>CM017761.1:73350605-73781861 GCA_008009225.1 Acer yangbiense | reverse complement strand
AACCCCCGACCCCGAACCCCCCCGTACCCACCCCCGAAGCAGGAGAACCCCCGAACCCCCGAAAACCCCCGACCCCCGACCCCCGACCCCCGACCCCCGACCCCCGACCCCCGACCCCAGACCCCAGACCCCAGACCCCAGACCCCAAACCCCAAACCCCAAACCCTAAACCCTAAACCCTAAACCCCAAACCCCAAACCCCAAACCCCAAACCCCAAACCCAAAAACCCCAAAACCCCAACCCAACCCCCAACCCCCAAACCCCAAACCCCAAACCCCAAACCCCAAACCCTAAACCCTAAACCCTATGAGCACGTTCAATATATTATTTTAAAGAGTCCTTGGGAAAAAATTGGACTAAATCGCAATTTTGAAAAAAACAATTACGAATTTTTCGTTTTCGGTCCAATATCCATAACTAACCGTAGTAAAAATTTGCATCTTCACAAAAGCAACAAAGCTTTTACTTGCAAAAAACTTTATGAGCACGTTTAACAAATTTTTTTAAAGAGTCATTGGAAAAAAAACTGGACTAAATAGCAATTTTCAAAGGACATTTACGAAGTTTTCGTTTTCGGTCCAATATCCCTAACTAACTATTGTAAAAATTTGTATCTTCACAAAAGCAACAAAGCTTTTACTTGCAAAAAACTTTATGAGAACGTTTAATAAATTTTTTTAATGAGTCCTAGGAAAAAAACTGGACTAAATAGCAATTTGCAAAGGACATTACGGAATTTTTTTCTTTTCTGTCCAATATCCTTACTAACCGTTTGTAAAAATTGTATTCACAAAAGCAGCAAAGCTTTTACTTGCAAAAAACTTTATGAGCACGATTAATAAATTATTTTAAAGAGTCCCAGGAAAAAAAAATTGGACTAAATTACAATTTTCAAAGGACATTTACGAAGTTTCATTTCGGTCCAATATCCTTACTAACCGTTGTAAAAATTTGTATCTTCACAAAAGCAACAAAGCTTTACTTGCAAAAAACTTTATGAGAACGTTTAATAAATTATTTTAAGAGTCCTAGGGAAAAAAACAAAAAAAAAAACTGGAATAAATAGCAATTTACAAATGACATTACGAAGTTTCGTTTCGGTCCAATATCCCTTACTAACCATTGTCAAAATTTGCATCTTCACAAAAGCAACAAAGCTTTACTTGCAAAAAACTTTATGAGCACGTTTAACAAATTATTTTAAAGAGTCATTGGAAAAAAAATTGGACTAAATAGCAATTTTCAAAGGACATTACGAAGTTTTCGTTTTCGGTCCAATATCCCTAACTACTATTGTAAAAATTTGTATCTTCATAAAAGCAACAAGCTTTTACTTGCAAAAAAAACTTTATGAGAAACGTTTAATAAATTATTTTAAGAGTCTAGGAAAAAAACTGGACTAAATAGCAATTTGCAAAGGACAATTACGTTTTTCTTTGTTGGCCAATATCCCTTACTAAACGTTGTAAAAATTTGTATCTTCACAAAAGCACATAGCTTTTACTTGCAAAAAACTTTATGAGCACGATTAATAAATATTTTAAAGAGTCCCAGGAAAAAAATTGGACTAAATTACAATTTCAAAGGACATTTACGAAGTTTTCATTTTCAGTCCAATATCCCTTACTAACCGTTGTAAAAAATTTGTATCTTCACAAAGCAGCAACAAAGCTTTTACTTGCAAAAAACTTTATGAGAACGTTAATAAATTATTTTAAAGAGTCGTAGGGAAAAAAACTGGAATAAATAGCAATTACAAAGGACATTTACGAAGTTTTCGTTTTCGGTCCAATATCCCTTACTAAACGTTGTCAAAAATTTGCATCTTCACAAAAAGCAACAAAGCTTTACTTGCAAAAAACTTTATGAGCACGTTTAACAACATATTTTAAAGAGTCATTGAAAAAAAAATTGGACTAAATAGCAATTTTCAAAGGACATTTACGAAGTTTTCGTTTTCGGTCCAATATCCCTAACTAACTATTGTAAAAATTTGTATCTTCACAAAAGCAACAAAGCTTTTACTTGCAAAAAACTTTATGAGAACGTTTAATAAATTATTTTAAAGAGTCCTAGGAAAAAAACTGGACTAAATAGCAATTTGCAAAGGACATTTACGAATTTTTTTCTTTTCTGTCCAATATCCCTTACTAACCGTTGTAAAAATTTGTATCTTCACAAAAGCAACAAAGCTTTTACTTGCAAAAAACTTTATGAGCACGATTAATAAATTATTTTAAAGAGTCCCAGGAAAAAAATTGGACTAAATTACAATTTTCAAAGGACATTTACGAAGTTTTCATTTTCGGTCCAATATCCCTTACTAACCGTTGTAAAAATTTGTATCTTCACAAAAGCAACAAAGCTTTTACTTGCAAAAAACTTTATGAGAACGTTTAATAAATTATTTTAAAGAGTCCTAGGGAAAAACACTGGAATAAATAGCAATTTACAAATGACATTTACGAAGTTTTCGTTTTCGGTCCAATATCCCTTACTAACCATTGTCAAAATTTGCATCTTCACAAAAGCAACAAAGCTTTTACTTGCAAAAAACTTTATGAGCACGTTTAACAAATTATTTTAAAGAGTCATTGGAAAAAAAATTGGACTAAATAGCAATTTTCAAAGGACATTTACGAAGTTTTCGTTTTCGGTCCAGTATCCCTTACTAACCGTTGTAAAAATTTGCATTTTCGCAAAAAACTTTATGAGCACGTTTAATAAATTATTTTAAAGAGTCATTGGAAAAAAAATTGGACTAAATAGCAATTTTCAAAGGACATTTACGAAGTTTTCGTTTTCGGTGCAATATCACTTACTAACCGTTGTAAAAATTTGCATCTTCACAAAAGCAACAAAGCTTTTACTTGCAAAAAACTTTATGACCACGTTTAATAAATTATTTTAAAGAGTCCTAAGAAAAAAACTGGACTAAATAGCAATTTGTAAAGGACATTTACGAAGTTTTCGTTTTCGGTCCAATATCCCTTACTAACCGTTGTAAAAATTTGCATCTTCACAAAAGCAACAAAGCTTTTACTTGCAAAAAATTTTATGAGCACGATTAATAAATTATTTTAAAGAGTCCCAGGAAAAAAATTGGACTAAATTACAATTTTCAAAGGACATTTACGAAGTTTTTATTTTCGGTCCAATATCCCTTACTAACCGTTGTAAAAATTTGTATCTTCACAAAAGCAACATAGCTTTTACTTGCAAAAAACTTTATGAGCACGATTAATAACTTATTTTAAAGAGTCCCAGGAAAAAAATTGGACTAAATTACAATTTTCAAAGGACATTTACGAAGTTTTCATTTTCGGTCCAATATCCCTTACTAACCGTTGTAAAAATTTGTATCTTCACAAAAGCAACAAAGCTTTTACTTGCAAAAAACTTTATGAGAACGTTTAATAAATTATTTTAAAGAGTCCTAGGGAAAAACACTGGAATAAATAGCAATTTACAAATGACATTTACGAAGTTTTCGTTTTCGGTCCAATATCCCTTACTAACCATTGTCAAAATTTGCATCTTCACAAAAGCAACAAAGCTTTTACTTGCAAAAAAATTTATGAGCACGTTTAACAAATTATTTTAAAGAGTCATTGGAAAAAAAAATTGGACTAAATAGCAATTTTCAAAGGACATTTACGAAGTTTTCGTTTTCGGTCCAGTATCCCTTACTAACCGTTGTAAAAATTTGAATTTTCGCAAAAAACTTTATGAGCACGTTTAATAAATTATTTTAAAGAGTCATTGGAAAAAAAATTGGACTAAATAGCAATTTTCAAAGGACATTTACGAAGTTTTCGTTTTCGGTGCAATATCACTTACTAACCGTTGTAAAAATTTGCATCTTCACAAAAGCAACAAAGCTTTTACTTGCAAAAAACTTTATGACCACGTTTAATAAATTATTTTAAAGAGTCCTAAGAAAAAAACTGGACTAAATAGCAATTTGTGAAGGACATTTACGAAGTTTTCGTTTTCGGTCCAATATCCCTTACTAACCGTTGTAAAAATTTGCATCTTCACAAAAGCAACAAAGCTTTTACTTGCAAAAAGTTTTATGAGCACGATTAATAAATTATTTTAAAGAGTCCCAGAAAAAAAATTGGACTAAATTACAATTTTCAAAGGACATTTACGAAGTTTTCATTTTCGGTCCAATATCCCTTACTAACCGTTGTAAACATTTGTATCTTCACAAAAGCAACATAGCTTTTACTTGCAAAAAACTTTATGAGCACGATTAATAACTTATTTTAAAGAGTCCCAGGAAAAAAATTGGACTAAATTACAATTTTCAAAGGACATTTACGAAGTTTTCATTTTCGGTCCAATATCCCTTACTAACCGTTGTAAAAATTTGTATCTTCACAAAAGCAACAAAGCTTTTACTTGCAAAAAACTTTATGAGAACGTTTAATAAATTTTTTTAAAGAGTCCTAGGGAAAAAAACTGGAATAAATAGCAATTTACAAAGGACATTTACGAAGTTTTCATTTTCGGTCCAATATCCCTTACTAACCGTTGTAAAAATTTGTATCTTCACAAAAGCAACAAAGCTTTTACTTGCAAAAAACTTTATGAGAACGTTTAATAAATTATTTTAAAGCGTCCTAGGGAAAAAAACTGGAATAAATAGCAATTTGCAAAGGAACTTTACGAAGTTTTCGTTTTCGGTCCAATATCCCTTACTAACCGTTGTCAAAATTTGCATCTTCACAAAAGCAACAAAGCTTTTACTTGCAAAAAATTTTATGAGCACGATTAATAAATTATTTTAAAGAGTCCCAGGAAAAAAATTGGACTAAATTACAATTTTCAAAGGACATTTACGAAGTTTTCATTTTCGGTCCAATATCCCTTACTAACCGTTGTAAAAATTTGTATCTTCACAAAAGCAACATAGCTTTTACTTGCAAAAAACTTTATGAGCACGATTAATAACTTATTTTAAAGAGTCCCAGGAAAAAAATTGGACTAAATTACAATTTTCAAAGGACATTTACGAAGTTTTCATTTTCGGTCCAATATCCCTTACTAACCGTTGTAAAAATTTGTATCTTCACAAAAGCAACAAAGCTTTTACTTGCAAAAAACTTTATGAGAACGCTTAATAAATTTTTTTAAAGAGTCCTAGGGAGAAAAACTGGAATAAATAGCAATTTACAAAGGACATTTACGAAGTTTTCATTTTCGGTCCAATATCCCTTACTAACCGTTGTAAAAATTTGTATCTTCACAAAAGCAACAAAGCTTTTACTTGCAAAAAACTTTATGAGAACGTTTAATAAATTATTTTAAAGCGTCCTAGGGAAAAAAACTGGAATAAATAGCAATTTGCAAAGGAACTTTACGAAGTTTTTACAACGGTTAGTAAGGGATATTGGACCGAAAACAAAAAATTCGTAAATGTCCTTTGAAAATTGCTATTTAGTCCAATTTTTTTCCTAGGACTCTTAAATTAATTTATTAATCGTGCTCATAAAGTTTTTTGCAAGTAAAAGCTTTGTTACTTTTGTGAAGATACAAATTTTTACAACGGTTAGTAAGTGATATTGGACCGAAAACGAAAAATTCGTAAATGTCATTTTAAAATTACGATTTAGTCCAATTTTTTTCCAAGGACTCTTTAAAATAATTTATTAAACATGCTCATAAAGTTTTTTGCAAGTAAAAGCTTTGTTGCTTTTGTGAAGATGCAAATTTTTACAACGGTTAGTAAGTGATATTGCACCGAAAACGAAAACTTCATAAATGTCCTTTGAAAATTGCTATTTAGTCCAATTTTTTTCCAATGACTCTTTAAAATAATTTATTAAACGTGCTCATAAAGTTTTTTGCAAGTAAAAGCTTTGTTGCTTTTGTGAAGATGCAAATTTTTACAACGGTTAGTACGGGATATTGGACCTAAAACGAAAAATTCGTAAATATCCTTTTAAAATTGCTATATAGTCCAATTTGTTTCCTAGGACTCTTTAAAATAATTTATAAATCATGCTCATAAAGTTTTTTGCAAGTAAAAGCTTTGTTGCTTTTGTTAAGATACAAATTTTTACAACGGTTAGTTAGGGATATTGGACCGAAAATGAAAACTTTGTAAATGTCCTTCGAAAATTGCTATTTAGTCCAATTTTTTTTCCAATGACTCTTTAAAATAATTTATTAATCGTGCTCATAAAGTTTTTTGCAAGTAAAAGCTTTGTTGCTTTTGTGAAGATGCAAATTTTTACAACGGTTAGTTAGGGATGTTGGACCGAAAACGAAAACGTTGTAAATGTCCTTTGCAAATTACTATTTAGTCCAATTTCTTTTCCAGTGACTCTTTAAAATAATTTATTAATCTTGCTCATAAAGTTTTTTGCAAGTAAAAGCTTTGTTGCTTTTGTAAAAATGCAAATTTTTACAACGGTTAGTAAGGGATACTGGACCGAAAACGAAACCTTCGTAAATGTCCTATGAAAATTGTTATTTGGTCCAATTTGTTTCCTAGGACTCTTTAAAATAATTTATTAAACGTTCTCATAGAGTTTTTTGCAAGTAAATTCTTTGTTGCTTTTGTGAAGATACAAATTTTTACAACGGTTAGTAAGGGATATTGGACCGAAAACAAAAAATTCGTAATTGTCCTTCTAAAATTACAATTTAGACCAATTTTTTTGCTAGGACACTTTAAAAATAATTTATTAACGTGCTCATAAAGTTTTTTGCAAGTAAAAGCTTTGTTGCTTTTGTGAAGATGCAAATTTTTACAACGGTTAGTAAGGGATATTAGACCGAAACCGAAAACGAAAACTTCGTAAATGTCATTTGAAAATTGCTATTTAGACCAATTTTTTTCCTAGGATTCTTTTAAATAATTTATTAATCATGCTCATAAAGTTTTTTGCAAGTAACAGCTTTGTTGCTTCTGTGAAGATACAAATTTTTACAATGGTTAATAAGGGATATTGAACAGAAAAGAAAAAAATTCGTAAATGTCCTTTGCAAATTGCTATTTAGTCTAGTTTTTTTCCAAGGACACTTTAAAATAATTTATTAAACGTTCTCATAAAGTTGTTTGCAAGTAAAAGCTTTGTTGCTTTTGCGAAGATACAAATTTTTACAACGGTTAGTAAGGGATATTGGACCGAAAACGAAAAATTCATAAATGCCCTTTGAAAATTGCTATTTAGTCCAATTTGTTTCCTAGGACTCTTTAAAATACTTTATTAATCGTGCTCATAAAGTTTTTTGCAATTAAAAGCTTTGTTGCTTTTGTGAAGATACAAATTTTTACAACGTTTAGTTAGGGATATTGGACCAAAAATGAAAAATTCGTAATTGTTCTTTTAAAATTGCTATTTGGTCCAATTTGTTTCCTAGGACTCTTTAAAATAATTTATTAATAGTGCTCATAAATTTTTTTGCAAGTAAAAGCTTTGTTGCTTTTGTGAAGAAACAAATTTTTACAACGGTTAGTTAGGGATATTGGACCGAAAACGAAAACTTTGTAAATGTCCTTTGAAAATTGCTATTTAGTCCAATTTTTTTTCCAATGACACTTTAAAATAATTTATTAAACGTGCTCATAAAGTTTTTTGCAACTAAAAGCTTTGTTGCTTTTGTGAAGATACAAATTTTTACAACGGTTAGTAAGGGATATTGGACCGAAAATGAAAACTTCGTAAATGTCCTTTGAAAATTGTAATTTAGTCCAATTTTTTTCCTGAGACTCTTTAAAATAAGTTATTAATCGTGCTCATAAAGTTTTTTGCAAGTAAAAGCTATGTTGCTTTTGTGAAGATACAAATTTTTACAACGGTTAGTAAGGGATATTGGACCGAAAATGAAAACTTCGTAAATGTCCTTTGAAAATTGCTATTTAGTCCAATTTTTTTTCCAATGACTCTTTAAAATAATTTGTTAAACGTGCTCATAAAGTTTTTTGCAAGTAAAAGCTTTGTTGCTTTTGTGAAGATGCAAATTTTGACAACGGTTAGTAAGGGATATTGGACCGAAAACGAAAACTTCGTAAATGTCCTTTGCAAATTACTATTTATTCCAGTTTTTTTCCCTAGGACTCTTTAAAATAATTTATTAAACGTTCTCATAAAGTTTTTTGCAAGTAAAAGCTTTGTTGCTTTTGTGAAGATACAAATTTTTACAACGGTGAGTAAGGGATATTGGACCGAAAATTAAAACTTCGTAAATGTCCTTTGAAAATTGTAATTTAGTCCAATTTTTTTCCTGGGACTCTTTAAAATAATTTATTAATCGTGCCCATAAAGTTTTTTGCAAGTAAAAGCTATGTTGCTTTTGTGAAGATACAAATTTTTACAACGGTTAGTAAGGGATATTAGACTGAAAACGAAAAATTCGTAAATGTTCGTTGCAAATTGCTATTTAGTCCAGTTTTTTTCCCTAGGACTCTTTAAAATAATTTATTAAACGTTCTCATAAAGTTTTTTGCATGTAAAAGCTTTGTTGCTTTTGTGAAGATACAAATTTTTACAACGGTTAGTAAGGGATATTGGACCGAAAACGAAAACTTCGTAAATGTCCTTTGAAAATTGCTATTTCGTCTAATTTTTTTTTCCTAGGATTCGTTTAAATAGGTTATTAATCGTATTCATAATGTTTTTTGCAAGTAAAAGCTTTGTTGCTTTTGTGAAGATACAAATTTTTACAACGGTTAGTTAGGGATATTGGACCAAAAACGAAAACTTCGTAAATGTCCTTTGAAAATTGCTATTTAGTCCAATTTTTTTCCTAGGACTCTTTAAAATAATTTATTAAACGTTCTCATAAAGTTTTTTGCAAGTAAAAGCTTTGTTGCTTTTGTGAAGATACAAATTTTTACAACGGTTAGTAAGGGATATTGGACCGAAAACGAAAACTTCATAAATGTCCTTTGAAAATTGCTATTTAGTCCAATTTTTTTTCCAATGACTCTTTAAAATAATTTATTAAACGTGCTCATAAAGTTTTTTGCAAGTAAAAGCTTTGTTGCTTTTGTGAAGATGCAAATTTTTACAACGGTTAGTAAGGGATATTGGACCAAAAACGAAAAATTCGTAATTGTTCTTTTAAAATTGCTATTTAGTCCAATTTGTTTCCTAGGACTCTTTAAAATAATTTATTAATAGTGCTCATAAATTTTTTTGCAAGTAAAAGCTTTGTTGCTTTTGTGAAGATACAAATTTTTACAACGGTTAGTAAGGGATATTGGACCGAAAACGAAAACTTCGTAAATGTCCTTTGAAAATTGCTATTTAGTCCAATTTTTTTTCCAATGACTCTTTAAAATAATTTATTAAACGTGCTCATAAAGTTTTTTGCAAGTAAAAGCTTTGTTGCTTTTGTGAAGATGCAAATTTTTACAACGGTTAGTAAGGGATATTGGACCGAAAACGAAAAATTCGTAAATGTCCTTTTAAAATTACAATTTAGTCCAATTTGTTTTCAAGGATTCTTTAAAATAATTTATTAAACGTGCTCATAATGTTTTTTGCAAGTAAAAGCTTTGTCGCTTTTGTGAAGATGCAAATTTTTACAACGGTTAGTAAGGGATATTGGACCGAAAACGAAAAATTCTTAAATGTCCTTTGAAAATTGCTATTTAGTCCAGTTTTTTTCCAAGGACTCTTTAAAATAATTTATTAAACGTGCTCATAAAATTTTTTGCAAGTAAAAGCTTTGTTGCTTTTGTGAAGATACAAATTTTTACAACGGTTAGTTATGGATATTGGACCGAAAACGAAAAATTCGTAATTGTCCTTTTAAAATTGCGATTTAGTCCAATTTTTTTCCAAGGACTCATTAAAATAATTTATTAAACGTGCTCATAAAGTTTTTTGCAAGTAAAAGCTTTGTTGCTTTTGTGAAGATGCAAATTTTTACAACGGTTAGTAAGGGATATTGGACCGAAAACGAAAACTTCGTAAATGTCCTTTGAAAATTGCTATTTAGTCCAATTTTTTCCTAGGATTCTTTTAAATAATTTATTAATCGTGCTCATAAAGTTTTTTGCAAGTAAAAGCTTTGTTGCTTTTGTGAAGATGCAAATTTTTACAACGGTTAGTAAGTGATATTGCACCGAAAACGAAAACTTCATAAATGTCCTTTGAAAATTGCTATTTAGTCCAATTTTTTTCCAAGGACTCATTAAAATAATTTATTAAATGTGCTCATAACGTTTTTTGCTTGTAAAAGCTTTGTTGATTTTGTGAAGATACAAAATTTTACAGCGGTTAGTTAGAGATATTGGACCGAAAACGAAAAATTCGTAATTGTCCTTTGCGATTTAGTCCAATTTTTTTACCAAGGACTCTTTAAAATAATTTATTAAACGTGCTCATAAAGTTTTTTGCAAGTAAAAGCTTTGTTGCTTTTGTGAAGATGCAAATTTTTACAACGGTTAGTAAGTGATATTGCACCGAAAACGAAAACTTCATAAATGTCCTTTGAAAATTGCTATTTAGTCCAATTTTTTTTCCAATGACTCTTTAAAATAATTTATTAAACGTGCTCATAAAGTTTTTTGCAAGTAAAAGCTTTGTTGCTTTTGTGAAGATGCAAATTTTTACAACGGTTAGTAAGGGATATTGGACCGAAAACGAAAAATTCGTAAATGTCCTTTGAAAATTGCTATTTAGTCCAATTTGTTTCCTAGGACTCTTTAAAATAATTTATTAATCGTGCTCATAAAGTTTTTTGCAAGTAAAAGCTTTGTTGCTTTTGTGAAGATACAAATTTTTACAACGGTTAGTAAGGGATATTGGACCGAAAACGAAAACTTCGTAAATGTCCTTTGAAAATTGCTATTTAGTCCAATTTTTTTTCCAATGACTCTTTAAAATAATTTATTAAACGTGCTCATAAAGTTTTTTGCAAGTAAAAGCTTTGTTGCTTTTGTGAAGATACAAATTTTTACAATAGTTAGTTAGGGATATTGGACCGAAAACGAAAACTTCGTAAATGTCCTTTGAAAATTGCTATTTAGTCCAATTTTTTTTCTAATGACTCTTTAAAATAATTTGTTAAATGTGCTCATAAAGGTTTTTGCAAGTTAAAGCTTTGTTGCTTTTCTGAAGATGCAAATTTTGACAACGGTTAGTAAGGGATATTGGACCGAAAATGAAAACTTCGTAAATGTCCTTTGCAAATTGCTATTTATTCCAGTTTTTTTCCCTAGGACTCTTTAAAATAATTTATTAAACGTTCTCATAAAGTTTTTTGCAAGTAAAAGCTTTGTTGCTTTTGTGAAAATGCAAATTTTTACAACGGTTAGTAAGGGATATTGGACCGAAAATGAAAACTTCGTAAATGTCCTTTGTAAATTGCTATTTATTCCAGTTTTTTTCCCTAGGACTCTTTAAAAAAATTTATTAAACGTTCTCATAAAGTTTTTTGCAAGTAAAAGCTTTGTTGCTTTTGTGAAGATACAAATTTTTACAACGGTTAGTAAGGGATATTGGACCGAAAATGAAAACTTCGTAAATGTCCTTTGCAAATTGCTATTTAGTCCAGTTTTTTTCCTAGGACTCTTTAAAATAATTTATTAAACGTTCTCATAAAGTTTTTTGCAAGTAAAAGCTTTGTTGCTTTTGTGAAGATACAAATTTTTACAACGGTTAGTAAGGGATACTGGACCGAAAACGAAAACTTCGTAAATGTCCATTGAAAATTGCTATTTAGTCCAATTTTTTTTCCAATGACTCTTTAAAATAATTTGTTAAACGTGCTCATAAAGTTTGTTGCAAGTAAAAGCTTTGTTTCTTTTGTGAAGATGCAAATTTTGACAATGGTTAGTATGGGATATTGGACCGAAAACGAAAACTTCGTAAATGTCATTTGTAAATTGCTATTTATTCCAGTTTTTTTCCCTAGGACTCTTTAAAATAATTTATTAAACGTTCTCATAAAGTTTTTTGCAAGTAAAAGCTTTGTTGCTTTTGTGAAGATACAAATTTTTACAACGGTTAGTAAGGAATATTGGACCGAAAATGAAAACTTCGTAAATGTCCTTTGAAAATTGTAATTTAGTCCAATTTTTTTCCTGGGACTCTTTAAAATAATTTATTAATCGTGCTCATAAAGTTTTTTGCAAGTAAAAGCTATGTTGCTTTTGTGAAGATACAAATTTTTACAACGGTTAGTAAGGTATATTGGACCGAAAACGAAAAATTCGTAAATGTTCTTTGCAAATTGCTATTTAGTCCAGTTTTTTTCCCTAGGACTCTTTAAAATAATTTATTAAACTTTCTCATAAAGTTTTTTGCAAGTAAAAGCTTTGTTACTTTTGTGAAGATACAAATTTTTACAACAGTTAGTTAGGGATATTGGACCAAAAACGAAAAATTCGTAATTGTCCTTTTAAAATTGCTATTTAGTCCAATTTTTTTCCAAAGACTCTTTAAAATAATTTATTAAACGTGCTCATAAAGTTTTTTGCAAGTAAAAGCTTTGTTGCTTTTGTGAAGATACAAATTTTTACAACGGTTAGTAAGGGATATTGGACAGAAAAGAAAAAAATTCGTAAATGTCCTTTGCAAATTGCTATTTAGTCCAGTTTTTTTCCTAGGACTCTTTAAAATAATTTATTAAACGTTCTCATAAAGTTTTTTGCAAGTAAAAGCTTTGTTGCTTTTGTGAAGATACAAATTTTTACAATAGTTAGTTAGGGATATTGGACCGAAAACGAAAACTTCGTAAATGTCCTTTGAAAATTGCTATTTAGTCCAATTTTTTTTCCAATGACTCTTTAAAATAATTTGTTAAACGTGCTCATAAAGTTTTTTGCAAGTAAAAGCTTTGTTGCTTTTGTGAAGATGCAAATTTTGACAACGGTTAGTAAGGGATATTGGACCGAAAACGAAAACTTCGTAAATGTCCTTTGTAAATTGCTATTTATTCCAGTTTTTTTCCCTAGGACTCTTTAAAATAATTTATTAAACGTTCTCATAAAGTTTTTTGCAAGTAAAAGCTTTGTTGCTTTTGTGAAGATACAAATTTTTACAACGGTTAGTAAGGGATATTGGACCGAAAACGAAAAATTCGTAAATGTCCTTTGAAAATTGCTATTTAGTCCAATTTGTTTCCTAGGACTCTTTAAAATAATTTATTAATCGTGCTCATAAAATTTTTTGCAAGTAAATGCTTTGTTGCTTTTGTGAAGATACAAATTTTTACAATAGTTAGTTAGGGATATTGGACCGAAAACGAAAACTTCGTAAATGTCCTTTGAAAATTGCTATTTAGTCCAATTTTTTTTCCAATGACTCTTTAAAATAATTTGTTAAACGTGCTCATAAAGTTTTTTGCAAGTAAAAGCTTTGTTGCTTTTGTGAAGATACAAATTTTTACAATAGTTAGTTAGGGATATTGGACCGAAAACGAAAACTTCGTAAATGTCCTTTGAAAATTGCTATTTAGTCCAATTTTTTTTCTAATGACTCTTTAAAATAATTTGTTAAACGTGCTCATAAAGGTTTTTGCAAGTAAAAACTTTGTTGCTTTTGTGAAGATGCAAATTTTGACAACGGTTAGTAAGGGATATTGGACCGAAAACGAAAACTTCGTAAAGTTCCTTTGCAAATTGCTATTTATTCCAGTTTTTTTCCGTAGGACGCTTTAAAATAATTTATTAAACGTTCTCATAAAGTTTTTTGCAAGTAAAAGCTTTGTTGCTTTTGTGAAGATACAAATTTTTACAACGGTTAGTAAGGGATATTGGACCGAAAATGAAAACTTCGTAAATGTCCTTTGTAAATTGCTATTTATTCCAGTTTTTTTCCCTAGGACTCTTTAAAAAAATTTATTAAACGTTCTCATAAAGTTTTTTGCAAGTAAAAGCTTTGTTGCTTTTGTGAAGATACAAATTTTTACAACGGTTAGTAAGGGATATTGGACCGAAAATGAAAACTTCGTAAATGTCCTTTGAAAATTGTAATTTAGTCCAATTTTTTTCCTGGGACTCTTTAAAATAAGTTATTAATCGTGCTCATAAAGTTTTTTGCAAGTAAAAGCTATGTTGCTTTTGTGAAGATACAAATTTTTACAACGGTTAGTAAGGGATATTGGACCGAAAATGAAAACTTCGTAAATGTCCTTTGAAAATTGTAATTTAGTCCAATTTTTTTCCTGGGACTCTTTAAAATAATTTATTAATCGTGCTCATAAAGTTTTTTGCAAGTAAAAGCTTTGTTGCTTTTGTGAAGATGCAAATTTTGACAACGGTTAGTAAGGGATATTGGACCGAAAACGAAAACTTCGTAAATGTCCTTTGTAAATTGCTATTTATTCCAGTTTTTTTCCCTAGGACTCTTTAAAATAATTTATTAAACGTTCTCATAAAGTTTTTTGCAAGTAAAAGCTTTGTTGCTTTTGTGAAGATACAAATTTTTACAACGGTTAGTAAGGGATATTGGACCGAAAACGAAAAATTCGTAAATGTCCTTTGAAAATTGCTATTTAGTCCAATTTGTTTCCTAGGACTCTTTAAAATAATTTATTAATCGTGCTCATAAAATTTTTTGCAAGTAAATGCTTTGTTGCTTTTGTGAAGATACAAATTTTTACAATAGTTAGTTAGGGATATTGGACCGAAAACGAAAACTTCGTAAATGTCCTTTGAAAATTGCTATTTAGTCCAATTTTTTTTCCAATGACTCTTTAAAATAATTTGTTAAACGTGCTCATCTTCACAAAAGCAACAAATCTTTTACTTGCAAAAAACTTTATGAGAACGTTTAATAAATTATTTTAAAGAGTCCTAGGAAAAAAATTGGACTAAATAGGTCTTTTCAAAGGACATTTACGAAGTTTTCATTTTCGGTCCAATATCCCTTACTGACCGTTGTAAATATTTGTATCTTCACAAAAGCAGGAAAGCTTTTACTTGCAAAAAACTTTATGAGCTCGTTTAATAAATTATTTTAAAGAGTCATTGGAAAAAAAATTGGACTAAATAGCAATTTTAAAAGCACATTTATGAAGTTTTCGTTTTCGGTCCAATATCACTTACAAACCGTTGTAAAAATTTGCATCTTCACAAAACCAACAAAGCTTTTTACTTGCAAAAAACTTTATGAGCACGTTTGATAAATTATTTTAAAGAGTCCTTGGAAAAAAATTCATCTAAATCGTAATTTTAAAATGACATTTACAAATTTTTTGTTTTCGGTCCAATATCCCTTTTTAACCGTTGTAAAAATTTGTATCTTCACAAAAGCAACAAAGCTTTTACTTGCAAAAAACTTTATGAGCACGTTTAATAAATTATTTTAAAGAGTCCTAGGAAACAAATTGGACTATATAGCAATTTTCAAGGACATTTACGAATTTTTCGTTTTCGGTCCAATATCCCTTACTAACCGTTGTAAAAATTTGCATCTTCACAAAAGCAACAAAGCTGTTACTTGCAAAAAACTTTATAAGCAGGTTTAATAAATTATTTTAAAGAGTCATTGGAAAAACAATTGGACTAAATAGCAATTTTCAAAGGACATTTATGAAGTTTTCGTTTTCGGTGCAATATCACTTACTAACCGTTGTAAAAATTTGCATCTTCACAAAAGTAACAAAGCTTTTACTTGCAAAGAACTTTTTGAGCACGTTTAATTAATTATTTTAAAGAGTCCTTGGAAAAATATTGGACTAAATCTTAATTTTAAAATGATATTTACGAATTTTTCGTTTTCGGTCCAATATCCCTTACTAACCGTTGTAAAATTTTGTATCTTCACAAAAGCAACAAAGCTTTTACTTGCAAAAAACTTTATGAGAACGTTTAATAAATTATTTTAAAGAGTCCTAGGAAAAAAATTGGACTAAATAGCAATTCTCAAAGGAAATTTACGAAGTTTTCGTTTTCAATCCAACATCCCTAACTGACCGTTGTAAAAATTTGTATCTTCACAAAAGCAACAAAGCTTTTACTTGCAAAAAACTTTATGAGCACGATTAATAAATTATTTTAAAGTGTCCTAGCAAAAAAATTGGACTAAATAGAAATTTTCTAAGGACATTTACGAAGTTTTTGTTTTCGGTCCAATATCCCTTACTAACCGTCGTAAAAATTTGCATCTTTACAAAAGCAACAAAGCTTTTACTTGCAAAAAACTTTATGAGCACGTTTAATAAATTATTTTAAAGAGTCCTAGGAAACAAATTGGACTAAATAGCAATTTTCAAAGGACATTTACGAAGTTTTCGTTTTCGGTCCAATATCCCTTACTAACCGTCGTAAAAATTTGCATCTTCACAAAAGCAACAAAGCTTTTACTTGCAAAAAAATTTATGAGCACTATTAATAAATTATTTTAAAGAGTCCTAGGAAACAAATTGGACTAAATAGCAATTTCAAAAGAACAATTACGAATTTTTCGTTTTTGGTCCAATATCCCTAACTAACCGTTGTAAAAATTTGTATCTTCACAAAAGCAACAAAGCTTTTACTAGCAAAAAACTTTATGAGCACGATTAATAAATTATTTTAAAGAGTCCTAGGAAACAAATTGGACTATATAGCAATTTTCAAAGGACTTTTACGAATTTTTCGTTTTCGGTCCAAAATCCCTTCCTAACTGATGTAAAAATTTGCATCTTCACAAAAGCAACAAAGCTTTTACTTGCAAAAAACTTTATGAGCACGTTTAATAAATTATTTTAAAGAGTCATTGGAAAAAAAATTGGACTAAATAGCAATTTTCAAAGGACATTTATGAAGTTTTCGTTTTCGGTGCAATATCACTTACTAACCGTTGTAAAAATTTGCATCTTCACAAAAGCAACAAAGCTTTTACTTGCAAAAAACTTTATGAGCACGTTTAATAAATTATTTTAAAGAGTCCTTGGAAAAAAATTGGACTAAATCGTAATTTTAAAATGACATTTACGAATTTTTCGTTTTCGGTCCAATATCCCTTACTAACCGTTGTAAAAATTTGTATCTTCACAAAAGCAACAAAGCTTTTACTTGCAAAAAACTTTATGAGAACGTTTAATAAATTATTTTAAAGAGTCCTAGGAAAACAATTGGACTAAATAGCAATTTTCAAAGGACATTTACGAAGTTTTCGTTTTCGGTCCAATATCCCTTACTAACCATTGTAAAAATTTGTATCTTCACAAAATCAACGAAGCTTTTACCTGCAAAAAACTTTATGAGAACGTTTAATAAATTATTTTAAAGAGTCCTTGGAATAAAATTGAACTGAATAGCAATTTTCAAAGGACATTTACGAAGTTTTCGTTTTCGGTCCAATATCCCTTACTAACCGTTGCAAAAATTTGCATCTTCACAAAAGCAACAAAGCTTTTACTTGCAAAAAACTTTATGAGCACGTTTAATAAATTATTTTAAAGAGTATGTGGAAAAAAACTGGACTAAATAGCAATTTTAAAACGACAATTACAAATTTTTCGTTTTTGGTCCAATATCCCTAACTAACCGTTGTAAAAATTTGTATCTTCACAAAAGCAACAAAGCTTTTACTTGCAAAAAACTTTATGAGCACGATTAATAAATTATTTTAAAGAGTCCTAGCAAAAAAATTGGACTAAATTGTAATTTTAAAAGGACATTTACGAAGAAAAAAATTCGGTCCAATATCCCTTACTAACCGTTGTAAAAATTTGTATCTTCACAAAAGCAACAAAGCTTTTACTTGCAAAAAAGTTTATGAGAATGTTTAATAAATTATTTTAAAGAGTCCTACGACAAAAACTGGACTAAATAGCAATTTGCGAAGGACATTTACGAATTTTTTTCTTTTCTGTCAAATATCCCTTACTAACCGTTGTAAAAATTTGTATCCTCACAAAAGCAACAAAGCTTTTACTTGCAAAAAACTTTATGAGAACGTTTAATAAATTATTTTAAAGAGTCCTTGGAATAAAATTGAACTGAATAGCAATTTTCAAAGGACATTTACGAAGTTTTCGTTTTCGGTCCAATATCCCTTACTAACCGTTGCAAAAATTTGCATCTTCACAAAAGCAACAAAGCTTTTACTTGCAAAAAACTTTATGAGCACGTTTAATAAATTATTTTAAAGAGTATGTGGAAAAAAACTGGACTAAATAGCAATTTTAAAACGACAATTACAAATTTTTCGTTTTTGGTCCAATATCCCTTACTAACCGTTGTAAAAATTTGTATCTTCACAAAAGCAACAAAGCTTTTACTTGCAAAAAACTTTATGAGAACGTTTAATAAATTATTTTAAAGAGTCCTAGGAAAACAATTGGACTAAATTGCAATTTTCAAAGGACATTTACGAAGTTTTCGTTTTCGGTCCAATATCCCTTACTAACCATTGTAAAAATTTGTATCTTCACAAAAGCAACAAAGCTTTTACTTGCAAAAAACTTTATGAGAACGTTTAATAAATTATTTTAAAGAGTCCTTGGAATAAAATTGAACTGAATAGCAATTTTCAAAGGACATTTACGAAGTTTTCGTTTTCGGTCCAATATCCCTTACTAACCGTTGCAAAAATTTGCATCTTCACAAAAGCAACAAAGCTTTTACTTGCAAAAAACTTTATGAGCACGTTTAATAAATTATTTTAAAGAGTATGTGGAAAAAAACTGGACTAAATAGCAATTTTAAAACGACAATTACAAATTTTTCGTTTTTGGTCCAATATCCCTAACTAACCGTTGTAAAAATTTGTATCTTCACAAAAGCAACAAAGCTTTTACTTGCAAAAAACTTTATGAGCACGATTAATAAATTATTTTAAATAGTCCTAGCAAAAAAATTGGACTAAATTGTAATTTTAAAAGGACATTTACGAAAAAAAAAATTCGGTCCAATATCCCTTACTAACCGTTGTAAAAATTTGTATCTTCACAAAAGCAACAAAGCTTTTACTTGCAAAAAACTTTATGAGAATGTTTAATAAATTATTTTAAAGAGTCCTACGACAAAAACTGGACTAAATAGCAATTTGCGAAGGACATTTACGAATTTTTTTCTTTTCTTTTGTGTCAAATATCCCTTACTAACCGTTGTAAAATTTGTATCCTCACAAAAGCAACAAAGCTTTTACTTGCAAAAAACTTTATGAGCAGTTTAGTAAATATTTTAAAAGTCCTTGGAAAAAAATTGGACTAAAATGCATTTGCAAAGGATTTACGAATTTTTCGTTTTCGGTCCAATGTCCCTTACTAACCGTTGTAAAAATTTGTATCTTCACAAAAGCAACAAAGCTTTTACTTGCAAAAAACTTTATGAGCACGTTTAATAAATTATTTTAAAGAGTCATTGGAAAAAATATTGGACTAAATAGCAATTTTCAAAGGACATTTACGAAGTTTTCGTTTTCGGTCCAATATCCCTTACTAACCGTTGTAAAAATTTGCATCTTCACAAAAGCAACAAAGCTTTTACTTGCAAAAAACTTTATGACCACGTTTAATAAATTATTTTAAAGAGTCATTGGAAAAAAAATTGGACTAAATAGCAATTTTCAAAGGACATTTACGAAGTTTTCGTTTTCGGTCCAATATCCCTTACTAACCGTTGCAAAAATTTGCATCTTCTCAAAAGCAACAAAGCTTTTACTTGCAAAAAACTTTATGAGCACGTTTAATAAATTATTTTAAAGAGTATGTGGAAAAAAACTGGACTAAATAGCAATTTTAAAACGACAATTACAAATTTTACGTTTTTGGTCCAATATCCCTAACTAACCGTTGTAAAAATTTGTATCTTCACAAAAGCAACAAAGCTTTTACTTGCAAAAAACTTTATGAGCACGATTAATAAATTATTTTAAAGAGTCCTAGCAAAAAAATTGGACTAAATTGTAATTTTAACAGGACATTTACGAAAAAAAAAATTCGGTCCAATATCCCTTACTAACCGTTGTAAAAATTTGTATCCTCACAAAAGCAACAAAGCTTTTACTTGCAAAAAACTTTATGAGAACGTTTAATAAATTATTTTAAAGAGTCCTTGGAATAAAATTGAACTGAATAACAATTTTCAAAGGACATTTACGAAGTTTTCGTTTTCGGTCCAATATCCCTTACTAACCGTTGCAAAAATTTGCATCTTCACAAAAGCAACAAAGCTTTTACTTGGAAAAAACTTTATGAGCACGTTTAATAAATTATTTTAAAGAGTATGTGGAAAAAAACTGGACTAAATAGCAATTTTAAAACGACAATTACAAATTTTTCGTTTTTGGTCCAATATCCCTAACTAACCGTTGTAAAAATTTGTATCTTCACAAAAGCAACAAAGCTTTTACTTGCAAAAAACTTTATGAGAACGTTTAATAAATTATTTTAAATAGTCCTAGCAAAAAAATTGGACTAAATTGTAATTTTAAAAGGACATTTACGAAAAAAAAAAATCGGTCCAATATCCCTTACTAACCGTTGTAAAAATTTGTATCTTCACAAAAGCAACAAAGCTTTTACTTGCAAAAAACTTTATGAGAACGTTTAATAAATTATTTTAAAGAGTCCTACGACAAAAACTGGACTAAATAGCAATTTGCGAAGGACATTTACGAATGTTTTTCTTTTCTGTCAAATATCCCTTACTAACCGTTGTAAAAATTTGTATCCTCACAAAAGCAACAAAGCTTTTACTTGCAAAAAACTTTATGAGCATGTTTAGTAAATTATTTTAAAAAGTCCTTGGAAAAAAATTGGACTAAAATGCAATTTGCAAAGGACATTTACGAATTTTTCGTTTTCGGTCCAATGTCCCTTACTAACCGTTGTAAAAATTTGTATCTTCACAAAAGCAACAAAGCTTTTACTTGCAAAAAATTTTATGAGTACTATTAATAAATTATTTTAAACAGTCCTAGGAAACAAATTGGACAAAATAGCAATTTTGAAAGAATAATTACGAATTTTTCATTTTTGGTCCAATATCGCTAACTAAACGTTGTAAAAATTTGTATCTTCACAAAAGCAACAAGCTTTTACTTGCAAAAAACTTTATGAGAACGTTTAATAAATTATTTTAAAGAGTCCTAGGAAAACAATTGGACTAAATTGCAATTTTCAAAGGACATTTACGAAGTTTTCGTTTTCGGTCCAATATCCCTTACTAACCATTGTAAAAATTTGTATCTTCACAAAAGCAACAAAGCTTTTACTTGCAAAAAACTTTATGAGAACGTTTAATAAATTATTTTAAAGAGTCCTTGGAATAAAATTGAACTGAATAGCAATTTTCAAAGGACATTTACGAAGTTTTCGTTTTCGGTCCAATATCCCTACAACCGTTGCAAAAATTTGCATCTTCACAAAAGCAACAAAGCTTTTACTTGCAAAAACTTTATGAGCACGTTAATAAATTATTTTAAGAGTATGTGGAAAAAAAAAACTGGATAAATAGCAATTAAAAACGGACAATTACAATTTTTCGTTTTTGGTCCAATATCCCTAACTAACCGTTGTAAAAAATTTGTATCTTCACAAAAAGCAACAAAGTTTTACTTGCAAAAAACTTTATGAGCACGATAATAAATTATTTTAAATAGTCCTAGCAAAACAATTGGACTAAATTGTAATTTTAAAAGGACATTTACGAAAAAAAAAATTCGGTCCAATATCCCTTACTAACCGTTGTAAAATTTGTATCTTCACAAAAGGCAACAAAGCTTTTACTGCAAAAAACTGTATGAGAATGTTTAATAAATTATTTTAAAGAGTCCTACGACAAAAAAACAAACTGGACAAATAGCAATTTGCGAAGGACATTTACGAATTTTTTTCTTTTCTGTCAAATATCCCTTACTAACCGTTGTAAAAATTTGTATCCTCACAAAAGCAACAAAGCTTTTACTTGCAAAAAACTTTATGAGCATGTTTAGTAAATTATTTTAAAAAGTCCTTGGAAAAAAATTGGACTAAAATGCAATTTGCAAAGGACATTTACGAATTTTTCGTTTTCGGTCCAATGTCCCTTACTAACCGTTGTAAAAATTTGTATCTTCACAAAAGCAACAAAGCTTTTACTTGCAAAAAACTTTATGAGCACGTTTAATAAATTATTTTAAAGAGTCATTGGAAAAAAAATTGGACTAAATAGCAATTTTCAAAGGACATTTATGAAGTTTTCGTTTTCGGTCCAATATCCCTTACTAACCGTTGCAAAAATTTGCATCTTCACAAAAGCAACAAAGCTTTTACTTGCAAAAAACTTTATGAGCACGTTTAATAAATTATTTTAAAGAGTATGTGGAAAAAAACTGGACTAAATAGCAATTTTAAAACGACAATTACAAATTTTTCGTTTTGGTCCCAATCCCTAACTAAACGTTGTAAAAATTTGTATCTTCACAAGCAACAAAGCTTTTACTTGCAAAAACTTTATGAGCACGATTTAATAAATTATTTTAAAGAGTCCTAGCAAAAAAAATTGGACTAAATTGTAATTTTAAAAGGACATTTACGAAAAAAAAAATTCGGTCCAATATCCTTACTAAACGTTGTAAAAATTTGTATCTTCACAAAAGCAACAAAGCTTTTACTTGCAAAAAACTTTATGAGAATGTTTAATAAATTATTTTAAAGAGTCCTACGACAAAAACTGGACTAAATAGCAATTTACGAAGGACATTTACGAATTTTTTTCTTTTCTGTCAAATATCAATTACTAACCGTTGTAAAAATTTGTATCCTCACAAAAGCAACAAAGGTTTTACTTGCAAAAAACTTTATGAGCATGTTTAGTAAATTATTTTAAAAAGTCCTTGGAAAAAAATGGACTAAAAGCAATTTGCAAAGGACATTACGAATTTTTCGTTTTCGGTCCAATGTCCCTTACTAACGTTGTAAAAAATTTGGTCTTCACAAAAGCAACAAAGCTTTTACTTGCAAAAAACTTTATGAGCACGTTTAATAAATTATTTAAAGAGTCATTGGAAAAAAAATTGGATAAATAGCAATTTTCAAAGGACATTTACGAAGTTTTCGTTTTCGGTCCAAATCCCTTACTAAACGTTGTAAAAATTTGCATCTTCACAAAAAGCAACAAAGCTTTACTTGCAAAAAACTTTATGACCACGTTAATAAATTATTTTAAAGAGTCATTGGAAAAAAAATGGACTAAATAGCAATTTTCAAAGGACATTTACGAAGTTTTCGTTTTCGGTCCAATATCCCTTACTAACCGTTGCAAAAATTTGCATCTTCTCAAAAGCAACAAAGCTTTACTTGCAAAAAAACTATGAGCACGTTTAATAAATTATTTAAAGAGTATGTGGAAAAAACTGGAACTAAATAGCAATTTTAAAACGACAATTACAAATTTTCGTTTTTGGCCAATATCCCTAACTAACCGTTGTAAAAATTTGTATCTTCACAAAAGAACAAAGCTTTACTTGCAAAAAAACTTTATGAGCACGATTAATAAATATTTTAAAGAGTCCTAGCAAAAAATTGGACTAATTGTAATTTTAACAGGACATTACGAAAAAAAAAATCGGTCCAATATCCCACTAACCGTTGTAAAAAATTTGTATCCTCACAAAAGCAACAAGCTTTTACTTGCAAAAAATTTATGAGACGGTTTAATAAATTATTTAAAGAGTCCTTGGAATAAATTGAACTGAATAACAATTTTCAAAGGACATTTAGAAGTTTTCGTTTCGGTCCAATATCCTTACTAACCGTTGCAAATTTGCATCTTCACAAAAAAAGCAAAAAGCTTTACTTGGCAAAAAAACTTTATGAGCACGTTAATAATTATTTTAAAGAGATGTGGAAAAAACTGGACCTAAATAGCAATTTTAAAACGACAATTACAAATTTTTCGTTTTTGGTCCAATACCTACTAAACGTTGTAAAAATTTGTATCTTCACAAAAGAAACAAAGCTTTTACTTGCAAAAAACTTTATGAGAACGTTTAATAAATTATTTTAAAGAGTCCTAGGAAAAACAATGGAATAAATTGCAATTTTCAAAGGGACATTTACGAAGTTTTCGTTTTCGGTCCAATATCCCTTACTAACCATTGTAAAAATTTGTATCTTCACAAAGCAACAAAGTTTACTTGCAAAAAAACTTTATGAGAACGTTTAATAAATTATTTTAAAGAGTCCTTGGAATAAAATTGACTGATAGCAATTTTCAAAGGACATTACGAAGTTTCGTTTTCGGTCCAATATCCTTAATAAACCGTTGCAAAAATTTGCATCTTCACAAAAGCAACAAAGCTTTTACTTGCAAAAAACTTTATGAGCACGTTTTAATAATATTTGAAGAGTATGTGGAAAAAAACTGGACTAAATAGCAATTTTAAAACGCCAATTACCAAATTTCGTTTTTGGTCCAATATCCCTAACTAACCGTTGTAAAAATTGGTATCTTCACAAAAGCAACCAAGCTTTACTTGCAAAAAACTTTATGAGCACGATTAATCAATTATTTTAATAGTTCCTAGCAAAAAAAATGGACTAAATGTAATTTAAAAGGAATTTACGAAAAAAAAAAATCGGTCCAATCCGTATACCCGTTGTAAAAATTGGTATCTTCACAAAAGCAACAAAGCTTTTACTGCAAAAAACTTTATGAGAAGGTTAATAAAATTATTTTAAAGAGTCCTACGACAAAAATGGACTAAATAGCAATGCGAAGGACATTTACGAAGTGTTTTCTTTCTGTCAAATATCCCTTACTAACCGTGTAAAAATTTGTATCCTCACAAAAGCAACAAAGCTTTACTTGCAAAAAACTTTATGAGCATGGTTAGTAAATTATTTTAAAAGTCCTTGGAAAAAATTGGACTAAATGCATTTGCAAAGGACATTACGAATTTCGTTTTCGGCATGGAAGGTCCCTAAACCGTTGTAAAAAGGTGTATCTCCACAAAAGCAACAAAGCTTTTACTTGCAAAAAATTTATGAGTACTATTAATAAATTATTTAAAACAGTCTAGGAACAAAATTGGACAAAATAGCAATTTGAAAGAAATTACGAATTTTCATTTTTGGTCCAATATCCTAACTAACCGTTGTAAAAATTTGCATCTTCACAAAAGCAACAAAGCTTTTACTTGCAAAAACCTTTATGAGAACGTTTAATAAATTATTTTAAAGAGTCCTAGGAAAACAATGGACTAAATTGCAATTTCAAAGGACATTTACGAAGTTTTCGTTTTCGGTCCATATCCCTTACTAACCATTGTAAATTTGTATCTTCACAAAAGCAACAAAGCTTTTACTTGCAAAAAACTTTATGAGAACGTTTAATAAATTATTTTAAAGAGTCCTAGGAAAAAAATTGGACTAAATAGCAATTTTCAAAGGACATTTACGAAGTTTTCGTTTTCGGTCCAATATCCCTTACTAACCGTTGTAAAAATTTGCATCTTCACAAAAGCAACAAAGCTTTTACTTGCAAAAAACTTTATGAGCACGTTTAATAAATTATTTTAAAGAGTCTTTGGAAAAAAATTGGACTAAATAGCAATTTTAAAACGACAATTACAAATTTTTCGTTTTTGGTCCAATATCCCTAACTAACCGTTGTAAAAATTTGTATCTTCACAAAAGCAACAAAGCTTTTACTTGCAAAAAACTTTATGAGCACGATTAATAAATTATTTTAAAGAGTCCTAGCAAAAAAATTGGACTAAATTGTAATTTTAAAAGGACATTTACGAAGTTTTCGTTTTCGGTCCAATATCCCTTACTAACCGTTGTAAAAATTTGTATCTTCACAAAAGCAACAAAGCTTTTACTTGCAAAAAACTTTATGAGCACGTTTAATAAATTATTTTAAAGAGTCCTAGGAAAAAAATTGGACTAAATAGCAATTTTCAAAGGACATTTACGAATTTTTTTCTTTTCTGTCCAATATCCCTTACTAACCGTTGTAAAAATTTGCATCCTCACAAAAGCAACAAGCTTTTACTTGCAAAAAACTTTATGAGCATGTTTAGTAAATTATTTTAAAAAGTCCTTGGGAAAAAAAATTGGACTAAATGCAATTTTCAAAGGACATTTACGAATTTTCGTTTTCGGTCCAATATCCCTTAAACCGTTGTAAAAATTTGTATCTTCACAAAAGCAACAAATCTTTTACTTGCAAAATTTTATGAGCATATTAATAAATTATTTTAAAAAGTCCTTGGAAAACAAATTGGACAAAATAGCATTTTAAAGACATTTACGAATTTTTCATTTTGGGTCCAATATCGCAACTAACCGTTGTAAAAATTTGTATCTTCACAAAAGCAACAAAGCTTTTACTTGCAAAAAACTTTATGAGCACGATTAATAAATTATTTTAAAGAGTCCTAGGAAAACAATTGGACTAAATAGCAATTTTCAAAGGACATTTACGAAGTTTTCGTTTTCGGTCCAATATCCCTTACTAACCGTTGTAAAAATTTGTATCTTCACAAAAGCAACAAAGCTTTTACTTGCAAAAAACTTTATGAGAACGTTTAATAAATTATTTTAAAGAGTCCTTGGAATAAAATTGAACTGAATAGCAATTTTCAAAAAAACCATTTACGAAGTTTCGTTTCGGTCCAATATCCCTACTAACCGTTGCAAAAATTTGCATCTTCACAAAAGCAACAAAGCTTTTACTTGCAAAAAACTTATGAGCACGTTTAATAAATTATTTTAAAGAGTATTGGAAAAAAAACGGACCAAATAGCAATTTTAAAAAGGACAATTACAAATTTTTCGTTTTTGGTCCAATATCCCTAACTAACCGTTGTAAAAATTTGTATCTTCACAAAAGAAACAAAGCTTTTACTTGCAAAAAACTTTATGAGCACGATTAATAAATTATTTTAAAGAGTCCTAGCAAAACAATTGGACTAAATTGTAATTTTAAAAGGACATTTACGAATCTTTTTTTCGGTCCAATATCCCTTACTAACCGTTGTAAAAATTTGTATCTTCACAAAAGCAACAAAGCTTTTACTTGTAAAAAACTTTATGAGAACGTTTAATAAATTATTTTAAAGAGTCCTACGACAAAAACTGGACTAAATAGCAATTTGCGAAGGACATTTACGAATTTTTCGTTTTCGGTCCAATATCCCTTACTAACCGTTGTAAAAATTTGCATCTTCACAAAAGCAACAAAGCTTTTACTTGCAAAAAACTTTATGAGCACGTTTAGTAAATTATTTTAAAAAGTCCTTGGAAAAAAATTGGACTAAATAGCAATTTTCAAAGGACATTTACGAATTTTTCGTTTTCGGTCCAATATCCCTTACTAACCGTTGTAAAAATTTGCATCTTCACAAAAGCAACAAAGCTTTTACTTGCAAAAAACTTTAGAGCACTATTAATAAATTATTTTAAACAGGTCCTGGAACAATTGGACAAAATAGCAATTTTAAAAGGACATTTACGAATTTTTTATTTTTGGTCCAATATCGCTAACTAACCGTTGTAAAAATTTGTATCTTCACAAAAGCAACAAAGCTTTTACTTGCAAAAAACTTTATGAGCACGATTAATAAATTATTTTAAAGAGTCCTAGGAAACAAATTGGACTAAATAGCAATTTTCAAAGGACATTTACGAATTTTTCGTTTTCGGTCCAACATCCCTTACTAACCGTTGTAAAAATTTGTATCTACACAAAAGCAACAAAGCTTTTTCTTGCAAAAAACTTTATTAGAACATTTAATAAATTATTTTCAAGTGTCCCAGGAAAAAAACTAGACTAAATAGCAATTTGCAAAGGACATTTACGAATTTTTTTTCTTTTTTGTACAATATCCCTTATTAACCATTGTAAAAATTTGTATCTTCACAAAAGCAACAAAGCTTTTACTTGCAAAAAAACTTTTTGAGCACGATTAATAAATTATTTAAAAGAATCCTAGGTAAAAAATTGGAATAAATAGCAATTTTCAAAGGACATTTACGAAGTTTTCGTTTTCGGTCCAATATCCATTACTAACCGTTGTAAAAATTTGCATCTTCACAAAAGAAACAAAGCTTTTACTTGCAAAAAACTTTATGAGCACGTTTAATAAATTATTTTAAAGAGTCCTTGGAAAAAAATTGGACTAAATAGCAATTTTAAAAAGACAATTACAAATATTTCGTTTTTGGTCCAATATCCCTAACTAACCGTTGTAAAAATTTGTATCTTCACAAAAGCAACAAAGCTTTTACTTGCAAAAAACTTTATGAGCACGATTAATAAATTATTTTAAAGAGTCCTAGGAAAAAAATTGGACTAAATAGCAATTTTAAAAGGACAATTACGAATTTTTCGTTTTTGGTCCAATATCCCTTACTAACCGTTGTAAAAATTTGTATCTTCACAAAAGCAACAAAGCTTTTACTTGCAAAAAACTTTATGAGCACAATTAATAAATTATTTTAAAGAGTCCTTGGAAACAAATTGGACTATATAACAATTCTCAAAGGACATTTACGAATTTTTCGTTTTCGGTCCAGTATCCCTTACTAACTGTTGTAAAAATTTGCATCTTCACAAAAGCAACAAAGCTTTTACTTGCAAAAAACATTATGAGCATGTTTAATAAATTATTTTAAAGAGTATGTGGAAAAAAATTGGACAAAATAGCAATTTTAAAACGACAATTACAAATTTTTCGTTTTTGGTCCAATATCCCTAACTAACCGTTGTAAAAATTTGTATCTTCACAAAAGCAACAAAGCTTTTACTTGCAAAAAACTTTATGAGCACGATTAATAAATTATTTTAAAGAGTCCTTGAAAAAAAATTGGACTAAATTGTAATTTTAAAAGGACATTTACGAATTTTTTGTTTTCGGTCCAATATCCCTTACTAACCGTTGTAAAAATTTGTATCTTCACAAAAGCAACAAAGCTTTTACTTGCAAAAAATTTTATGAGAACGTTTAATAAATTATTTTAAAGAGTCCTAGGAAAAAAATTGGACTAAATAGCAATTTTCAAAGGACATTTACGAAGTTTTCGTTTTCGGTCCAGTATCCCTTACTAACCGTTGTAAAAATTTGCATTTTCACAAAAGCAACAAACCTTTTACTTGCAAAAAACTTTATGAGAACGTTTAATAAATTATTTTAAAGAGTCCTACGAAAAAAACTGGACTAAATAGTAATTTGCGAAGGACATTTACGAATTTTTTTCTTTTCTGTCAAATATCCCATACTAACCGTTGTAAAAATTTGTATCTTCACAAAAGCAACAAAGCTTTTACTTGCAAAAAACTTTATGAGCACGTTTAGTAAATTATTTTAAAAAGTCCTTGGAAAAAAATTGTACTAAAATGCAATTTGCAAAGGACATTTACGAATTTTTCGTTTTCGGTCCAATGTCCCTTACTGACCGTTGTAAAAATTTATATCTTCACAAAAGCAACAAAGCTTTTACTTGCAAAAAATTTTATGAGCACTATTAATAAATTATTTTAAAGAGTCCTAGGAAACAAATTGGACTAAATAGCAATTTTAAAAGAATAATTACGAAATTTTCGTTTTTGGTCCAATATCCCTAACTAACCGTTGTAAAAATTTGTATCTTCACAAAAGCAACAAAGCTTTTACTTGCAAAAAACTTTATGAGCACGATTAATAAATTATTTTAAAGAGTCCTAGGAAACAAATTGGACTAAATAGCAATTTTCAAAGGACATTTACGAATTTTTCGTTTTCGGTCCAATATCCCTTACTAACCGTTGTAAAAATTTGTATCTTCACAAAAGCAACAAAGCTTTTACTTGCAAAAAACTTTATGAGAACGTTTAATAAATTATTTTAAAGTGTCCTTGGAAGAAAACTAGACTAAATAGCAATTTGCAAAGGACATTTACGAATTTTTTTCTTTTCTGTCCAATATCCCTTATTAACCATTGTAAAAATTTGTATCTTCACAAAAGCAACAAAGCTTTTACTTGCACAAAACTTTATGAGCACGATTAATAAATTATTTTAAAGAATCCTAGGAAAAAAATTGGATTAAATAGCAATTTTCAAAGGACATTTAAGAAGTTTTCGATTTCTGTCCAATATCCCTTACTAACCGTTGTAAAAATTTGCATCTTCACAAAAGCAACAAAGCTTTTACTTGCAAAAAACTTTATGAGCACGTTTAATAAATTATTTTAAAGAGTCTTTGGAAATAAATTTGGACTAAATAGCAATTTTAAAAGGACAATTAAAATTTTTCGTTTTTGGTCAAATATCCCTAACTAACCGTTGTAAAAATTTGTATCTTCACAAAAGCAACAAAGCTTTTACTTGCAAAATACTTTATGAGCACGATTAATAAATTATTTTAAAGAGTCCTAGCAAAAAAATTGGACTAAATTGTAATTTTAAAAGGACATTTACGAATTTTTTATTTTCGGTCCAATATCCCTTACTAACCGTTGTAAAAATTTGTATCTTCACAAAAGCATCAAAGCTTTTACTTGCAAAAAACTTTATGAGAACGTTTAGTAGATTATTTTAAAGAGTCCTATGAAAACAATTGGACTAAATAGCAATTTTCAAAGGACATTTACGAAGTTTTCGTTTTCGGTCCAATATCCCTTACAGACCGTTGTAAAAATTTGTATCTTCACAAAAGCAACAAAGCTTTTACTTGCAAAAAACTTTATGAGAACGTTTAATAAATTATTTTAAAGAGTCCTAGGAAACTAAATAGCAATTTCAAAAGGACATTTATGAAGTTTTCGTTTTCTGTGCAATATCACTTACTAACCGTTGTAAAAATTTGCATCTTCACAAAAGCAACAAAGCTTTAACTTGCAAAAAACTTTATGAGCACGTTTAATCAATTATTTTAAAGAGTCCTTGGTAAAAAATTGGACTACATCGTAATTTTAAAAGACATTTACGAATTTTTAATTTTCGGTCCAATATCCCTTACTAACCGTTGTAAAAATTTGTATATTCACAAAAGCAACAAAGCTTTTACTTGCAAAAAACTTTATGAGCACGTTTAACAAATTATTTTAAAGAGTCATTGGAAAAAAAATTGGACTAAATAGCAATTTTCAAAGGACGTTTACGAAATTTTCGTTTTCGGTCCAATATCCCTAACTAACCGTTGTAAAAATTTGTATCTTCACAAAAGCAACAAAGCTTTTACTTGCAAAAAACTTTATGAGAACGTTTAATAAATTATTTTAAAGAGTCCTACGAAATAAACTGGACTAAATAGCAATTTGCAAAGGACATTTACGAATTTTTTCTTTTTTGTCCAATATCCCTTACTAACCGTTGTAAAAATTTGTTTCTTCACAAAAGAAACAAAGCTTTTGCTTGCAAAAAACTTTATGAGCACGTTTAGTAAATTATTTTAAAAAGTCGACGGAATAAAATTGGACTAAAAAGCAATTTGCAAAGGACATTTACGAATTTTTCGTTTTCGGTCCAATATCCTTACTAACCGTTGTAAAAATTTGCATTTTCACAAAAGCAACAAAGCTTTTACTTGCAAAAAACTTTATGATAACGTTTAATAAATTATTTTACAGAGTCCTACGAAAAAAACTGGACTAAATAGTAATTTGCAAAGGACATTTACGAATTGTTTTCTTTTCTGTCAAATATCCCTTACTAACCGTTGTCAAAATTTGTATCTTCACAAAAGCAACAAAGCTTTTACTTGCAAAAAACTTTATGAGCATGTTTAGTAAATTATTTTAAAAAGTCCTTGGAAAAAAATTGGACTAAAATGCAATTTGAAAAGGACATTTACGAATTTTTCGTTTTCGGTCCAATGTCCCTTACTAACCGTTGTAAAAATTTGTATCTTCACAAAAGCAACAAAGCTTTTACTTGCAAAAAATTTTATGAGCACTATTAATAAATTATTTTAAAGAGTCCTAGGAAACAAATTGGACTAAATAGCAATTTTCAAAGAATAATTACGAATTTTTCATTTTTGGTCCAATATCCCTAACTAACCGTTGTAAAAATTTGTATCTTCACAAAAGTAACAAAGCTTTTACTTGCAAAAAACTTTATGAGCACGATTAATAAATTATTTTAAAGAGTCCTAGGAAACAAATTGGACTAAATAGCAATTTTCAAAGGACATTTACGAATTTTTCGTTTTCGGTCCAATATCCCTTACTAACCGTTGTAAAAATTTGTATCTTCACAAAAGCAACAAAGCTTTTACTTGCAAAAAACTTTATGAGAACGTTTAATAAATTATTTTAAAGAGTCCTAGGAAAAAAACTGGACTAAATAGCAATTTGCAAAGGACATTTACAAATTTTTTTTCTTTTCTGTCCAATATCCCTTACTAACCGTTGTAAAAATTTGTATCTTCACAAAAGCAACAAAGCTTTTACTTGCAAAAAACTTTATGAGCACGATTAATAAATTATTTAAAAGAATCCTAGGAAAAAAATTGGACTAAATAGCAATTTTCAAAGGACATTTACGAAGTTTTCGTTTTCGGTCCAATATCCCTTACTAACCGTTGTAAAAATTTGCATCTTCACAAAAGCAACAAAGCTTTTACTTGCAAAAAACTTTATGAGCACGTTTAATAAATTATTTTAAAGAGTCCTTGGAAATAAATTGGACTAAATAGCAATTTTCAAAGGACACTTAAAAATTTTTCGTTTTCGGTCCAATATCCCTTACTAACTGTTGTAAAATTTTGCATCTTCACAAAAGCAACAAACTTTTACTTGCAAAAACCATTATGAGCACGTTTAACAAATTATTTTAAAGAGTCCTTGGTAAAAAATTGGACTAAATAGCAATTTGCAAAGGACATTTATGAATTTTTCGTTTTCGGTCCAATGTCCCTTACTAACTGTTGTAAAACTTTGTATTTTCACAAAAGCAACAAAGCTTTTACTTGCAAAAAGCTTTATGAGCACGATTAATAAATTATTTTAAAGAGTCCAAGGAAACAAATTGGACTAAATAGCAATTTTCAAAGGACATTTACGAAGTTTTCGTTTTCGGTGCAATATCCCTTACTAACCGTTGTAAAAATTTGCATCTTAACAAAAGCAACAAAGCTTTTACTTGCAAAAAATTTTATGAGCACGTTTAATAAATTATTTCAAAGAGTCCTTGGAAAACAATTGGACTAAATAGCAATTTTCAAAGGACATTTAAGAATTTTTTGTATTCGGTCCAATATCCCTTACTAACCGTTGTAAAAATTTGTATCTTCACAAAAGCAACAAAGCTTTTACTTGCAAAAACCTTTATGAGCACGTTTAATAAATTATTTTAAAGAGTCCTTGGAAAAAAATTGGACTAAATAGCAATTTTCAAAGGACATTTACGAATTTTTCGTTTTCGGTCCAATATCCCTTACTAACCGTTGTAAAAATTTGCATCTTCACAAAAGCAACAAAGCTTTTACTTGCAAAAAACATTATGAGCACGTTTAATAATTTATTTTAAAGAATCCTTGGAAAAAAATTGGACTAAATTGTAATTTTAAAAGGACATTTACGAATTTTATATTTTTGGTCCAATATCCCTTACTAACCGTTGTAAAAATTTGTATCTTCACAAAAGCAACAAAGCTTTTACTTGCAAAAAACTTTATGAGCACGTTTAATAAATTATTTTAAAGAGTCATTGGAAAAAAAATTGGACTAAATAGCAATTTTCAAAGGACATTTACAAAGTTTTCGTTTTCGGTCCAATATCCCTAACTAACCGTTGTAAAAATTTGTATCTTCACAAAAAGCAACAAAGCTTTTACTTGCAAAAAACTTTATGAGCACTATTAATAAATTATTTTAAAGAGTCCTAGGAAACAAATTGGACTAAATAGCAATTTTAAAAGAACAATTACGAATTTTTCGTTTTTGGTCCAATATCCCTAACTAACCGTTGTAAAAATTTGTATCTTCACAAAAGCAACAAAGCTTTTACTTGCAAAAAACTTTATGAGCACGATTAATAAATTATTTTAAAGAGTCCTAGGAAACAAATTGGACTAAATAGCAATTTTCAAAGGACATTTACGAATTTTTCGTTTTCGGTCCAATATCCCTTACTAACCGTTGTAAAAATTTGCATCTTCACAAAAGCAACAAAGCTTTTACTTGCAAAAAACTTTATGAGCATGTTTAATAAATTATTTTAAAGAGTCATTGGAAAAAAATTGGACTAAATAGCAATTTTCAAAGGACATTTATGAAGTTTTCGTTTTCGGTGCAATATCACTTACTAACCGTTGTAAAAATTTGCATCTTCACAAAAGCAACAAAGCTTTTACTTGCAAAAAACTTTATGAGCACGTTTAATAAATTATTTTAAAGAGTCCTTGAAAAAAAATTGGACTAAATCGTAATTTTAAAATGACATTTACGAATTTTTTGTTTTCGGTCCAATATCCCTTACTAACCGTTGTAAAAATTTGTATCTTAACAAAAGCAACAAAGCTTTTACTTGCAAAAAACTTTATGAAAACGTTTAATAAATTATTTTAAAGAGTCCTAGGAAAAAAATTGGACTTAATAGCAATTTTCAAAGGACATTTACGAAGTTTTCATTTTCGGTCCAATATCCCTTACTGACCGTTGTAAAAATTTGTATCTTCACAAAAGCAACAAAGCTTTTACTTGCAAAAAACTTTATGAGCACGTTTAATAAATTATTTTAAAGAGTCATTGGAAAAAAAATTGGACTAAATAGCAATTTTCAAAGGACATTTACGAAGTTTTCATTTTCCAAATTGTGTCTTCTATTGAAACCCTAATCGTATTAATACTGTATTTGTTCTTCTCATCGTAAACAACTACAGCATCACAAAACCTATTTGCTTGAAAACTCAAACAAATGGAGACTGGGTCTGGGTTACCTAGCATATTGCGATAAGGACTTTTTTCAAATGAGGACGTCCTAAAATAACTCCACGAGGATATTGAATGTAAGCCACTAGTTTTACATGATTTGACTCAAGTGTGTATGCACTTATCAAAACTAGTGGCTCACATTCAATATCCTCATGAGGTTATATCATGACGTCCGCATGGGAACGAGACTATATATATAATACTTAATTCTATAATTAGGGACGTTTTGACTTTATAAGTTAAGGACATCCGCCCACAACCACACATTCGTATTGGTTGTGGGTATTTGTTAATGTGAGGTTGTGGGCCCGCTGTGAATGTGTGGCTATGGTTGGACGTCTAGAAATTATAAAGTCAGGATCTGGTTAGTGCGCAATGATATAACTTCATGAGGACATTGAATGTGAGCAACTAGTTTTGAAAAGTGCATACGCACTTGAGTCAAAGGATGTTAGCTAATAGTGGTTGACATCCAATATCATGGACCATAAATTTACATCAGTGCGCATTGGCTTGATCATTTCTATATATCTGTATATGTATGTATAGTACATTATTTAACAAAACCAATCCATCGGCCAAATGGGTGTATGCCAAATGGGAAGGAAAAGCAATCAAATCAGTTATCCATGCTACATGGTATGCTCCCATTCATTAGGAATTTAGGATGCAGTATATCGGGTTGGGTTCATGCTCGTTTAAGTAATCAGACTGAAATCAACTGTCCAACAATGGTGTCACATGTGTCCATAAGGGGGTAAATTTGTCCAAACACTGTATTTGGGTGGACAATTTTACTCCCAATGGACACATGTCATGCTTCTTTGAGAAAATCTTGTATGCACCCGGTGCAATGCACCATAGCCAATGGGCGCATGCCACGTGGCAGGGAGAACACATTTGATTGTTGCCCTTGCCACATGGCATGCACCCATTGGTTGGGTGCAATGCACCGGGTGCATGCAAGATTCTGTCGCTTCTGAGAAGGGGTAATGCTTACAATTAACCTTTAAAAAGGGGGTAAACAGCATTACCTGAACCCTTCTGTTAGAGCTTATTTGACTCAAATTTTCTATTACAATTCTCTGTCATCTAACTCGATTTAGATTCAATCGCAATCACCTTAGTACTGGTTTTCCTTCAAAACGTGTGTGTGGGTCACAATCATCTACCTTTCACTACTTCGCATTATACTAGAGATATGGAGTCTGAGTCGTCGGACGATGAGAACAAATTAGGCAGGTGGGATCGAGTGGTTTCCCAGGTAAGTAGAAGCTCCGAGGCTATCAAACTGCTGCTGAACGAGTTCATGGCATTAAACGAAGTAAAGAAAAAAAATGCTTCTAGGAAAATAGCAGGAAGGATTTCTTTAGAGGCCCGCGTTGATCAACTGGAGACAAATGTGGAGGCCTTGAAGAGAATAGATAAACCACGGAAAGCTGTTTCTCTCCGCGACCGTTTCAACCAGCGACGCCGACCTTTTTCATTGAAAGATCTGACATCAACTTCAAGGAATTTTTTGTAAATCCAGTTAAAGCTTTTAGATTATCGTTTTTATTGTGTAATCTACGAAATTTGCCTTTCTGTTTGTTGTTTTTTGCTGGTTATTTGCTTAGTTTGCGATTAAAACCTTGGTACCTGTAGATTCGCTACCTCTACTGCTATGGTTTCCATTTTTAGATTAATAGTTGTGAATTTTGTGTAGGTTAATCCCACATATGTGCAAACCTTTCTAAGTACTTGCAGTTTCATCTCCCTCGGTACTGCTTTTGTTTTCTTTGTGTTTCGAATACAACAAAATACATCATCATTCGTCAATCATGTTTTTATTCTTACGTGAGGTTCACCTTCACTGTTCAACGTTGGACAGATGATACGGATTCAAAGGTTTCAGTGTATTACCCATTTATTTATGTTCTTTATAACAAATCTGAACTCTGAAGTACATCCAAACTGGATATCTCACAATTCATAAAATAATTTGGTCCTGTGAATGGTGATAGTGTGATACAACTATCGTGTGCAAATGGTAAGTTCAGTCGTACATCATGGGAAATCAAAAACAAGAATCTGAGGTTAACGACGATGCATTTGCGACATAGAAAGGCATAAAGGTTGTGTGGGGTTGGCTCGACCATTGAATAAGGGTTATAATTGAAACTGACTATGTTTGGGATAAATTTTACTTTTACCTTGCTGACAGGGTTGAGTGGAAGAAAAGAAGTAAAATTCTGAGCATTTTAATGTTTTGTTTTTATTGACCCTTCAATTTCAATCTAATGCCCAATAACTAATCCAGCAAGTATACTAGTATCAATAAGAGTAAAGCTGTTGGACCCAAAAAACCAACCCAAATTTTTAACCCAAACCCATATGGCAACATCACATGGGATCTTGGAAAGAGTGACGTGGGCCCATGTTGCGTGTGATGTTGCCATATGGCATTTGGGTTAGAATTTGGGTTGGTTTTTTTGGGTCCAATAGCATTACTCAGTATATAGTAGCTGAACCAAAAAATTTAAATAAATGAAAGTACAGTGTGCAAAACGAGCGACGACTGTATTGGTCAACATATATACATATATACTATAAAAGATCTACTGTGCATAAGATAACGAAAATAACTCTTGCTGTACAAAAGTAAAAACGCAATATCGGAAATCGGATGGATTAGATAAGATTGTTGTCCTGAAGGTGGATAAAAGCCCATGTTACTAAAAGAAAACGTCTTTTACCAAACGAAGCCCAATAGAGTAATCAATAAATAATAAGAATAAGAACCTCTAATCGAAGATATCATCGTCTCGTCTGTATTTGGAGACAATGTTTATGCATTGTTCGAACAACAAAATCATCGGTGGGGTATATCTGGACAAGTCTTTCTACACCCAAGTTGCATGGTTCGCAATGGATTCAAATGTTGTCTGTGGAAAGTAAAAATAATCCTTAATACTACAAAATTCTTTACGCGAGGAAAAGACAAACAACTTATACGAAACACGGTAGCAGAATAAATTCCTTACACGATAAAAATCTACAACAATTGATTACACGATCTAATACACAAGCTAAGAAAAGACAAAACATGCAACAACATTCTTTACGCGAGGAAAAGAAAAAAAACTTATACGAAACACGGTAGCAAAATAAATTCCTTACACGATTAAAATCAACAACAATAGATTACACGATCTAATACACACGCTAAGAAAAGACAAACATGAAGCATGCAGATTAAACTAGGAGGATTTTGCACTAACGAATTACCCGACCACAAGCTAAAGGGGATGGACAAAATAAAAAAATAAAAACTACAGCGTTGGTAACTCATAAAAGGCTGTTTTTATCAAATTCACAGCATAAACAACGTAGTCCGATGTGGGGTACAAGATTGTGTACATGAAGTTCTCATTTCGTACTTGTTAACGGATCAGGAATCTGTGTTTTTTTTTTGTTCCCCTTAGATTTGCACTAGATTGTTGAGACTTGAGACCTAATAATAAATGAAAATAGATGTGCCTACCTGTGGTTGCTATGCAAGAAGAGATCCGTGAACATCCCTCGTAAATATAAGCACATATTAGCCATCTAGGATTGCAAAATCTTTATAAGTAGATCAGGTAACTTTTTCGGAGATGTTTTTAAGGGGATAAGTAGCCTACAAATTCTTTGGGAAGAGACCAGACTGGAGGAGAACTTACCCGATTGAGGTTTGTAAATAAACGGGCAATTACACCTAACGTCAAACAATTCAGAACCGTTATCGTAAGCTGATATTACAAGCAGGGACTACTCAAACAACTGAATGAAAGAAAAATTAAATAGATCACATATTACACGCATTTTCCTTAAAACCAAAGTAGAATGACACATTGTCGATGAATCAACCTAAGAGTGCCGAAAAAAGGTTCTCAAATCGGAGGAACTTGTTGGTGCAGCATTCAAAACTGGGTCATGATATCACCTGATGGATTAGGGTTAATAGCCATAGGGACAAGTTTGTCTATTGTGTCCAGGTCTATGACATATACTGCAAGTGCGTGGAGGCTTGGTTGGCCCAGATGCATCAAACGCTGGTTTCCAGCACCCTGATTTGTTGTGTCCCATTTCAGAGCAATTTGAACAAGTCTCCTGGTTGTACTTAATGGACTTTCTCTGTCTTCCAGACCGTCGATGCAATTTTAGCTCGTGCTCGGGACCTGATAAATTCTTGTTTATACCTGATGCAGAAAGGCTTACCAGATCAACAAGGTGCAATGGATTGTCATCATGTGTAGGGCGTAGCGGTAAATCTTGTGGACTGATTTCATTAGAGCAAGGACACAATGGTGAGTTGATATTGGCTGAGCAACCCATGCCGCCTTCTTCATCCTCAGCAGTAACAACAGTTGGACAATGAACTTTCTCGTCTTTAGCATAATCGCCGTGATTGCTGCGGTTAGCAGATTTCTTACTGACTGTACCGCCGAGTGGGCTTTGGGGAAATATAGACTTCCTAATTGATGGTGAATTTTTTGATTCATCTACGGGGAAACCACTCGGAACAAATTCATTGCTACCAGTTATGGATCTGTATCCGGATGAACTCACAACAGGGCTGCCTGTAGATTTAGACTTCACAATGGGTGGTGGCGTACATGCCTGATCACCAGTACAACCAATGATGATAGAGGTAGATTTGGATTTCAGATCAGGAGTCACAGTTAACTGGTCAACCAGGCTTCGTAACTGTTTGTGAAACACCGACACATAACATTTAGGATTCTCTTTGTTATGCGAAACGAAGATCTGTAAATCTAAGTCATAAATCATTTCAACAATGGAGCCATCAATTCTAGTACTTATCTTGAAGTCCACTTCATCAGAATTTAAGCCAAATTGACTACATATCTTCTCTGCCAATGTTTTCAAAGTCTCCTTCACTGTCACTGACAAAAAGAAAACAGCTTTAGGGTTGAACTATCCATCTTCCCACTGTCCATCGTAGTTCACTATCAACAGAACCATATTCCTGAAGCTGTATGCAACAGATTTACTCAGTTCTATCGTCATGGAATTAAAATTAAAATACATGTCATCAATGTCATCAGACGGATTAAAATAATGTCATCATGGGAATATGGACATGTCATCAATGTCATCAGATGGACAATGTCATCAATGGATCATGGAATTAGATTCCATGATGGATCATGGAATGTAATGTCGTGTTGTGGTAGGAGGATCATGGAATGTAATTTAGTGTTGTAATGGTAGGATCATGGAATGTAATGTCGTGTTGTAATGGTAGGATCATGAAATGCAATGTCGTGTTGTGGTAGGAGGATCATGGAATGTAATTTAGTGTTGTAATGGTAGGATCATGGAATCTGGGAGGATCATGGAATCTCATTTAATGTCATGGAGAATCTAGGAAAGTCATTCCATGCCATGGAGAATCTAGGAAAGTGATTCCATGTCATGGAGAATCTACGAATGTCATTCCATGTCATGTAATCTTGGAATCTAAGAGGATCATGGAATCTCATTTCATGTCATGGAGAATCTAGGAAAGTCATTCCATGTAATGGTACGATCATGTAATGTAATGGTACGATCATGGAATGTAATGTAAATACAACGACACAGGGAATGCAATAAAACTCCTAATCTGACATCTGACATAAACAAAACACACAGGCCGCCACAACGAAGATAAAGGGGACCTTCTCAATCCTTTTCAACATATATTATATGACTATGATTGAAATCAATCATATGTAGTATTTAGACTGACATAAACATATGTTATATCCTGAATATGAAAGAAATCAATCATATGTATTTTTTAGACTGACATCAACACACACAGGCCGCCGCGACGAAGAATAGGATGACCTTTCTCAATCATTTTCAACATATGTTATTATATGAAAATTATGAAAGAAATCATCAATCGAAGGAGATAATATTCAAAAACCCCCCATTATAGGGGATATATTTTATAGTTACAGTTCGAGTTCTAAGGAGATACATACCTTCTCTGATATTGGGGATGGCTGAAACAAATTAGGACCGCTTCAATCACGGCAACGAATCGACAACTGGAAATACGATTATGGCGGAGAATCGGAGATACGAAATATCGTGGGTAATTGGGTGCTATTTTTACATGTAAGGGTTTGGGTTAACCGACTTGCATTTCAATTTAATAAGATGCATATAATAAAATCAGTTGGAAGCCGCACCGTAATTTAGGGATTGGGTTTGGGGATTGCCTTCGTCTGAGATATAAGAAGGAGACGGGGTCATTTTGGACCTCTTACATCAACAACCACTGACAACTCTCCAAGGGTATACTTGTCAAAGAACCCACTAACTTCCACCACACAATCCATGATCCATGATCATATTGGTTATATTTAGTTTTTAAAAAACTAGTGGCTATATGTAAAAATTGGAAAACCAAAGTGGCTCTTCTATGGAATTATCTCAAAAAAATTTATCTTCACAAAAGCTACAAAGCTTTTACTTGCAAACAACTTTATCAGCACGTTTAATAAATTATTTTAAAGAGTCCTTGGAAAAAATTGGACTAAATAGCAATTTTAAAAGGATATTTACAAATTTTTCGTTTTCTGTCCAATATCCTTATCTAACCATCGTAAAAAAATTTATCTTCACAAAAGCTACAAAGCTTTAACTTGCAAACAACTTTATCAGCACGTTTAATAAATTATTTTAAAGAGTCCTTGGAAAAAAATTGGACTAAATAGCAATTTTAAATGGACATTTACGAATTTTTCGTTTTCGGATCAATATCCCAAACTAACCGTTGTAAAAATTTTATATTCACAAAAGCTACAAAGCTTTTACTTGCAAAAAACTTTATGAGCACGTTTAATAAATTATTTTAAAGAGTCCTTGGAAAAAAATTGGACTAAATAGAAATTTTAAAAGGACATTTACGAATTTTTCGTTTTCGGTCCAATATCCCTATCTAACCGTTGTAAAAAATTTTATCTTCACAAAAGCTACAAAGCTTTTACTTGCAAACAACTTTATGAGCACATTTAATAAATTATTTTAAAGAGTCCTTGCAAAAAAGTTGGATTAAATCGTAATTTTACAATGCCATTTACGAATTTTTCGTTTTCGGATCAATATCCCAAACTAACCGTTGTAAAAAATTTTATATTCACAAAAGCTACAAAGCTTTTACTTGCAAACAACTTTATGAGCACGTTTAATAAATTATTTTAAAGAGTCTTCAGAAAAAAAATTGGACTAAATAGCAATTTTAAAAGGACATTTACGAATTTTTCGTTTTCGGTCCAATATCCCTATCTAACCGTTGTAAAAAATTTTATCTTCACAAAAGCTACAAAGCTTTTACTTGCAAACAACTTTATGAGCATGTTTAATAAATTATTTTAAAGAGTCCTTGGAAAAAAATTGGACTAAATAGCAATTTTAAAAGGACATTTACGAATTTTTCGTTTTCGGTCCAATATCCCTATCTAACCGTTGTAAAACATTTTATCTTCACAAAAGCTACAAAGCTTTTACTTGCAAACAAATTTATGAGCACGTTTAATAAATTATTTTAAAGATTCCTTGGAAAAAAATTGGACTAAATAGCAATTTTAATAGGACATTTACGAATTTTTCGTTTTCGGATCAATATCCCAAACTAACCGTTGTAAAAATATTTATATTCACAAAAGCTACAAGGCTTTTACTTGCGAAAAACTTTATGAGCACGTTTAATAAATTATTTTAAAGAGTCCTTGGAAAAAAATTGGACTAAATAGCAATTTTAAAAGGACATTTACGAATTTTTCGTTTTCGGTCCAATATCCCTATCTAACCGTTGTAAAAAATTTTATCTTCACAAAAGCTACAAAGCTTTTACTTGCAAACAACTTTATGAGCACGTTTAATAAATTATTTTAAAGAGTCCTTGGAAAAAAATTGGACTAAATAGCAATTTTAAAAGGACATTTACGAATTTTTCGTTTTCGGATCAATATCCCAAACTAACCGTTGTAAAAAAATTTATATTCACAAAAGCTACAAAGCTTTTACTTGCAAACAACTTTATGAGCACGTTTAATAAATTATTTTAAAGAGTCCTTGGAAAAAAATTGGACTAAATAGCAATTTTAAAAGGACATTTACGAATTTTTCGTTTTCGGTCCAATATCCCTATCTAACCGTTGTAAAAAATTTTATGTTCACAAAAGCTACAAAGCTTTTACTTGCAAACAGCTTTATGTTAAAGAGTCCTTGCCAAAAAGTTGGATTAAATCGTAATTTTACAATGCCATTTACGAATTTTTCATTTTCGGATCAATATCCCAAACTAACCGTTGTAAAAATTTGTATATTCACAGAAGCTACAAAGCTTTTACTTGCAAACAACTTTATGAGCACGTTTAATAAATTATTTTAAAGAGTCCTTGGAAAAAATTGGACTAAATAGCAATTTTAAAAGGATATTTACGAATTTTTCGTTTTCGGTCCAATATCCCTATCTAACCGTTGTAAAAAATTTTATCTTCACAAAAGCTACAAAGCTTTTACTTGCAAACAACTTTATGAGCACGTTTAATAAATTATTTTAAAGAGTCCTTGGAAAAAAATTGGACTAAATAGCAATTTTAAAAGGACATTTACGAATTTTTCGTTTTTGGATCAATATCCCAAACTAACCGTTGTAAAAAATTTTATATTCACAAAAGCTACAAAGCTTTTACTTGCAAACAACTTTATGAGCACGTTTAATAAATTATTTTAAAGAGTCCTTGGAAAAAAATTGGACTAAACAGCAATTTTAAAAGGATATTTACGAATTTTTCGTTTTCGGTCCAATATCCCTATCTAACCGTTGTAAAAAAATTTATCTTCACAAAAGCTACAAAGCTTTTACTTGCAAACAACTTTATGAGCATGTTTAATAAATTATTTTAAAGAGTCCTTGGAAAAAAATTGGACTAAATAGCAATTTTAAAAGGACATTTACGAATTTTTCGTTTTCGGTCCAATATCCCTATCTAACCATTGTAAAAAAATTTATATTCACAAAAGCTACAAATCTTTTACTTGCAAAAAACTTTATGAGCACGTTTAATAAATTATTTTAAAGAGTCCTTGCCAAAAAATTGGATTAAATCGTAATTTTACAATGCCATTTACGAATTTTTCGTTTTCGTATCAATATCCCAAACTAACCGTTGTAAAAAATTTTATCTTCACAAAAGCTACAAAGCTTTTACTTGCAAACAACTTTATCAGCACGTTTAATAAATTATTTTAAAGAGTCCTTATAAAAAAAATTGGACTAAATAGCAATTTTAAATGGACATTTACGAATTTTTCGTTTTCGGATCAATATCCCAAACTAACCGTTGTAAAAAATTTTATATTCACAAAAGCTACAAAGCTTTTACTTGCAAAAAACTTTATGAGCACGTTTAATAAATTATTTTAAAGAGTCCTTGGAAAAAAATTGGACTAAATAGCAATTTTAAAAGGACATTTACGAATTTTTCGTTTTCGGTCCAATATCCCTATCTAACCGTTGTAAAAAAATTTATCTTCACAAAAGCTACAAAGCCTTTACTTGCAAATAACTTTATGAGCACGTTTAATAAATTATTTTAAAGAGTCCTTGCCAAAAAAATTGGATTAAATCGTAATTTTACAATGCCATTTACCAATTTTTCGTTTTCGGATCAATATCCCAAACTAACCGTTGTAAAAAATTTTATATTCACAAAAGCTACAAAGCTTTTACTTGCAAACAACTTTATGAGCACGTTTAATAAATTATTTTAAAGAGTCTTTGGAAAAAATTGGACTAAATAGCAATTTTAAAAGGACATTTACGAATTTTTCGTTTTCGGTCCAATATCCCTATCTAACCGTTGTAAAACATTTTATCTTCACAAAAGCTACAAAGCTTTTACTTTCAAACAACTTTATGAGCATGTTTAATAAATTATTTTAAAGATTCCTTGGAAAAAAATTGGACTAAATAGCAATTTTAATAGGACAATTACCAATTTTTCGTTTTCGGATCAATATCCCAAACTAACCGTTGTATAAAAATTTATATTCACAAAAGCTACAAGGCTTTTACTTGCGAAAAACTTTATGAGCACGTTTAATAAATTATTTTAAAAAGTCCTTGTAAAAAAATTGCACTAAATAGCAATTTTAAAAGGACATTTACGAAAGCTACAAATCTTTTACTTTTTTCGTTTTCAAAAAATTGGTCCATGCCATATCCGTATCAATATCTAACCGTTGTAAAACATTTTATCTTCACAAAAGCTACAAAGCTTTTACTTGCAAACAACTTTATGAGCATGTTTAATAAATTATTTTAAAGATTCATTGGAAAAAAATTGGACTAAATAGCAATTTTAATAGGACAATTACCAATTTTTCGTTTTCGGATCAATATCCCAAACTAACCGTTGTAAAAAAATTTATATTCACAAAAGCTACAAAGCTTTTACTTGCAAAAAACTTTATGAGCACGTTTAATAAATTATTTTAAAGAGTCCTTGGAAAAAATTGGACTAAATAGCAATTTTAAAAGGACATTTACGAATTTTTCGTTTTCGGTCCAATATCCCTATCTAACCGTTGTAAAAAATTTTATCTTCACAAAAGCTACAAAGCTTTTACTTGCAAACAACTTTATGAGCACGTTTAATAAATTATTTTAAAGAGTCCTTGGAAAAAAATTGGACTAAATAGCAATTTTAAAAGGACATTTACGAATTTTTCGTTTTCGGATCAATATCCCAAACTAACCGTTGTAAAAAAATTTATATTCACAAAAGCTACAAAGCTTTTACTTGCAAACAACTTTATGAGCACGTTTAATAAATTATTTTAAAGAGTCCTTGGAAAAAAATTGGACTAAATAGCAATTTTAAAAGGACATTTACGAATTTTTCATTTTCGGTCTAATATCCCTATCTAACCGTTGTAAAAAATTTTATCTTCACAAAAGCTACAAAGCTTTTACTTGCAAACAACTTTATGAGCACGTTTAATAAATTATTTTAAAGAGTCCTTGGAAAAAAATTGGACTAAATAGCAATTTTAAAAGGACATTTACGAATTTTTCGTTTTCGGATCAATATCCCAAACTAACCGTTGTAAAAAATTTTATATTCACAAAAGCTACAAAGCTTTTACTTGCAAACAACTTTATAAGCACGTTTAATAAATTATTTTAAAGAGTCCTTGGAAAAAAATTGGACTAAATAGCAATTTTAAAAGGACATTTACGAATTTTTCGTTTTCGATCGAAAATGGTGTATTCTTCTTATATTAAAAATTCTAGGAAATTTTAAAAGTTTTTCAAATTATGCATTTTTATAGAGGTTAGTAAGGGAAATTTGACCCGAAAATAATGAAGCGCAAATTTCAATAAATAGTGCGCTTTTATCCTATTGTTTTTCAATGGGACTACTTAAAATGGTGTATTCTTCCTATGTTAAAAATTCTAGGTAATTTTAAAAGTTTTGCAAATTATGCATTTTTATAGAGGTTAGTAAGGGAAATTTGACCCAAAAATTACGAGACGCTTATTTCATTTCATAATGCGTTTTTATCCTAATTTTTTCCATGGAACTGCTTAAAATGATGTATTCTTCCAAAGTTAAAAATTCTAGGTTATTTTAAAAGTTTTGCAAATTATGCATTTTAGAAATTTGACCCAGAATCTATGAGGCACTTATTTCATTGCATAATACGCTTTTATTCTAAAATTTTCCCTGGAACTACTTAAAATGATGTATTCTTCCAATATTAAAAGTTCTATGTAATTTTAGAAGTTTTGCAAATTATGTATTTTTATAAAGGTTAGTAACAAAAATTTGACCCGAAAATTACGATGCGCTTATTTCATTGCGAGGAGCATATTTCATTAGTTAATGATGTATTCCATGGAACTGCTTAAAATGATGTATTTTATTTTCGGGTTAATGATGTATTGCGAGGAGCATATTTCATTTGTTAATGATGTATTTCATTAAAAATCCATGGAACTGCTTAAAATGATGTATTCTTCCAATATTAAAAATTCTAGGTAATTTTAAAAGTTTTGCGGATTTTGCATTTTTATAGAGGCTAGAAACGAAAATTTGACCCGAAATTTATGAGGGGCTTATTTCATTGTATAATGCGCTTTTATCCTAATTGTTTCCATGGAACTACTTAAAATGGTGTATTCTTCTTATGTTAAATATTTTAGATAATTTTTAAAGTTTTGCAAATTATGAATTTTTATAGAGGTTAGTAAGGGAAATTTGACCCGAAAATTACGAGGCGCTTATTTTATTGCATAATGCACTTTTATTCTAACTTTTTTCCACATAATTGCTTAAAATGATGTATTCTTCCAATGTTAAAAATTATAGACAATTTTAAAAGTCATGCAAATTATGCATTTTTATATATGTTAGTAAGGGAAATTTGACCCCAAAATTACGAGGCGCATATTTCGCTGCACAATGCGCTTTTATTCTAATTTTTTCCAAGGAACTTCTTAAAATGATGTATCCTTCCAATGTTAAAAATTCTAGGTAATTTTAAAAGTCTTGTAAATTATGCATTTTTATATATGTTAGTAAGGGAAATTTTACCCGAAAATTACGAGGCGCTTATTTTATTGCATAATGCGCTTTTATTCTAATTTTTTCGATGGAACTACTTAAAATGATGTATTCTTCCAATGTTAAAATTTCTAGGTAATTTTAAAAGTTTTGTAAATTATGCATTTTTATGAAGGTTAAAGTAAGGCAAATTTGACTCAAAAATTACGAAGCGCTTATTTCATTGCATAATAGGCTTTTATTCTAATTTTTTCCATGGAACAGCTTCAAATGTTGTATTCTAACAATTTTAAAAATTCTAGGTAATTTTAAAAGTTTTTCAATTTTGCATTTTTATAGCGGTTAATAAGAGAAATTTGACCCAAAAATTACGAAGTGCATATTTCATTGCATAATGTGCTTTGATTCTAATTTTTTCCATGGAACTTCTTAAAATGATGTATTGTTCCAACTTCCATTGTTGAAAATTCTAGGTAATTTTAAAAGTTTTGTAAATTATGCATTTTTATAGAGGTTAGTAAGGGAAATTTTACCGAAATATTACAAGAAGCAAATTTCATTAGATAATGCGTTTTTATCCTAATTTTTTCCATGGAACAACTTAAAATGGTGTATTCTTCATGTGTTAAAAATTCTAGATAATTTAAAAAGTTTTGCAAATTATGCGTTTTTATAGAGGTTAGTAAGGGAAATTTGACCCGAAAATTACGAGGCATATATTTCAATAAATAATGCACTTTTATTCTAATTTTTTAATGGAACTACTTAAAATGATGTATTCTTGCAATGTTAAAAATTCTAGGTAATTTTAAAAGTCTTGCAAATTATGCATTTTTATATATGTTAGTAAGGGAAATTTGACCCGAAAATTACGAGGCGCTTATTTCATTGCATAATGCGCTTTTATTCTAATTTTTTCCATGGAATTGCTTAAAATGATGTATTCTTCCAATGTTAAAAATTCTAGACAATTTTAAAAGTCTTGCAAATTATGCATTTTTATATATATTAGTAAGGGAAAATTGACCCAAAAATTACGAGGCGCTTATTTCATTTTATCGTGAGCTTTTATTCTAATTTTTTCGATGGAATCGCTTAAAATGATGTATTCTTCCAATGTTAAAAATTCTAGGTAATTTTAAAAGTCTTGCAAATTATGCATTTATATATATATTAGTAAGGGAAATTTGACCCTAAAATTATGAGACACTTATTTCATTACCTAATATACTTTTATTATAATTTTTTCTATTGAACGGCTTAAAATGATGTATTCCTTCAATGTTAAAAATTCTAGGCTATTTTAAAAGTTTTGCAAATTATACATTTTTATAGAGGTTAGTAGTAAGGGAAATTTGACTCAAAAATTACGAGGAGTTTATTTCTTGACACAATGCTCTTTTACCCTAATTTTATCATTGGAACTACTTAAAATGGTGTATCCATCCTATGTTAAAAATTCCAAATAATTTTAAGAGTTTGGCAAATTATGCATTTTTATATAGGTTGGTAAATAAAATTTCACCGAAATATTATAAGGCGTATATTTCATTAAATATTGCGCTTTAATCCTATTTTTTTCAATGGAACTACTTAAAATGGTGTATTATTCCTATGTTAAAAATTCTAGGTAATTTTAAAAGTTTTACAAATTATGCATTTTTATATAGATTAGTAAGGTAAATTTGACAAGAAAATTACGAAAACCTTATTTCTTTGCATAATGCACTTCTATTCTAATTTTTTAATGGAACTAATTAAATTGATGTATTCTTGCAATGTTAAAAATTCTAGTTAATTTTAAAAGTCTTGCAAAATATGCATTTTTATATATGTTAGTTAAGGAAATTTGACCCGAAAATTACAAGGCGCTTATTTCATTGCATAATGCACTTTTACACTAATTTTTTCATTGGAACTGCTTAAAATGATGTATTCTTCCAATGTTAAAAATTCTAGGTAATTTTAAAAGTTCTGCAAATTATGCATTTTTATAGAGATTAATATAAGACAAATTTGACCCTAAAATTACGACGCGCTTATTTCATTGCATAATATGCTTTTATTTTTATACTTTCCATGAAACTGCTTAAAATGATGTATTCTTTCAATTTTAAAAATTCTAGATAATTTTAAAAGTCTTACAAATTATGCATTTTTATAGAAGTTAGTAAGGGAAATTTGACCTGAAAATTACGAAACGCTTATTTCATTGCATAATGCGCTTTTAGTCTAATTTTTTCCACGAACCTGCTTAAAATGATGTATTCTTCCAATGTTAAAAATTCTAGGTAATTTTAAAAGTTTTACTAATTATGCATTTTAATATAGGTTAGTAATGGAAATTTGATCCGAAAATTACGAGGCGATTATTTCATTGCATAATGCGCTTTTATTCTAATTTTTTCCACGGAACTACTTAAAATGATGTATTGTTCCAAAGTTAATAATTCTTAATTATTTTAAAAGTTCTGCAAATTATGCATTTTTATAAAGCTTAGTAAGGGAAATTTGACCCGAAAATTACTAGGCATTTATTTCATTGCATAATGCGCTTTTATTCTAATTTTTTCCACGGAACTGCTTAAAATGATGCATTCTTCCAATGTTAAAAATTCTAGGTAATTTCAAAAGTTTTGCAAATTATGCATTTTATAGAGGCATTTGACCCGAAAATTACGATATGCTTATTTCATGACACAATGCTCTTTTACCCTAATTTTTTTGATGGAACAACTTAAAATGATGTATTCTTCATATGTTCAAAATTCAAGGTAATTTCAAGAGTTTTGCAAAGTATACATTTTTATAGAGTAGTAAGGAAAATTTGACCGAAATATTACAAGGTGCATATTTCATTACATAATGCGCTTTTATCCTTTTTTTTTTTTTTTTCAATGGAACTACTTAAAATTGTGTATTCATCCTATGTTAAAAATTATAGGTAATTTTAAAACTTTTACAAATTATGCATTTTTATAGAGGTTAGTATGGGAAATTTGACCGAAATATTACGAGTTTATCCTAATTTTTTCCATGGAACTACTTAAAATAATTTATTCTTCCTATGTTAAAAACTCTAGATAATTTTTAAAGTTTTGCAAATTATACATTTTTATAGAGGTTAGTAAGGGAAATTTGATCCGAAAATTACTAGGGGCTTATTTCATTACATAATGCGTTTTTATTCTAATTTTTTTCCATGGAACTATTTAAAATGATGCATTCTTCCAATGTTAAAAATTCTAGGTAATTTTAAAAGTTTTACAAATTACACATTTTTATATAGGTTTGTTAATAAGGGAAGGTTGACTCGTAAATAACGAGGCGCTTATTTCAATGCATAAGAGGCTTTTATTCTAATTTTTTCCATAGAACAGTTTAAAATGATGTATTCTTCGAATATTAAAAACTCTAAGTAAATTTAAAAGTCTTGCAAATTAGCATTTTTATAGATGTTAGTAAAGGAAATTTGACCCAAAAATTACGAGACGCTTATTTCATTGTATAATGTGCTTTTACACTAATTTTTCCATTTCCATTGGAACGTGTATTTAATTTTAAAATGCTATGTATAAATTTTTAAAATGTTCAAAATGTATTCAACCTATTTTGGTAAGAGTATCCAATGTAAAAGGCACCTATTTAGGTAAAATTACTGGTAATAATTCGGCTTTTAACCGCGGTGGCGCTACAGTCCTGAAGTCGACGAGAACTTGCAACTGACAGTGTTTAAAACGTTGTTCGAGTGTTTTGAAACGTTGTTGCCTTTTGAAACACTCTCCGAGCCTTTTGAAACGTTGTTCGAGCCTTTTGAAATGATTGTTAAAAAGGCTCGGAGAACAAATGAAAAGGCTTGAAAAGGCTGATTTAATAGAGTTAATAAGAGCCAATGTTAAAAGTCTCGGAGAAATGGTTAATCGGAGACTATTTAAAAAAGGCTCGGAGCTAGTGTTAAAAGTCTCGGAGAACTGTTGAAAAGGCTCGAATACAATAGTCTCGGAGATAGTCTCAAACAAAGACTTTTAACATTGTATTCGAGTCAACAAATTTTAGCTCCGAGCCTTTTTAACCATGCATTTTTTTTTGTTAATATCTCCGAACTTTTAACACCGAGCCTTTTCCGAAACCTTTGTAAATAGTCTCCGAGCCTTTTCAATAAGTTCAAAATTCCCAGATCTTCATTTCTCATAAATTTTACCCACAACCATACTTACATCATAAAACATCTAAACTAATTATCCAATGATGTTCAACCTCCATTTGAGGTCTGTTAAATAAACACATTTTAATACTTCAAAGTAAGAGAATGTGTGTAAAGTAAGGGCATTATTGTCTGTTCACCATAATAGATGTCTTTTAAACTTAAGTTATTAAAGTGGTGACTTTCTTATAAAACCACTTTAAAAATGTGATATTTCCCACCATTTCCACTTAAAATATCTTGCGAAATATGATTTTTCATAGTGGTTAGTAAAGGAAATTTGAGCGAAAACTAAAAAAATCATATATTTTATTATAAAATGCGATTTCAACCAATTTCTTTGTCATCAAACTTCTTAAAATATGTTTTTATACCTATGTTTAAATTTTGAGGCAATTACAACTTTCTTGCCAAATATGATTTTTTATAGTGTTTGTAAGAGAAATTTGAACGAAAACTAAAAAATTGTGCATTTCATTGTAAAATGCAATTTGAACCAATTTCATTTTCATAGAACTTCTTTAAATACTTCTTTAAATACTTTTTTTTTTAACCTATGTGTAAATTTTTAGGCATTTAAATATTTTTATAATGGTTAGTAAGGTAAATTTGAACAAAAACTAAAAAAATCGTGTATTTCATTGTAAAATTCGATTTCTAATTTCTTCTTCGTAGAACATCTTAAAATACTTTTTTGTACGTATGTATAAATTTTGAGGCAATTACAATTTTCTTAACAAATATGATTTTTTATTGTGGTTAGTAAAGGTAACTTTAAGCGAAAACTAAAAAAATAGTGTATCTTATTGTAAAATGCAATTTCAACCAATTTCATTTTCATAGAACTTCATTAAATATTTTTTTATAAACCTATTCGTAAATTTTTAGGCATTTAAATTTTTATTTTGTATAATTTAAATTTTTATAATGGTTAGACCATCTCCAATGTATATGTCAATGTCAATACCACATTTGGCACAAAATTTAGTGAAATGTTATATTTAACAAATCATTTTAGCATTGTACTCCAATGCAAAATTATATTTGATATGCTATTTTTTATTTTTTATTTTTTAATTATTTAAAATTATAAAAGTAAACAAATACAACCAATGCAATCAATGAATATATTGAATATTTTGTTAGAATTGTTTCAATTTCAATTTTCCTTACCAAATTTGTTAAATTTTTATTATTTAAAATTAAAAAATCAACAAAAACGGTTGCATTTATTACTGTGCCAAAGTTGACATATACTATACATTATGCCAAATTTGGCACGGTTTATAGCATATACCAAATTTATCACAGTTTTTAGCATTTTATTGGAGTATGTTTTTTTTTACTTTGTGCTAAATTATAGCATCGATACAATGATTTAGTATTGCATTGGAGATGCTCTTAGTAAGGGAAATTTAAGCGAAAACTAAAAAAATCGTGTATTTCATTGTAAAAGGCGATTTCATCCAAAACTTTATACATGGGTATAAATAAGTATTCTAAGAAGTTCTATTAAAAAAATTGAAATAAATCGCAATTTGCAATGAAATATATGAATTTTACGTTTTCGATCAAATTTCCCATACTAACCAATAGAAAAATTTGTATTAATCCAAAAAAATTAATTGCCCCAAATTTTTACATTGGTATAATAAAGTATTTTAAAAAGTTCTAAAAAAAAAATGGATTAAATCTCATTTTACCTTAGAATATACGCATCTTAAATTTTCGTTCAAATTTCCCCTACTGACCACTAAAAAAAACATATTTTGCGAAAAAAAAAATCCCTAAATTTTATATATAAGTACAATAACGTATTTTAATTTCATTGAAAAAAAAAATTGAATTAAATCACATTTTACGATGAAATATATAAAGCTTAAGTTTTCGCTCAAATGTCACTATAAAAAAAAAAAATCATATTTTTCGAAAAAATTTAATTGCCCTAAATTTTTTACATAGGTGTAAATAAGTATTTTAAGAAGTTTCATGAAAAAAAAAAAAAAAAACCTTGAACTAAAATGCATTTTACAATGAAATATACGAATATTACGTTTTCGCTCAAATTCCCCTTATTGCTAAAAATTCATATTAATCGGAAAAAAATTAATTGCCCCATGCAAACCTTATTGCTAAGCCTAATAACATGCAATTAGCCCATGCCTATTATTTAAATATATATATATATATTTGAGAATTGTACATGTGAGTGGAATGCTCTCTACTCTTTTTCCCACATCCTGAGAAGCATCTATCATGATTCGAAAAGCTTCAAACACCCTTTCATCTTCCACGTTAATCTCCGTTTACAAAGAAATTATGTGTGAGAATTTAAGAACTTATCAAAAATCTAGAGCTTAATCACATGCTTTTATATCTGACTTGAAGTTTTTTTTAATCAAGTATAAAGTGAATCCGCGATTAAACATAACACATTACCTTTTTTCCTAGTCTCACAAATTGTATAATTTAAAGACTTTTTAGAGGCAGGTGTTTACTATATAAAGTAGAAAGTATATCGGCACCTACAAAATTTACTTCTATTCTAATCCTATGCTCGTGAATAAAAAAACTAAACCATTTAAAGGCACTATTTCATCCAGCACACCTTTCAAAAATCCTCAAACCAAAATGTATCTTGCTTAAGTGTACCATTTAAATAACAGTCAAAAGTACTTGTTAAGTTTATTAACAAGTTGACAAATTGTTTTATAGTGATAGGAATATTTAAAGTGTAACATCACAACAAACAACACCCCAAAGTTTTCAGCTTTAAATAATATTATTTGATGGTTAGTCCTCAGGACCCTATGTATCTATGTATTATGCACACTTGCAGACACATATATCTAGTAGAAGCAAAGATATATAATAAAATCAAATAAAGGCAACAAGGTGCTTCTTTCTTTACATCCATTTCATTTCTATACCTACAGCAAGAACAAATACCCAGAGAATATTACCAATAAACTTACAAAATTTACATTACAATGGTTCAGCAATATTTTGGCATAGAATCCCATGGAACGACGTTATATATTAAAAATCAAGATATAACTCGACTGCTGATGAAAAAAAATTACAACAATAAACAAATAACAAAACGACGTTATATATTAAAAATTAAGACATAACTCGACTATTGATGAAAAAAAATTACAACAGTTAACAAATAACGACCAATGGATTCAGACAGTTATATCAATGACCAATGGAAAAGGAGAGCTAGTTTCTAAATTTTGTATGAAACAAGTTATAAAACACTAATCCACTATCATTCAATATCCATATCTTGTCTTAAGTTTGACATCCTCCCTACCAAAATCAGAGCAATAAACCAAATTTCCACATAAATATGTCTTTTTGTGTATGTGTTTTATTGAATGATGACACTTAAACCCATCATAAATTTTTTTCAACTTGAATTCCTTAACAACTTTTGTCGACTTTAAAATCTAGGCATTTCTTTTTAATTACATTAATATAATTTGGTGAACATATAAACAAGAGAGAGAGAGAGAGAGAGAGAGAGAGAGAGAATGTTAGCTAATTACCTCCAAAGAAACATTTTGATTCCAATGATAATATCAACTTGTTCCCCAAACTACATCAAAGACTATAGACATAGATTATCTCCATGCCAATTTCCTTCATAAAAAAAAATGACTAGAGTTATAGCAAACAATGAAAGCATAACAACAGAGTTTTAGATTATCAAATATATTCACAAAAATAAACATGTTAACACTGTGTTTGGTTTGATGGAATTGGAGAGAATGGAAAGGAAAGGATTTGGATGGATTTCTAATGTCTTGTTTGGATTGTCAAATGGGAGGGAAAGGAAAAGAAAAGGAGGGAAAAGAAAGGAAAGGGATTTAATAATTTCTTCTTATTTCACCTAATTGGGTTTCCAACCAAATTTGAAAGGAAATGGAAGGAAAGGAAAGGGGATTTTCAATATCCCAAAAGTAACCTTATATAACAATACATATCCATCATTGATATCATTGAAAGATGGGTATTTTCATAAATAGAATAAGATTTATTCATTTATTTTATTTTATTTTTGTCTCATTTAGTCATTTCCTTTCATAACTATCCAAACAACAATCATTAAAAACACTATCCTTTCCTTTCCTTTCTTTTCTTCATTAACTTATCATTTCCTTTCTTTTCCATCAAACCAAACATAGTGTAAGGTATTCGTGGAAGGAAAAGCGGTGGAAGTGACCAATAAAGAGATTGCAAACGGAATTTTTATACTAAGGTAGCAAAATTGAAGAAAGGCATAAAGGGGTACGTTTCACTACTAGAGTGGCAGAGTGTTCTACAAAGAATGCTCAAAGGGATGAAGCTAGCATCAAAAAGAAAAGGCAGAAGAGAAACAATTAGGAATAATGCATGCTTTAGACATGCTTACAAGTCTACATTAACAAATTGGAATTCCAAGATGTAAAAAAAATCACAAGATAAATCATACGATAAAGATCTAATGCCACCACACATTTCATACTTTAAAACCTTAATAAGGACTTGTCAATTATTTGAGAGAAGCATAATGAAGTATGTATATGCAAGATTGCCAACGAAATAATGCTTTGGACTGCTGTTGACATACATATAAGTTTCAAGGTGAATCAATTGAAAATCTTAATAAACTACTCAAGCACGAAAGATTTAAGAAAATTGCCTTCTAATGTTGAACTGGTCAATGTATGACTAAACATCCGACTGCAAGATGAAAATCTTATACTTGTAAAGTTGAATCAGAATGAAGCACAAACAAAAGCTTTTTGCCTTGAACCTCTGATATGACCAAATCCACCAAATTCTTCAATGCCCTACCATCCTACCCCTGTATGACATGAAAAAATATTCATAATCAAACATGAGAAAAAACATAATAGTAAAAGTCACAGTGAAATTAAACCCCAAAAGCGACGAATTTCAGATTCATCCCGCAACTAGTGCACAAATCCCGAAGATAAAAACTGCACAAGCTGAAATTGAAATGGAAATGATATGCAATTGGAAGAAAATAGATATTAGTAGGGTGAAGAATGCCGCTGAGGAAACTGGAAAAGGCATCTAGTGGTGGCAGCTACGGTTGTCATAGGTCCATAATCTTGCAAATTGAACTCCAAAAAGTGTTGAGAGGGAAACACGGAAGAGGACTGGTAATAGGAAAAGTGCGAAGTCGAGAGATAGTAAATACATAAAGTGAATAAGAATGAGTAGAAGTAGGGGTGGGAGTTTTTGGGTTGGGATAGGTTGAAAATTTTCCAAGAGTGGCAATATTTGCACCCCTCAAAAACCGTATATACACCCCAAAATTATATATTTTTAAAATTCCAATATTGTTCTTAAATTAACTATCTTCTTTTCAAGGGGAGAAACCCCAACTTTATTTAGATCACAATCCCTAAGAATGAGACTTTGAACAAAACAATGGAAAACATCCACCTAAATCTTGTTCACTTTTTCAAAATTTTACTATTTAAATTAAATTAAAAGACAAAAAATAACAAACAAAAACTCGGACTGTTCTCCTAAGTTCTAAAAGATGGACGATCACTTGGATTTTTGGAAACTCTGGTAGTTTGGCTCATGCACTTTTCTGGTAGAGGGAGCTCGGAGCAAAACTGTTTTGTGGTACCTATTCATAATGGAAAAAGTGAAAAACTAGATTGATGAAGGATATTTTGGAAGAGGTAACAAATTATCTACAGGAATTTTATAATGCACAGGAAATTATTAATGTCAAACAAAGAGTTTAAAGCTAAAGAGGTTGCAGATTAAGTTGGAATCCCCCTCCAACTTCCTAATGGGGATTTAAAGCTTAACAGTGATCTATGCAGCTGTTGAAGGAATATCTCTCATATTGGTGCAGGTGTTCCTCTATGGATTATCATATTTGACTTGATGAAAAGTTAGTTTTATTCTTAATGAAGCTTAGGTTTATTTTAATATATATATTTAAAAATTAAAATGAAGGACATATTTGTTAATGTGTGGGGTGTGTTTACAAGATATAATTATTTTTTAAAAATTAATGGGGTGTACGTACAAAAAGGGGTGCACATACGATTTTCCAGAGGTGTAAATATCGTCACTCACAAATCCAATCCAATCCAACCAAATGTAAATCACAACCCAACCCAAATATTGCTATTTGGTCGGGTTAGGTTGATCGGTTGGACATTTTAAGCCCAATAAAAATAAATTATATATTATTTAAAATGTTTGAATTCAAATTAAAAATAATTTTTCACCCTAATATATAATACAAATTGTTTAAATGTTTGTTGCATAATTAAAACAATAAATTTGTCAAAAAAATAAACAATTTTTCAAACGTGGAAAGCATCCATTTAAGCCTCTCATCAATTTTATAATTATAATCACTTTGTCAAATACCTTATGGTTGAACAATCTATTATTTATTTCAATCAACATAATAATTAGAGTTTATATACAATTATTATACTTTTTTCTACCAAATTCTTAATCAAATCCTAAATTAACTTATTAAATCGTAAAGTATAATCAATGACATTGCAATTAATACATGCTATAAGACAATATAATTGCATACTTTCAATAAATGTCTTTACATACTATATATTTATGGTATAAAAAAAATATTAAAAATTATGAATATATATTCGTCATTTATAATATTGTAAATACATGAGTATATTTTTTTGATATTTTTAAAAAAAAATGAGGTTTCATAACAAAACAAATAAACACAGTTATTTAATTTATTTTATATTATTTTAATTGGGTTGGATTACATTTTATTAACCCAACCCAACCTAGCCAGGTTGGTTTAGGTCGGGTCGGGTTAGCAGATTGGTGCCCACCCCTATGCAGAAGCTTTTGAGAAAGAAAAGCAAAAGGAATAATTGGCCAATTGTCAAATTGAACTCTCTCTTCCACATTAACTTCTTTACTTTACCTTTTTTCCATATTGTCAGCAAATACCAAACAAAATTTACAATCCAATTAAGTTAATTAAAAACTATACAAGATAGTTAAGATGAAAATCATTAGATTAATATGCCTATGATAAATCATGTACCAAACAAAATTTACAATCCAATTAAGTTAATTAAAAACTATACAAGATAGTTAAGATGAAAATCATTAGATTAATATGCCTATGATAAATCATGTAAAAAATGATAACTTGTCATGATTCATGAATATGTACTTACGCATGTTATGGCGTATTTCAACTAAAAGAACCCAAAAAAAAAAAAAAAAAAAAACCGAAAAAGCAGGGTAAAAGTCAACTTTTAATGAAAATTGTGATATCGTGTACTTGTTTCTTTTATTAGAGATTGTGTCAAAGATTCCTTATTCAATTAAATAATGTTGCATGTCTCAATATATCAAAAAAAAATTGTTGCATGCTTACAATATTGCACTCATCGAGACATGAGACCATAGATGATATTAATTAATCAAGTATAAAAAATAAATGGCTGGTTTTCTCTTTGCAATGTAACTATATTAGTCACCTAGAAAGAATAAATGATTTTTCATCTAAAGCAGTAAAATGAATACTGTACTACAACTAGATACCTTAACTGAAATTATCAGATTGATAACAACAAAACACAAACTGTAAATAACCTTTACAACCAGCACACTCAATGTCAAAACTCAATATACAAAGACAATTTCGAGAATTCACCTTTGGGGTAATGGCTAACCAATTCTGAATACCTAAGAACAGTAACAACAGTTGAAGAAATAATTGGCTGCACATGAAAAGGAATTTAACAATTTCTTATAGAGACTTCTTGAAGGCCTCTCATTATGAGGATACAGGTAATCAAACTCCAATTGGCAATAGGCAAAAAGCTTTGCTGTCATCCTATACTTCCCAACAGACACTTCAATTCAATTTTCTCTAGCAGTATAGTTACATGAAATAGATCAAATGTAAAATCTGGTCATGGAATAAATGAAAGCTTTTCCCAAATTTCCCATGAACATTGCAGCAAAGACTTGTTGGGTTGGGTTTCCTCCAAATGTGGAGATGGCCCAAAGAGAGTTTACCATTCTTTTTGGTAAAGCCCACATGAGAAGTGTGGATGGCCCAAGGACATTTAGGTCCTTTTATTTCAGGTTGTATAAAAGGGTTAAAAAAACCCTAGCTGAAAGACGCAGATAAGAGCAATAGAGTGATCCGTGTGGGCAAAAGAAGAAGAACATAGAATAAGAAAAGAGTGCAGAAATAGTTCTGGGTTTCTGAGGTCTGTCAAGACGCAATCGTAGATATCGGTGGTCCGATCGGGGGAGCTCAAACTTTGAGGCGTGTTCCAACACAAGGGTCTACATTCTGGACGGTGGAATTGAAGAAGGAAGCTCCCTGTTGTGAGATTTGTGGTTCCGAAGAGGACTGGACAGTAAATAGGGAAGGTGTTGCGCAGGTTTCTTCAAAGAGTGATATCTCTTTGATCTGCCGTCGGATTGGACTAAATTTTGGACAGAATCCTCTTCACCCGTGGTTCTACGATCTGACCGTTCGGATTGTTGAACAGAAATCTCAAGAGAGAGAGACACACATCCAGAACAGAGGATTCGAGATTATGTAATCCTAACTCTCTTGTTTTTCTTGTTGATTTTGCATGTGTTGCCAAGATTAGTTAATCTTGAGATTTGTTGAGTTGTATGCCTCTAGTTTTACTAGAGAGAACTTGTGTATTCCCATTATTTTGATAGTGGAGATTTCGGAGGACCCGTGGTTTTTACTCCTCAATTTGGGGAGGTTTTCCACGTAAAATTCTTGGTGTGATTGTGTTTATTGCTGCTCTATTTTAATTGCTTCCTATTAGGTTCACACAAGAGAGGATAAATCTTCTTGTTGTTGTTATTGGTGTGTTTTATCCTATCAAGACTGTCCTAACAAATTCCAATATAACAATTAATTACAATCACATAAAGTAAAGTGCGACTCTCCATCATGTACATTTTTTAGTCGACTTTTGGAGTAAAACCGAGGATACAATGATTGATTGGCTAATGTTCTCAGACACAAAAGGTAAAACTTTAAAATCCAATTCAAAACTCATATAAAATTACTCATCTCTCAACTAATCCCAGTTTAGGCAAGAACAGGAAGATCTTTACTGTATGGGTTTGCAATGCCTGCTCTCTCTCAATCCGTGCCAGCCAATACTTTTTACGTTTCTTTAATAACAAAATGAAGCAGAGACAGACTTACAGAAACCCTCAGGGTTCATTTCAGTCAGCCAATAACTGAATCTTTTGATATGGTTTTTATATTCCTTGTTTTGTATATGTTTTGATATATTTTTTATTTTCCTGTGCTTTGCACAGTGTTGAATGGATTTGTTTGAGGTCATTTTTCATTATGGACTAAAAGTGATGCTGAAAATGTCAGTATCACTTCATTATTGCATCCCATGTTTCCTGCACACACTGGTAAGGATCATGAACCTACTACAGAATATTGTGTTCTTGTGTTGTTTCCTTGGTGTAGTGAGAAATTAGAAGTGAGTCGTGAATACTGATAGTGAGATACTAGGTGTTTTTAAAAACATATACAAAACAAATACAAAATATGGACTAAACTGAAAGTATGCAGTAAATACTAAAACATTGCAAATGATAAGTATATTTTTCTGAAATTGTTCATGTCAAACGAGTATATTTTTCATGTCAAAGCATTGCATGCAGCATGACACATCAACTAATAAAATCACATACATATAAATATACGAGTATATTTTTCTGGGTACATCCATCCAGAAACACATACATACAAATATACCAATAAAATCAAACCAACTAAATAAATATTGGTTTCAATGAAAGTATAAGGATTCAAATTTACGAAAAATATTGAAAATATGTCAATAGTACTGGAAATATTGAAAATATAACTTGGCACTGCCTATCTCCTCTGATTTTATTGTCCAACTCTCTTATCATACCCAGAAAATTTTATTTTAAGTTTCAAATCAATAAATTAATGGAGATTTTTAAGGATTGAGCTGTTTTAATTAAAATTTCTAGCATTAACTTTAAATTAAATTAAATTAACTTTACCACAATGGTGTTGTCACTGTATACAACTCTATTCATATTTAAACAGACTTACAAAGAGATCAATGAGATACATATAACCATATATAAATACTTAATTGTTAGGTGTTAATTAGCTATATGAATAATGCAAAAAGTGAATGGGATCACAGTTGTAATTAGGTGGGTATATGAATATATCGATATAAATCATACAATATATATTTGTTTATAGGCATGGGAGTGGAGCATTGATACAGCAGTCATAACCACTGAAGAAGCGCATGTCATTTGAACGCTTGAACAGAAGAAGCATAACATATTTGATTAAGCACTGACACAGTCAATAAGAAGAACACAGTCAATATGATATTTTCGGAATGGTGTTAATTAGCTATATGGTAAATTTAAATGTTTGAATACTTAAAAGCATGCAGTAACTAACAAACAACCAAAAGATTTAATAGAAACCCTAAATCCCTTATTCGAAAACCAATCAAAACCCAGAATTCTTGTATTTCTTACCTTTCTTTATGAATAACAACCACTGAACAAGGTAATTACACGATCAATTCAAACGTAAAAACCCCAGATTTTAATTTACAAAAACCCTAAATAATTAAATACATGGAAAACAAACAATCGGGAATAACCATGCAACAATCATCAACCACAAACCCTTAAAAGAAGAAAAGGGACAAAAGAAAACTAACCTGAGTGCAAAACGAACCCAGAAACCCCCTGACATGCCTTATGTCGTTTGAAAGTTCGGTTTGCAGTGATAGAAAAAAACTTCAAACACTTGTTCACGGGCTCAACAACGAACCAGGAATCATTTTTTCACACTTCGGTGGTGCTAGGGTTTTTTTGGCGCCAACTGAAGATGAACAGTTGGAGACTTGAAAAAGAAAATTGATTCTCTCGTGGGAAGGGTTGGGTTTCTTTGTTTTTTTGCATCTGGGGATGAGGTGTTCGTATCTCAACTATAAATTATTATTATTATTTGTAATAAAGTAGCCCTTCCTCTATCATCGCTCATCGCTATCATTTGAAGAAAAAAAAATTGAAAAGAATTTTGTTTTTCATTTTTCTTTTTAAGAACCCACGATCGGATTTCGGCCCGATTAATGTGGGCGGGCCCAATACACTAAAAATCCGAGTACCGTAATTGGCCAAGACCAAAACAACCCATAAATCACTTAACAAAAACCTCCTGAGTCCTGAGTCCTGACAATTTAAATATCCCTTAAAATTAAATAAAATACAGGTAAGCCCTCACAAGAAGTAACATGACAAATTGATTTTAGGTATGCTAGAGATTCCTGCAACTCAGACTTGGAAGCCCAATCTAACGGGTGTTTTCAAAGTCAATTCTGATGCTGTCCAGCAAGGTCGTGGGTTTAGGTATAGTAATTTGTGATCATGAAGGCTGGGTTATAGCTTCCTGTGCTCAAAATCTCTCGTTTGCTTTCTCACGCCTGCTATTCTGAGAGGTCTTCGTCTTGCGGTGGAAGTGGGTTTATATCCTGCTATTGTGGAATCAAATGCTCTTACCATGGTTAATTTGATTAATTCTAAGTCCATGGGTAATTAATTCTATGCTCTTACCATGGTTAATTATTGTTAAGTCCAATATCAAATGCCAATAAGCATGCCATGTCCATAATCCATATGGGTACTCAATTAATTACATGCAAACTATGGGCATATATGGCTTTACTTAATTGTCAATTTGTCATCAATAATAAGTTCTCATGACACATCTTTGAAGCTAATTGGAGAAACTTTGGAATTTGCATCGCACAAAATATTATGAATATCAATAATGAATCTATACACATAAACATATCGCATTTTGTATTAAAATGTGGACTTTGCAATACGTGTGCTTATTTTGCATCGAGTACTGTTTGGAAATTTCCATCCAAACGGTATTTCGCACGTTGTAATTTTTGCAAAAATTTTAATTACTAACCCTTATTAAATTGCATATTTTTGCAACTGTTTTGCAATTACCTCAAATTTCATACACAAGTAGATCAATAGAGTATTTTAAGTATGTCCTACATTGAAATATATGTAGTCGATCGGATCTATAATTATACTGTTCGATGTATGTAAAATAAATGATAGAGAGTAACGAACCGTGTTTGTTCGATATAATCGTATCGAGCAGGTCGATCAAGTATTTGGTCGACGTTGATAGTCGAGCGATTCGGTGCCTTGATGGATTTGATGAATCACTTTGTTTGACTATGATTGACGAAGGGTCGAGTTCGTCTTTGTTCGACGTTGATGATCTCGAATCGACCAAGTGATATACCAGCAATAAATGTCGGAGGAGCACCACCGTAATGAATGCAAGAAACGAGCTTAGAAGAGATTTTGAGAGCTTTCGTGTAGTAATAAGAATTTCAGGACCACTTTCTTTGAGAAAAGGCGTGTTATTTATAGTGAAGACCAGGGGTCCTCAACGTCTCTCATATTATTTGCCCATTTTGGTTCGTTTGAACCTAACAATAAATTCAGGCATTGGGATTCATAAAACGTCCAGTCTTGATTGTCTGATTTTATGACTGTATATGACCACGTGTTTGACTTGGTCTGATGGCTTGTGGGCCAACTTTTGGCTTTGGGCCCATTTCTGATGAGTTCTTTGAAATATTCACCCGCTTCACAGTGGGTTTGTTAAATTGGGCCAGAGGTCCAATTTTGACCACTACAATATGTATATTGAAATTTTCGCCATTATCTTGAAATTACCTTAAATTTTAGAAATTGGTAGAATGAAGTGTGTTTATTAGTGTAACCTCGATAAATTAATAGCTTCAATTAAATAATATTTTTGGCCTGTCTCGACTTGGGACCAATGTAGTAAACTAATAATTCACTAAATTTATAAGATATTACATTTAATAAAAACAAATAGGCCCCACTTGATATATAAATTCTTATTATACATCAAAATTATATATATACATGCCTCAATTAGGAAGCCTTTATAAAATACGACTCCAATGTTACTTGTTTCTTCTTGATATTGATGTCTCCTTGGACCTCATCTCTAACTTTTCTTAGTGCATTAAGAAGCTCGATCTAGTGTAGTGTTCTCGTATTGCAAGAGAAAATTATACAATATGATTATTGCTTTGAGTGCATCTTTGCGCGAGACAGACTCCAGTACAGAACTATCTTCTTCAACTTCATCTTCTTTGTTATTTCCCATGACGTTCTCAATAATTTGCTCGTCACTCAACAACTCTGAAGTTGCCTCGTTTTCTCCTGGGTAGTTCAAAAAGTACTCAACATCCATTGTATCACGATACTTCAACTATTTGATTAGAACATGCAACTGTTGAACGCCTCCGTCATCTGAGTATTGATCCAAATTCTCGGAAGCCATGTTATCCATAGACTTAAATGAACAATGTCGAAAACAATTTGCAATTGCACTTGCTTAATTTAACATCTATTGTCCAAGCTGAGATTGCAAGATTCATTGCATCTAAAACATTTATCTTCTCTGGATTTGGGATCCCAATTTCATAACCCTCCAAAAGATTTCGATAAAATTGACAACGATAATGCATCTTGAAAGCTCGTATGATCCCCGCATCACAAGGCTGGATCTTTGATCTTGTGTTGGGTGGCAAGAAAAACAATTCAATATTTTTCTAACCTTCAATAGTTTTTGGATGAGCGGGACAATTATCAAAAAGCAACAGAACTTTTCTACCATCCATTTTTCTATCAAGTTGTCGAACATATTCTTGGAATAAAATCCTAGTCATCCATGCTCATTTGTTGGCATGATACTCGTAGTTCATACTGCTCAAGTTCACATTCTTGAAACACCATGGTTTAGCATACTTGTCAATGAACCATAAAGGAATTTTCTCAGAACCATCCTCATTATAGCAAATAACAACTGTAAGTCTTTCCCTGTATTGTTTCTTACCTTAAAGTTGCTTTGTTGCAAGAGAATGATCTGATTGTAGCCTATAAAACAATCATGTTTCATCCATATTGAAAACATCTTTCATGGGAAATTGATCTAGTTTCTCTCTTATGGACTGCAAATTGCTCTCCAGGCCGGTACTCCATATCAACTGATCTGCTTTCTCCGAAACGACAATACATCTTGATGCCATGTCTTGATTTGAAGCACTCAAGCCAACCTTGAGAAAAATGGAATTCTGGTGTATCTACAGGGAACAATTTTTTCATAAATTCCTTTGCCTTCTCCGTGATTAGTTCTCCGGTCATGTTCACATGTTCTTGGCATTGAACAAACCACTCATATAGAACCTTCTCTGCTCCGGGAATTTTGCGGTTTTGTGTCGTTTGGCAACACCTTTTTCAATATTGGCTGATAGATACTCTAATAACCTCTTGATCGTATTTGATATTGTTGCTTGGCTCACTTGTAAGTTAAACTTTTCCGACACCCACTATTGCAATTGCTTTTGGGTGCAAGTTGGATTTTTCTGTGTTGTACTCACACAATGCTTTATGCATTTCATCCGTCATTGTTGATTTCTTTACACCTTTGAGATGAGAAGCCATTGTGTTTAGTTTTACCGTTTGTGATACTATATGTTCTTTTTACTACTTAAATATAGATGTTTTTGCTTGACTTAATGTTCATGAAGTACGTTAATTAAGTATACATCAAATGTAATTTTAGTTTGTTGCAAAAATGGATAGGTCCATGACTTCTATTTAATAAGTCTAATTATATTCATGAACTTGTTTTGGTTAAACAAATACATAGAATAATGATAATTTGTAATTCAATAATTAGGTAATATTCGTATAATCACAATACACAATACATTAAGTTCAATGTTTTGGAAAAAAATAAATAAGAATACCTTGATAAATTAATTTTTTTATTAATTAATGTATAAATTAATAAATTATTAATTTATTGATTAAATAATATCTCAATTAATTAATAAAAAAATTCAATGGTCCAATGGTATTAATTTATAGAGGTTTAACTAGTTCTATGAAAAAAAAATTGGATCAAATTGCATTTTGCGTTAAAATATACAACTCGTAATTTTTTTGCCAAATTCCCTTTATTCTTATAAAATTGCATATGAGTTCTATAAAAAATAAATTGGATAAAATCACATTGTGCATTGTAACAATTTTCAAAAGACTAAGAAGTTACGTATGGCCATAAATGGAGTTTGAAGATTACTTTAATTGATTGATAACCTTAATTGAAGAGAATTTCATCCAAAAAACAATCAAAAAATAAATAGAAAATTTACGTATTTGAGCAAATGTCGATTTGCGTCGATTACACGATTTTCAAATAGCTAATAAGTTACATAAATGTTGGAAATGAACTTTGAAGATTACAATTAACAATTTAAAAGTTAAATTACTATTCTTTTCAGTTTAAATTTAACCAAAAATCATAAACCTTAGAAATTTATAAGCTATGGTCGGTCAGAGTCGGTTGGGGGTGGTTAGGGACATTTAAATATTTTAAGAAATCTAAGAAGTTGCATATGGTCGGAAATGTGCTTGGAAATACTAAAAGTGGTTGATAAACTTAATTTAAGAGAATTTCATCCAAAAATCAACAATAAAAAAAAAAAAATAGAAAACTTACACGTTTTAGCAAATATCGGTTTGTGTACATAAGGGTCAATTAAACGATTTTTTTTTTTTGAATTACAACTACTACCAAGACTTAGCGAGATTAGACTCTACAAGTATAGCCCATAATACTACTCCCACTATCCGGGAGAGTTTACATATGGACTACTACTGTCAGGCTCTACCTACTTTTGGAGATGACTCCTCACACTTTGAGATTTTATGGCCAAAACCCAAAGGTGGGATAAATATTAACTACAACCAAGGCTTGAACCTTGGTGGTGGAACTTCCTCTTAAAGACTCCAACCACAAAGACAAAAGGTCATTGGTTTAAATGATTTTTGAATAACAAAGAAGTTACATAAATGTTAGAAATGAAGTTTGAATATTACAATAAACAATTTTAATGTTAAATTCAAGTTCGTTTCAATACAATTGTAATAAAATAAAATAAATACAAACCTTACAAGTTTTATATAGTATCGGTTAGCGTTGATTTGGGGCGATTAAAAGCATTTAACTATTTTCAAAAACCTAAGAAGTTGCATTTGTTTAAGAATAGAGTTTGATGATTATTATTAGTGATCGATAACCTTAATTGAAGAGAGTTTCATCCAAAAAATAAACAAAAAATAAGAAAACTTACACGTTTGAGCAAATGTCGGATTGTGTAGTTACATACATATTGTAAATGGAGTTTGAAGATTACAATAAACAATTTAAAATTTGAATTCATATCCATTTCAATATAAATCTAAACAAAAATCACAAACCTTACAAGTTTGAGCTAGTGTTGGTTAGTGTCAATCATGGTGGTTAAGAGATTTTTTGGGGCAAATTACTCAGCACATATAAAATATAATGTGATTTTACTAAAAACTTTTGTGTGAAAATTGAAACCCATAGAAATACTCTATCGAATTTGGGACAATTTCAAAACAGTTGCAAAATCAACACATTTTTAAAGGGTTGATATGGGTTTTTTTAGAGGAAAGATACACATATTTCAAAGCAGAATGTTATTTTACATGTAAATACTACGAATGCTCTAAATCTTATTCCTCTAAATCTTATATGAATAAAACTTAGGATCATTACGAGACATAAAAATCAGTAATTTTATATTGATATTTGGGGAAAATTATTAGGTGAATATTTCAATTCATGATGACTTTTTTTTTTTTTTTTTTTTAACAAACTTTTTGCATGAAATTACGACTTGCGAGTTTTCCATTCTACCAAATATCATACCTTTTTCAACTATCTTAGAGATAAGATAGTATCTCCAATGCAATGCTATTTTACTATGTTAATGCTATAGTTTAGTATAAACTAAAAAAAAAAAACACATGCTCCAATGCAATGTCAAATATTGTGCCACCAAATTTGGTACAAAAAATAGCATTTGTCAAATTTGACACAACAATAAATGCTGCTTCTTTAATTACAAAAATACAATTTTCTAATTGTATTGAATGCATTAATTGTTACTTTTATAATTTTAATAATAAAAAATATTATATAAATTGAATGCATTAATTATATTTGTTGATTTTTATAATTTAAAATAAAAAAATAAAAATAGCATTTCAAATAGAATTATGCATTAGAGTACAATGCTAAAATGATGTGTCAAATATAACATTTTACTATTTTGTGTGCCAAATTCAGTATTGACATTGATATATGCATTGGAAATGGTCTTTGAATGTTCTTAAATTCAATCCGTAGATATAATAAAGTATTTCTAAAAGTTATATACAAAAACATTATATAAAATTACGCTATGAAATTTTTTTTTTTTTTTTGAATTACAACAACTGTCAGGACTTGGCGAGATTAGACTCTACAAGCACAGTCCGGAATACTACTCTCACTATCGAGGAGAGGGTACAAATGGATTATAACTCTCACAACGGAGAGAGGGTTGCTCCCAGTAGAACCGGGAGAGGGCACCCACACTTGGGATTTAATAACCAAGGTGGGATAACTTATATACATACCAAGGCAAGGCTTGAACCTTGGTGGGAGCATCCCTTGGGAGACTCCAACCACCTAAGCAAGGGGTCATTGGTAAAAATATGTTATGAATTGAAATATGCTTATCCAATAATAATGTTGATTTTTTTTTATTTTTTATTTTTTATGTTTCAGAATTGTTCAAAATTTTATTCATAAGTATAATATAGTATTTCTAGAAGTTTTATGCAAAAATATAATGAAATATTGATGTTTTAGTTTTTTCCCCAAATTTTCCATTTTCAATTTTTTTTTTTTTGCTAATAAGAAAGAAAATAAAATAAGTAACAAAACGTATGGGAGAAATTGCTTTAATAAAAAACATATAGGAGAAATAAGTAAATAAATAATTATTTATTTTGGGCGAGAGATAAAAATAATAATAATAATCCTTGAATCGAAGCCCTTGGCAAAATTAATTCGACTTTCCTTTTGACTGAATATCTTGTTCCTTTCATTCTCTCGCTCGATTCCCAAATCATATAATCATCATCATCTTCTTCTTCTTGCGCTCCTCCGTTGGTTCGTTCGTGTGACTTTCACTTGGCACGTGCGCTTCAATCGGTGACTTAATCGTTCTCCATCCTTTTTCTCACTATATACTTTTCCCAAGCGAAATCGTCGATCATCGTCGTTCTTGTTGTTGTTCGCGCCGGTACCCTCCGTTCTCCGATCGCTACTGCTCCCGATTGTACTATTCCCAATTCAGGTTCGTTTTTTTTTTCTTCTTATTTGTTCAATTTACGTCATCCAACCTAGGGTTTTAAATTATTCAATTTTCAATTAATTACGCAATTACCATAGGATCCGCGTCCCAATTTCATAATTTCGTAACCCTAATTAATTTTAATCTAGTGCAATTTTTTTTTCTTTATTCTAAATTGAGGCTAATTTGTGTTGTTGTTATTATTATTATTATTATTGATGTGAACTACAGGTACTGGGCATATTAGATTTTGTGATAACAATGGAGCGGTTTTGCTACACTTACAGCTAAAGTAAGAAACGAAGCTAGAGAGAATGTGTGAATGGTGGGATTCCCAATTGCTGAAAATTGTGTTGATTGAGTTATTATGCAGTATAATCTGGCAGTAGTATTGCTTTTTATTAAAAGAAGGAGAGGAATAAGATGAATGTACAGGCACATATGTCCGCAGGGCAGGTTCCTAATCAAGGAGGTCTGCCGCAGCAGAATGGAAATGCATTGCCCCCCAACCAAATGCAGAATTTAGTTGGTGGTGTTGCTCCTGGTACTGCTTCTGGTGGTGTTGGTGTGGTTCCACAGCAGCATATTATGTTAAATATGGATCCCGAGCTGCTCAGAGCACGCGGTTTTATGCGTGATAAAATGTGAGTCAAGTCATCCATTCATTCTCTTGTTATTAAGTTCTGTGCAGGATTTCATTAGATAATACCCGTGATCAAAGTATGAAATCATGTGTATTTTTCATTGTATTTAATGTTTGATTGGAGTGTATAAGTTTATTTCTTTTTCTTACGTCCTTGTTTTCTGTGTTTGGGTGTCTATGCAACTGTTACTTGTGAAGTTAAAAAGGTTTCTTATGAAAAATAATGTTGCGATGCTTACAGCATTCTTATGTTACACATATTTTCATTGCCTTTTTTTTAGTTTTCTAGTTTTTTTAAAGTTCCTCCAATGGTAGATTGAAGAGCCAATATTACTTGTTTCTCGAATCAATAAATTAAAAGTCAGTTGTCTGTTACTTGAATTTATTTTGGTAATGTGAGTATATAGTAAAATTAGTATGGTTGCTTAACCTGATAATCTTTGTCATCTTGTCATTTTTAGTATTAATGATGCAGCAAAAATTATTTTAATTTGAACTATTTCAGAAGTCCTAAAATTTGTATAGTGAAGTAATGCTGAAAACATCTATTCATATTTTGGACAGATATTTTCTCAGCATTTAACATGTCCATGTCATGATCTTCTGGTAGTGGTATCTAAAAACACATCTATATTTCCATTGTTAATTCATATTTCACTGTTGCCTACTTGCCTCCAAGTGGTATGTCAAAATTGAAACGTTAAGCTCTTGTAAAGCTTTCAGGTCTATGCATAAATTTGGTGTTTGTATATGTGAAATACCTATCTCTGCATTGTATTTTTGTGTTATTAGATTTGGGATCCCTTGGACTAGAATTGGATCTTGTTAATGAGAAATAGGATTATATCATATGTAGGATATTTCAGATGTTGGATGATCATGTAAAAAACTGTGAGAAAGCACTTTATTAATTTTCTTATATCTCATACATTAAGCTTTATAATGGCATTAAAACTTGGTTTATCTTACTTGAGGTTAACTAGCCTATAAGAGTCTGGTGCTGAAGTAGGAGCTCGGTATTCTTATCATGCAAGCAATTCTTTGTTACTGGAAGCTAACAGATTTTTCTTTCATTTTTCTAGTTTTTCAATTTTATTGCATCGTCAGAGTCAACCAATTGATGAAACAACAAGATCGAAGTTCAGAGATATTTCAAAACGTTTAGAGGAGGGTCTATTTAAAGCTGCTCATACGAAGGTTTTATTCTTTTTATCTTTGCCTTCTATACAGCCATACAGGGATATATTTCTCTCAACTGTTACTTTTGCATTCATGGAAATTATTTTGACATCTTTGGTTTTAAAGAAGCTGAATATAAATAGCATATTGTTGCTATATGCTACATTAGTTTTATGTCTTGCTTCTACATTCCCCTATCCAGGAGGATTATATGAATATGGAGACCTTAGAACCCCGTCTGAGTAGTCTGATCAAGGGCAGATCTGGGAATAACCATAATCAACGTCATCAGCAGCTTGTAAATTCGACCTCTTCTATTGCTACAATGATACCAACACCTGGCATGACACACAGTGGGAATTCACCCATGATGGTTGCATCTTCCATAGACAGTTCAATGATTGCTGCAAGTGGAGGCAATACCATACCCCCTGCAACTGTAACCACAGGAAGCCTGTTGTCAACCGGTGGCATACAAAGTGGTTCCTTCAATAGATCTGATGGTAAAGTTGATTCTCATAATTTCTTCTTTGGTGCTGATTACTTTCCATTCCTAGACCAGCATCACAATATGTACATTTGCAGGAACCTTGTCTAATGGATATCAACAATCAGCTGCCAATTTTTCCATTGGTTCTGGTGGAAATATGTCATCTATGGGTGCTCAAAGAGTTACAAGTCAAATGATTCCTACTCCTGGATTTAACAACAATAATAGTAATAGTAATAGTAATCAGCCTTACATGAATTTGGAATCATCTAATAACAGTGGCGGGTTTTCAACTGTTGAATCCACAATGGCATCACAGCCACAGCAGCAAAAGCAGCATGTTGGTGGTCAAAACAGCCGGATATTGCATAACCTTGGAAGCCACATGGGTAGTGGTATAAGATCTGGCTTGCAGCATAAATATGGGTTCTCTAATGGGACTCTAAATGGTGGGTTAGGGATGATTGGGAATAACCTACAACTTGTGCATGAATCTGGGACGTCTGAGGGCTATTTAACAGCAACCCCTTATTCTAATTCACCCAAACCTTTACAGCAGCAATTCGATCAACATCAGCGGCTAATGCCAGGTAACACATCTCTCTCTATCTTAATACACACAAATTATCCAGTTACGACCGACGTGACTTTGAGAAATCAGTTCCGTACAGATACTGACTCCAAATTGTTGCCTTATAATCTGAGATTAATCTTTGCATAAAAAGCATTTCACAACTAACAATTCCTATGTCAGGTGACGGATATGGAATGAACAATGCTGATTCTTTTGGGACTGGGAATTTCTATGGTGGATCAATGACGAATAGTCAGAATCTGAGTTCAGTAAACATGCAGTCAATGCCCGTGTCCAAAACCACCTCTCCGTTGATTGGTAATCAGTCGAATTTACATGGTGCACCTCAGGCTGCACACGTAAAGCCTCCATCAATTGATCAGTCAGAGAAGATGAGTTTTCATCCTCCTATAACTTCAAGAGACAGTCTTTTACAGTCTCACCAACAGCAACAATTTCAGCAACAACCACATCAATTTCAACAACAGCAGCAGTTTGTTCAACAGCAACGACAACAGAAGCAGCAAAGCCAACAGCAGCATTTGTTGAACAGCGATGCTTATGGTCGGTCTCAGGTGATGTCTGATATGGGCAGTCAAGTGAAGAGTGAACCTGGAATGGAGCAGCATAATAATGTTATGCACTCACAAGTTTCTGAACAATTTCAGCTGCCAGAGACACAAAATCAGTTTCAGCAGAGTTCTTCCGAAGACCGTTCAAGGGGTGCTCAACATCTCCCAGTTTCATCTGGTCAGCACGATCTCTGCTCGTCCTTGACACAAATTTCTCAACCTATGCAACAAATGTTGCATCCACATCAAATGGTTGCAGAATCTCATAACAGCTTTTCTGTAGGAGCACAATCAGAATCACTTCTTCAGGGGCAATGGCATCCTCAATCACAAGAAAGGACACGCATGACAGGCAACATGTCACATGAGCAGCACATTCAAGAGGATTTCCGTCAGAGGATAGCCGCACAAGGTGAAGCTCAGCGTAATAATTTGTCTTCAGAAGGATCTATTATTGCTCAACCTGTTGGTCACAGAAGCATGGTAGAGCCACCAAATTCAAGAGGTGCTAGCTGCAGATCTAGCAACGGAAACCGTGATCGGCAGTTTAGAAATCAACAGAGGTGGCTTTTGTTTTTGCGTCATGCTCGTCGATGTCAAGCTCCTGAAGGAAAATGTCAAGACGCTAATTGCATTACTGTCCAAAAATTGTGGAGACATATGGACAATTGCAACGTATCTCAATGCTCATATCCACGTTGCTATCATTCCAAAATATTGATTCGTCATCACAAGCAGTGCAGGGATCCATGTTGTCCTGTTTGTGTTTCTGTTAAGAACTACCTGCAACAACAAAAGGAACGTGCTCGTCCAAACTCTGATTCTCATTTGCTGAATTCAGTTAGTGGATCATGTAAATCTTATAATACTGGAGACTTGTCTGGTGGAATGATGTCTAAAACTCCATCGGTTGTTGAAACTTCAGAAGCTATACAACCTTCTTTAAAACGCATGAAGATAGAGCAATCTTCTCAATCTCTTGCTCTGGAGAGCGAAAGTTCAGCAGTATCAGCTTCTACGATCACTGAACCCCATATATCCCAGGATGTCCAGCACCAAGATTACCAACATGAAAAAACAGTTATGCCAATTAAATCTGAGTTTATGGATGTAAAGATGGAAGTTCCTTTAAGTTCTGGACAAGTAAGTCCCCATAACAATGAGATGAAGGATAATATGGATGATATCAGCAACCAGAAACCTGATGACGAGCCTATCGTATATGATGAGTCTGCTGCATTAGCTAAGCAAGAAAACATAAAAGTTGAGAAAGAGAATGAATCGGCTAAACAAGAAAATGTGACGCAGCCTGCTGAAAATGCTGCCGGAACCAAGTCTGGAAAGCCGAAAATAAAGGGGGTATCATTGACTGAACTGTTCACTCCAGAGCAAGTCAGAGAGCATATATTAGGCCTCAGGCAGTGGGTTGGCCAGGTATGTCAATAATTTTTTTCGCGAAATACATTTATCAATGAGTTTTATGAACTAAAAAATAAAAAATTATACTTCACAATTTGCTAGAAAATTGCAGTAAATTGATCCAGTGTGATGGCAGGGATTGTGTATGGAACGAGGATAGATAAACTATCCATTTCAGTAGTTAGAATATATTTGACTAGATGTTACATTTCCAAAAATGTCTGCCAAATTTTTGATAACCTCTTTAATTTCTATTTTCTTATCCATAAAAATTGTAGTTCTTTTGGAGTAAAAATGCGAGTCTTATGTTTCTGTTGGCCTCTTGAAACCTAAACAAGAAAATGTATTCTTCTTATATTAATATGATATGTATTTGTGATTGTATAGTTCTATACTGATAACGCATATGCATTCAGGTCCTCTTGCTTTTGAACACTATTTGTTTCATATACTATGGAGAACGTTAGATTATCCACTTTACACCTTATTGTTGGTTGATGATGTTTGTTTCTTTTTTCAGAGTAAAGCGAAGGCAGAAAAGAATCAAGCAATGGAGCATGCAATGAGTGAGAACTCTTGTCAGCTTTGTGCAGTTGAGAAGCTGACTTTTGAACCGCCACCTATATATTGCACACCATGTGGCGCTCGTATCAAGCGAAACGCAATGTATTATACTATGGGAGCTGGTGATACACGACATTATTTCTGTATTCCATGTTACAATGAGGCTCGTGGAGAAACCATTGTTGTTGATGGGACTACCATTCCAAAGGCAAGGTTGGAGAAGAAGAAGAATGACGAGGAGACTGAAGAATGGGTAAGTTTTATCTTTGTTATGGTTGTATCTGTTCTGTATGTCTGTATGTTGCATGATTGTCTTAAAACAGTCACTCTGATGTATTTTGTTTTTCACCATGATCATATGCAGTGGGTTCAATGTGACAAATGTGAAGCTTGGCAACATCAAATCTGTGCTTTATTTAATGGCAGAAGGAATGATGGGGGGCAAGCTGAATATACTTGCCCTAATTGCTACATAGAGGAGGTTGAAAGAGGAGAGCGTAAGCCTTTACCACAGAGTGCTGTTCTTGGGGCCAAAGACTTGCCGCGTACAATCCTTAGTGACCACATAGAGCAGCGACTGTTTAAGAGATTGAAGCAAGAGAGACTAGAGAGGGCAAAGTGTCAAGGAAAATCATACGATGAGGTAATTAATATTTATGATGTCATGTCTGATGTTCTCTGGATGATGGTTATATACTTATATATATGGAGTTTGTATTGATACTAGCACAAATTTTCTTTGTTGATGTATGTTCAGTTTTTGTATTATATACTGTATATTTTGACTAGTTTTTATTTATTTATTTATTTTTTAATTTCATTTTAAGAAGCCGAGCAGCTTAGACTTGGATGGCTAATCTGTAAAATTATAGCGTATCCAAGTCTGTCTCAACCAGAATAATTTAGAAGTACAGCATGATGGTACAATATAGCCTGAAAATCTGCAATAAGTAGCTTGTTACCTTATTTTGATAATAAAATTTAACTCGGATGTCAGTTAAGGTTCTGATCTAGCCAGATATATGAATATTGGAGCACTTTCTCTAATTATGTAGCAGGTTAGTTTAGGTGATTACATGTTTTTTTTTTTAGTCAAAATGTTTCTGGTAGTTTATGGGGTGATTAGTATGGCATTTACAGATGATATTTTTTCTGGAACCAGTTTACTTCTGCTAGATATCATCCTAATTATGTATTTTTATATCATGTTAAATTTTCGTTGCATCTTTTTGGTTGTTTCAGAACTTATGTGATGATATTCTAGTGGGTTAGACTCATATTATCTATATATGTCGAGAGTATCATAAGCTAATACCCTTATATTATTTCTAGGTTCTTGGGGCAGAATCGCTTGTAATTCGAGTTGTTTCATCGGTTGACAAAAAGCTGGAAGTGAAACAGCGGTTCCTTGAAATTTTTCAGGAAGAGAATTACCCAACAGAATTCCCCTATAAATCCAAGGTATTGAAGATAAACTCAATAAGCTCTATAAATTCTCATACATTGACTAGGTTTAAAAGTATTATATAATACCTCCTGAACAGATACTTATGATTATCTCTTTCAGGTAGTTTTGTTGTTTCAGAAGATTGAAGGTGTAGAAGTGTGTCTATTCGGCATGTATGTTCAAGAATTTGGATCAGAATGTCAATTTCCAAATCAACGCCGTGTTTATCTGTCATATTTGGATTCTGTGAAGTATTTTAGGCCTGAGATTAAAGCAGTTACTGGAGAGGCACTTCGTACATTTGTTTACCATGAAATTCTGGTGAGTTCTAAATTGTCATAGATCTTTTTCCCCCCAATATCAAATCAATTATTTGGAATCTTTTTATTGGAGTTATTAGTTTCTATGCTTGATTGTCTTTTCAGATTGGATACCTTGAATATTGCAAGCTACGTGGTTTTACAAGCTGTTATATATGGGCTTGCCCTCCTCTAAAGGGTGAAGATTATATTTTATATTGTCATCCAGAAATTCAGAAAACACCAAAATCTGATAAGCTCCGAGAATGGTGAGCCTAATAACCTTCAGGAAAGAAACTTTCTTATCTTGTATTTGTTAAATTCCGTCCATCTCTAAACTCTTTGCATGCTTTCATATCTTTCTTCAGGTATCTATGCATGTTAAGAAAAGCTGCAAGGGAAAACATTGTAGTTGATCTCACCAATTTGTACGATCATTTCTTCGTACCCACCGGTGAATCTAGAGCTAAGGTAACAGCAGCCAGGCTGCCATATTTTGATGGTGACTATTGGCCTGGTGCTGCGGAGGATCTTATATATCAGATTCGTCAAGAAGAAGATGGCAAAAAACAGAATAAGAAAGGACTAACCAAAAAAACCATCACAAAAAGGGCTCTAAAAGCGTCTGGTCAAACTGATCTTTCTGGTAACGCGTCGAAGGATCTGCTATTAATGCATAAAGTAATTTTTCATCCAGAGCTTCATTTTTTATATAATTTTTTAAGTAGGCCTGTTTTCTTTGCACTTCTGCATAATTGAAAGTTGAATCCTCCTATCAGGGTTAATAAATTATGTTCTGACTGTTCTTTGAAAAAATATATTCCTTTTTCTTCAGCTTGGTGAGACAATTTGCCCGATGAAGGAAGATTTTATCATGGTTCATCTTCAGTATTCTTGCACTCATTGTTGTATTTTAATGGTTTCTGGGACTTGTCATGTGTGCAAACAGTGCAAAAATTTTCAGCTTTGTGATAAGTAAGTTGCTGCTGTATTTACCTGCATTATTGCTGTTAAAGATGTTAATTTTATTGTGTAGTGACCAACAATATGCAAATATTTTTAGAGGGGTAGTTTCACTGATTGCAAGCAAGGTTGTGAATGACAGTATTGGAAAATTTGTCATATTTTAATACCTCAATGTGTAAATAGTTCATTTGCTTTGATCTTGCATGGAATTGTACAAGTAGTTGTGCAATTTTTGGAATAACTTGCTTGACTACCAGAAGGAATTTTTATGTGTATATAATTAATCAAGGTCTGGAACAATTAGAAAAGAAGATTAGTAGAAAGCTCGTGAGTTGCGAAAATTTCCTTCTTGATAGGTATTGGATCGAACTGTCTCACGGTGTTTTGGAATGGCAATTTGCACAAATAGATTGAGAGTTGGTCTATGTTCAAGCTGTTGAAAGAATGCCGATATATAAGAACGAGGCAGTTGTTTATTTTTTATTTGAGGCACATCTTTTAAGCGCTTTAGCTCTGGGTCAAATGTGTGAATTTAGTCTTTGTAGAGATTTTGTTGTCTGCACCTTTTGTAGAGCAACTAGATTTCTTGAGGTGATAAGGAATTGACTTCTTGAGTAGTAGATGGTTAACTTTTTCAATGGATTAATTGGATTCATGTCCAATGAAAATTGGAAATCACTGGTAAAGACTGTTTATGATCAAATCTATTATAATTGTAATTTGTAGAGCCTTACACAAGCTCTATTTGTCAGCAATTGTTATGTGCTGGAACGAATGAAGTTTCCCTGTTAGGAAATAGGAACTCATGAATCATGATGTGATGCTTATCCCTGTTCTATTGAAAGTAAAAATAAAGAGAAAACTTTCTTTCCAGAATTCCCTTTTTTCTTTTTCTTTTGTTTTATTTCCTCTTCCATATCATTTCTAAAGTTGAAATTTTTTAAGGTAGTGATGACTGATGATCTAGAATGCCTTTCTTCTTAATCTTTGTTTTTCTTGCCTTTGCCAAATAAGATCATTTTTAGAGTTGAATTTTTTCGAGATAGTGATGACTTGCAATAGAATTATAGTTGTTTCTTGTCAGTTTTGATATTTATGTGTTTTTGTACCTTAACAGGTGTTTTGAAGCAGAAAAGAAACGAGAAGACAGAGACAGACATCCCATCAACTTGAGGGAAGTACATCCTCTTGAGGAAGTAAGTACTCAAGTGAACACTAGATTTTGGTTCTTATTGGAACTGTGTTGTATAACTACAATTTGAATTCTTGAAATCCTCTAGGTTTCAATAACTGATGTACCTGCCGATACAAAGGATAGAGATGAAATTCTTGAGAGTGAATTCTTTGACACCAGACAGGCATTTCTGAGTCTTTGTCAAGGAAATCATTATCAGTATGATACCTTGAGGCGAGCTAAACATTCATCAATGATGGTCCTTTATCATCTTCATAATCCAACTGCTCCTGCATTTGTGACAACATGCAATATATGCCATCTTGATATAGAAACTGGTCAAGGTTGGCGCTGTGAAGTCTGCCCAGATTATGATGTATGCAATACTTGTTATCAGAAGGATGGGGGTATTGATCATCCTCATAAATTGACCAATCATCCATCTAATGCTGATCGTGATGCACAAAATAAAGAAGCCAGACAACTAAGGGTCTTGCAGGTACTGTATATACTGATTATCCATCTATATATACCTTGAAATTTTGCATTTGATTTTTATACATCTTTATTTCTTTCCCCGTCTTTTTTTTTTTTTTTTTTTTTTTTTTTTTTTTAAAAGGGAAAATTTCCCCATCATTTCAGTATATAAGAAACATGTCATTGTAAAAAAAAAAAAATGATTTCTCAAGCATTACCAGGCATCTTGGAACCCTGCATTTGTTCTTTCTACAGTTGTTTTAACATAATTGGTTTTTAACATTGCAGCTTAGAAAAATGCTTGATCTCCTGGTGCATGCATCACAATGTCGTTCACCACATTGCCAATACCCTAATTGCCGGAAGGTGAAGGGGCTTTTTCGGCATGGAATACAATGCAAAACACGTGCATCTGGAGGTTGCGTTCTTTGTAAGAAAATGTGGTATCTTCTTCAACTCCATGCTCGAGCATGCAAAGAGTCTGAATGCCATGTGCCACGTTGCAGGTTTATGCACCGTTCTTTTCTTAATCATTAAGAAGTAATGATATTTTTTGTTATCCATATAGTATAATTTATTAATTTTAATGTTGGTAAATGAATTCAGAGATCTTAAAGAACATTTGAGGAGGCTACAGCAGCAGTCAGATTCACGAAGAAGGGCTGCTGTGATGGAGATGATGAGGCAGAGAGCTGCAGAGGTTGCAGGAAATGCTGGTTGACCAATCTGTATATGTAAACAGTAAATATGTTATTGTGGTGAGAAAGGTTGTGCAGGGGAAGGGCACTGGCTGGAACAAAAGCAATGATGGAAAATTGGCAGAAGTAGAGAATTTAGATGAATTATACAACTGATTGATAGGGGAACAAACAACCCTTAAGAGTGAAGTAAATTTCCCCTTTGATAGTCCGGTGCTGCCCTCGACATCAGCTGCTGCTAACTAGATGAAGTTGTCACTGATCTGTGTTGATCGTTATGACTGATTTGGTGATTCTTTGATTTTTATCTTATTGTATTCTGCTCAATGCCATCCATGGTTTGGATGGTGATTGTACTATAATTGTTCTAATCCGTTATCTTACAAGTGAATGTGGGAAGAAAGAATTTTAGATGTACCCCCCCTTTTTTGTAGAATGTCTTCCTACTTAAAGATGACAAGAATAAGTAGTGTCTAAGAACTGCAGCAATTCATTTTATTTATACTGTGATGTTATTATGTTGATATAGTTTATACTTATTTTAATGAAGCCATATTTAATTCTATTCTATTACATGTATGGATTTTCTGCAAACAACAGGTGTCAAATATTGAAAGTCTCTACGTGGCGCTGAAACCATAAATCACACAATTATATGTGGTCACTATATTTTCCTTTCCAGAGTCCACAAGTTTGAATAATTATCCATTCTTTTTTGTCCTAATAATAAATGGTTTTTTCCTACACAAAAGTACATAGCTAATAGCTTCAACGGTCTTGAAAATCAAACAGCAGCAAGAATCAAGATGACTACAACTGCGAAACTGGGTCATACATATTCATAATGTCACTATATGTACAACAGGCCCAACCCCAGCCCCACCCCCAACCCCAGATGGGTAAGCACCACCAAATGGCAGAGTTTGGTACCCAAATCATCCTACTCTGGAAACAAAACAACAAAAGGCAAGAAAAGCAAGACCATCCCGGACTAGGGATGGCAATTTGACCCACACCCACGGGCACCCGCCCGAACTCGACCTTGTAGGGTCGGGTTTGGGTGGTGAATTTACGACCCGTGAACCTGTATAAAGTAAAACCAAGCGGGTTTGGGTGTGGGTGTGGGTGTGGGTTTGGAAAACGAACCCGCGAGTGAACCCGCGAACCCGTATAAATAAAAATTATATAATATTTTGTATTTAAAATATTATAAATTTAAACTCCAATGGAAACTTTTTAACCATATAAAGAATAAAATATAAAAACTTCACTCATTCTAAGTTTGAGAATTACAATTCTCAACTCTAATTTATATATAGCTAATGGTAGAACATTGCACTCTTGTTTTTTCAATGTAGGACTTTCAAAAGTCCCACATTGAAAAAACAAAAGTGTAAAGTTCTACCATTAGCTATATATATATATATATATATAATGTGCTTTGCCTCTTGTCTCAACTAAGAAACACACTTGTATTTGTAATTCTCCATGATATATTATAAATAAAGAGGAGTTTTGTATTGTATAAATAAATAAAATTAAATATTAAATATTTATAAATTAATATATTTTACGGGTTGGTGGGTGTGACCCGTGAACCCACAAACCCGTATAAAACCCACAAGTGAAACCCGAACCCGAACCCGTTTATTTTCGCGGGTTCACGGGCGGGTGTGGGTGCTAAAAAATTTCGTGGGTGCGGGTTTGGATTTTACAAAACCCGCCCGAACCCGACCCATTGCCATCCCTATCCCGGACCCAACTCCATCACCACAAGAAGAAGAAGAAGAAGAAGAACAGGCTGTGTCTTTAAGTCTAGATGATGTGAACCCAGTTGGGTTGGGGAGGAAATCTCGGTAGATATTTGATGAAGTGTGGAGGAAGTTCTCTGGGTTGAGACAGATATCGAGGACTAGTCGAGATGATGACAAGGAATCTTTAGATGCTCTTTTGATTAGAGAATGCCCCATGTATTACGGAATCATAGAGTTGACTTGAGTTAATTACGGAATCTTAGAGTTGACTTGAGTTAATTGCATGATACTCCCCCTCAAACTGGACGGCCGTGGACGAACACGTTTGCTTGTAAGCTGAAGATGTCGCCGTTTATGGAGGCCCTTGGTTAGAAGATCAGCAATTTGATCATCATATGGGACAAAGAGAACCAGATAGCTGCCAAGAGCAACCTTTTTGTGAACAAAATGGTAATCCAATTCGATATGGCGAGTGCGAGCATGATGAATTAGGTTTGCAACAAGGTATGTGGCACTGATGTTGTCACGGTATAGTGATGTAGGAAAAGAAATAGGGCAACCCAGCTCATGAAGGAGGAAACTGACCCACACGGTTTCAGCACAAGCATGTGCCAAGAAGTGATATTCCGACTTAGCATTGGAGCGCGCAACCATGGGTTGCTTTTTAGAGCACCATGAGATAAGAGTGGAACCTATAAAAATGAGTAACCAGTGGTAGAACGGAGAGTGTCAAGGCAACCAACCCAATCCGCATCAGAAAAAGCACGGATGGTAAGTGGTGTAGGAGAGGGATTGATAATAATGCCTTGGTCAAGAGAACCCTTAAGATATCGAAGGATCCGTTTGACAGCAACTAAGTGAGGCTGACGTGGTACACTCAGGAACTAGGCAACAGTGCTAACGACGAAAGCAATATCAAGGCGAGACAAGGTCAAGTATTGTAGTGAGCCAACCAAGTGACGAAATTCAGTTGGATTGTCAAGAAGAACACCATCAGTACTGGAGAGTCAGACCTTGGCAGCAAGAGGTGTGGAAGATGGTTTGCATTCGATTATGTTGCTGCAATGAAGAAGATCCAATGTGTATTTTACTTGAGAAATGTGTAATCCATGCGAATGTAGAAAGACCTCAAGACCGAGAAAGTAACGTAAGGAACCCAAGTCTTTTACATCAAACTCATGGCCAATAGACTGTACAAATTGATCAATGGATTCAGTATGGCTACCTATTAATACAATGTCATCAACATATAATAACAAGTAAAGAACATGGTCAGCATGGCGATAAATGAAGAGAGATAGATCAACCTTGCTTTAGGTGAACCCAAACCGAATGAGAAAGACACTGAAACGGTTTAACCATACAAGAGGTGCCTATTTGAGTCCATATAATACTTTTTACAGTTTGCAAACAAAATGCGGACGTTGTGGATCAACGAAACCTAGAGGCTGTGACATGAAAACCTCCTTATGAAGAAAACCGTTTAAAAAGGCATTCTTGATGTCCAACTGGAGGAAGGGCCAAGAGTTTGTGACAGCAAGACAGAGAATTGTGGGAATCATGGCATATTTAACAACCGAGCTGAAAGTTTCATCATAATCGAGGCCAGGCTGTTGGTGAGAGCCCTTTGCAACAAGACGAGCCTTGTAACATTCAATGAAGCCATCGAAATGCTACTTAATACAACCAGAAGGATTCATTGAAAAATGCCAAGTGGAAAAGGTATGCAAGTTGCAAAAATCCATTTATAGATTAAAGCAAGCATCCAGATCCTGGAACATAAGGTTCGATCAAGCAATTAAAGGTTTTGGATTTATTCAGAACCTTGTGTTTACAAAAGGATTAAAGGCGATAAGATGGTTTTCCTCATTCTTTATGTTGATGATATACTACTCATCGGAAACGATGTGGTGTATTGACATCAGTAAAAGAATGGTTATCAAAACAATTTGATATGAAGGACTTGGGAGAAGTAAGTTATATTCTTGGTATCCAAGTAATAAGGGATAGAAAGAATAAAATGATTGCACTATCCCAAGCTTCATATATAGATAAAATCTTGTCTAGGTTTTCCATGCAAGATTCCAAGAAAGGTATGTTACCTTTCAGACATGGAATCAAACTTTCTAAGGAACAAGTTCCTAAGAATGAGCATGAAGAGCAATTCATGAATAGGATTCCATATGCCTCTGCAGTTGGAAGTCTCATGTATGCAATGTTCTACACTAGACCAGATATTTGTTTTGATGTGGGCATAGTTAGCAGGTTTCAATCGAAACCTGGCCCTGATCACTGGACGGCAGTCAAGCATATTTTCAAGTATCTCAAGAGAACGAGAGATAATATGCTTGTATACTCAGGAGGGGATTTAATTCCGTTGGGTATACAGATTCTGATTTCCAGTCAGATTCTAACTTCAGAAAATCCACATCAGGATCTGTGTTTACTATTGGAGGAGAAGCAGTCATATGGAGGAGTATCAAGCAATCTTGTATTACTGATTCCACCATGGAAGCTTGCTGCATGCGAAGCTGCCAAAGAGGCTGTCTGGCTCTGCCAATTCCTAATTGACTTAGAAGTGGTTCCCAGTGCGAATGAGCAAATCACTATCTATTGTGACAACAATGGAGCAGTGGCTAATTCGAAAGAACCAAGAAGTCATAAGAGAGGAAAACACATTGAGAGGAAGTATCATCTTCTTAGGGAGATTGTGCATAGGGGTGACGTGACAATTACCAAAATCGCGTCAGCAAAAAATCTAGCGGATCCTTTCACAAAGGCTCTACCACAAAAGAGTTTTAATGGGCACCTAGAGAACATGGGAATGAGAAATATGACACATTTGCTATAGCTCAAGTGGGAGATTGTTAGAATTATGCTCAATAGCAAGAATGTAATATTGTATTTGACAATCTTTTCATATTAATAAAGTGATTTCTGTTTTAAACAAATCTTATAGCATTTATAGATTGAATATTATAATTGTCAAAAGTAAATAATCATAAGGTCAAAAGACTATGAGAAAATAAGAATTGTTCGCACATCTGGATATGTATGAGGTAGACACAATTCTTTAGTTAGTCTTGAATAATGTTCACAACTTAAGTTAAAGGTTGGGCACATTTATCTTGTTAAAGTTGTAAAATTCTTTTACTAGCATTTGAATGGGATCAAATGTATTATGATGAGTCTAAAATCATCGAAGGGTCTTCGAGTAAAAGAATCTAGTGCTCTGGGTGCATTGAACTGGATCACAATGAAATACTTTATCTAGAACCGCCAGTAGATAAAAGTCTTTTCATTATTAGGACAATCGGAGAGTTTATCTTAATCCTGAGATAAATGATGGACTTATGGTTGCAAGTGTTATCATTTGAGTTATCAATGAGTACAATTATATAACATAGTCTATCCTCGATAGTTTGGTGGTATTCATTTGTTAATCGATAGAGGACTTCATTTATAGATATGGACATCGTGGCTCCATTTATTAAATGTGAGTAGAATGTCATCATATGGATGTTTTGAGGTTTTGGATATTAAATCTTAACGTTGAGTTTTCAATAGTGACTATTGAAAGATGACTTCTGGATAAGTCATAATATATATTCAAGTTCAAAATGTGGTCATATGAGGAAATATGGTAACTTGGAGAGCTATAGGCGGTCTATGAGCTCTTGGCGATTACTGATATTCTTCACGAGGATTCACCATCTCCTATAAGATTGTCTAGGGTATGAATGAGAACCATTTACTTATTCTATCTTCATTTAAGAGTGCAATTTTAGTTTTTTAGTGGAATGAACTAAAATTAATAGATTGAACCTAAGTGAATCATTTGTTGATTGAGATTGGGTTATTTCTATTGGAGCTTAAATTTAGATAAGCCCGCCAAGATCCCCAATCCACACAGACTTGCATGGATCACTTGATATATTCTACCGGACTATTTATTGGTCTATCTAGAATTGTATTAAGGCATGTGGGCTTGTTTCTTTTAGTAAGAATATGCCTAGTTCACATGTGGGCCTTTTAATTAAGGTTCAATGGATTGAATGAAATAAGAAAATAATATATGGCCCATGTATATGTATGTGGGGCGGCAAGACTAATATAAAAGTCTAATATATTATTTTATTTCATTATTTGATTAAATGAAAATTAATTAATTGATTAATTAATTATTTATTTGAAAATCAAAATCTTTTTCTGACTAGGAAATATGTTTCTTAGTAGTATACTATTGTGGTAGTATAATAAATATAAAAGACTTTATTTGGTAAATAGATAAATAAGAGATTTATTTATCTAGTCAAATAAGGAAGTCTTTTATAGTCACAAATACATTAAGGAGTTGGATTAGGGTTTGAAATTCTAAGAAAATCTACCTAGGGTTAGGATTTAAGTCAAAAGACACAAATTCTACATGGTAAAGGATTTCGGCCTCAATTTATAGATATATATAAACTATATATGGCAATTAGCCGGAATATATATAGATAAATATATATTTATAAAGCATGCAGATATAAATATATTATATAATGTAAGTTGAATTCGGTGCACTATATATGATAAGTGCAGAATTTGGTGGAACATACATTATATAGTGGCATGCAGAATTCGTGGCATATATATATTGAGATATATATTATTTATATAGAATATAGATTGCAAAGATTTCGCACGAGATATATTTAATATATTGTGCAAGTATATATATATATATACATAATATATTCGGCAACCCTAATAATTTTTGGGAGTTATTTTTCTTTAGTCTGAAAAATAGAATCCAACTCTTAGACTAGTGTGAGAATTCGGCCAAGAGGAAAAAAGAGAAAATTTTGTTTTTATTTTTGATAGTGCACTAGTAACTTTTATATCAAAAGGTTTTGTGCACTATTTCGAATAAGGTTCACGCGAGTTTCGATCTAACGATTGTGAATTCAAAAGTGACCGGAACATTCTTTGTAGCCTCTTGGAATTTATTGTGACTAACAAAAAAGAAAAAGTTTTGTTATCCATCATCAGGTATCCTAGGTGATTCATGTTCGTGATTGGATTGGAAGATCTTACGGATTGTCATCGACGCAACGTCAATTGGATCACGCGACAAAGGGACAATATCTTTTAGATGTATATTAATTAATTAAAGGGTTAAGGTTCAAATTATGGAAAAATTTTAAACTATACTAAAACCGATTTTAGTCTCGCTTCCGCTGCGTGCACATATTTTTCCCTACACTTGGCAGCCTACATAGATCTTCCCTAGGTGTTTTAGGATTCCATTAGACGATGTGAATTCTATACTAGCATTTGGGTTTACCATTAGTCGCGGTAACTCCTCCTCAACTAAAGGGTCTAGTTGATAACTTTCTAACACCTCCAATGTCCAACTCGGTTGTATCATAGAAATTGCATGAAGGGACCCATCATCTTGGTATGGAACAACCCTAGACAACCCATCCGCCACAACATTGTTGCTTCCCTTCTTATACAAGATTTCGTAGTCGAACCCAAGCATCTTAAAAAGCCATTTCTGCTGTAGAAGGGTGGTCATTTTCTGATCTAGGAAGAATTTTAGACTTTGGTGGTCAGTTTTAATGATGGACTTGCTGCCATGTAAGTATGCCTTCCACTTATGTATAGCATAAACAATGGCTATGAGTTCTTTCTCATAAGTCGACAACTTGAGTTTCCTAGGAGGTAGAGATTTGCTAATGTAGGCCAATGGTCGTCCCTCTTGCATAAGGACAGCCCATATTCCCACCTCACAAGCGTCCGTCTCTAGAACAAATACGTTGGAAAAATTTGGTAACACTAGGACCGAGGTTGTAGTCATGGTTCTCTTAAGTGTTTCAAAAGCTTCCTCTTCCCCTTCTCCCCATTTGAAACTATTCTTCTTTAGTAATTCTGTCAAAGGCTTGCTAATGAGCCCATATCTATTCACAAATTTTTGGTAGTACCCCGTAAGCCTACCCCGTAAGCCCTAGGAATCCTCTCAATGCCTTCAAATTGGTCGGTTTGGGCCAGTCTAACATCCCTTGCACCTTCTTTGGGTCAGCCGAAACCCCATTGCCCAAGATAATGTGTCTAAGGTACTCTAGTTCTGTTTGACCGAACTTGCATTTGCTCTTTTTGATGAAGAGTTGGTGCTACCTTATAATGGATAGAGCTAACCTTAGATGTTCTTTATGCTCCTTAAGAGATTTGCTATAGATTAAAATGTCATCAAAGAACACAAGCACCGTTTTTCTTAGGAAGGGTTGAAAGATATTGTTCATTAGACTTTGGAAGGTAGCCGGGGTATTAGTCAAGCCAAATGACATGACTTTAAACTCATAGTGCCCTTAATGTGTCCTAAAAGCGGTCTTATGTATGTCCTCCTCCGCCATCCTAATTTGGTGATACCCAACCCTCAAGTCAAGTTTAGAGAATACCTTCGCCCCGTGTAGCTCATCTATAATAGGGATAGGGAACTTATCTTTGATTGTTATCTTGTTTAGCTCACGATAGTCAAGGCAAAACCACCAACTTCCATCCTTCTTCTTAACTAAGAGGATTGGTGACGCAAAAGGGATATTGTTGGCCTTAATGATCCCATTAGAAAGCATTTCCTTCACAATCCTCTCAATTTCATACTTTTGAACGAAGAGGTATCTATAGGATCTTACATTTATAGTTTTGCTATTTAGGAGTATGGATATATGGTGGTCATGGCTACGGTTAGGTGGTAGAGTTTGTGGTTCATGGAAAAGGTCCTCAAACTCTACCATGATTGATTCCAAACCCTTAGGCACTAAGGTGATTTTTCCTCCATAACTAAGGAATAAAGTTGCACTAAAGGTTCAACCCTTCTGTGTGCTTTTTGGAGTTGTTCCCCACTTGATTCTCTCCTAGCATAGTCAACTTCCCTTCCTCGGTGACTCCTTGCAAGGTCACCCATTTTCCGTTCCACATAAAACTCATACTCAATCGCGTAGCATTTAACATTACCAACCCTATTTCCTTAATCCATTGCATGCCCAAGACGGCATCGCAACCCCCTAAGGTTAGGAGTCTCATCTCTGTAGTAAACTCCACTCCTTTTATAGACCAAGTGAAATTGGGCACTTACTCCCAATCCTGCATCTTCCCCTAACGGTCACCCACATCCTGTTAGTGTTTTCGATTCTAACACCTGTGAATTTTACTGTTTCAGGATCCAGAAAATTATGGGTTGATCCGCTATCGACTAGGATGGTAATGTCACAGTTTTTGATCTTTCCCTTAAGTTTAATAGTTTGCACGCATGTACTGCCTGGTAATGCATGATGAGAGATAGTAATCTTTTCTTCCACAATCATTTCTTCCTCTACTAAGGCAGCCATTTCCTCTTCCTTCTCCCCTTCACTACCCTCTTCATCCTCTCTATACATCATGTAAAACTACTTAGAAGCACACTTGTGGCCATACGAATACACTTCATCACAATTATAACACAGTCATTTGTCTCTCATTAGTTTTATTTCTGCAGGTGTTAACCTTTTAATGGGGATGGCTGAGTTTTCCTTTTTATAGGAAGAAACAGGCAAATGTGGGTATTTTTGTGGGAAGATATTGGTAATTGGTTGGGAACTAGTGTTGGTCCATTTGGGTAGGTGCATGGAAGGTGTGCCTATGAGAAAGGCTTAGCAGCCCAGGGCCTTGGCTTCTTAGACTCTATTGAAGCCTCTTGTAGTTTGGCAAGTTGTATGGCTGAATTTAGGTCTGGTGGATTAAACATCCTCACTAAATGTTTTATTTCTCCTTTCAGCCTACTAATGAAGCTTGATAGGAAAAATCCTTTCGTAAGCCCTAGGTTTTTAGATAGTAGCCTAGGTTAGATCTCCTCGAATTTGTAATGATAATCAGTGACGGTGGAGGTTTGGTGCAGTATGTGGAATTCCTCTACAATATCCTTCTGGTCCACATCTAGGAACCTAGTCAAAATAGATTGAGAGAATTCTTCCTACTCAATACCCTCTTTTAGCCCATAAACAGATTGATACCATGCCTCAGCCTTTTTTTTTTTTCGAAATGGATTGATGCTATTAGCACTTTCTGGTTAGCAGCCACAGGGTTTACTATGAAAAACCTATCACACTTCTTAATCCAAGTCTTAGGGCTCTCACCATCGAATTTAGGAAATGAAAGTTTATGAGGCTTTAGTGTGGATTCATTGATTACCTTGACTGTAGAACTGGTTTGGCCTGGCTGATTTTGGTTGTGGAATCGTGGCTCTCCATTGGATCCTCTAGGTGGCGTGCACAGGATTCCCTTATGTCTTTCCCCATTTATATCCCCACGCATCATTATAGTCACAATCAAATCATGTAGCATGTTGTATTGTTCATCTACCTTTGTATGTAGCCTGTTATATTGTTCATCTATCTTTGTTTTATGACTATGCACTTCTATTTTTAATACTTCTCTTCCTTCCTCAGACTTATGTAGAAGGCTCTCCATAAAATCATATTTGGAGCCCAGTTCTGCAAACCTTGCCTCGATGATCTGATGTTGACGTGTACCTTCTGCTATGGAAGACTGAAGAGTGCCTATGAATGTTGCTCTGATACCAGTTGTGAGGCATGCGAATTTCTCAGAAATCCAATCAGCTCACTAATGTAATTAATAGAAATGAATCCAGATCTAAGGGGGGTGTATTGGTTCAAGATTTTATTAGACAATTTGGGGAAGTAAAAGTCTAGTGGTATTAGATTGAGACTTTTTAACAAGTCAGATAAGTCTGGTGGTATTCGATCAAGACTTTTAAATTTTTTTTAAAAAGTCCATATTGTCTTGTGGTATTGGATCTAGACTTTCAAGAGGCAGCAGATTGTCTACTGGTATTGGATTGAGATCAAGATTTTTAGGATTTCATGACAAAATGGATTTTCCAGACTTTTTAGTGATATGTATAAATAACTTGAACCCAAAATTGTCTTGCCCTCTCCCTCAATACTTTCCAGACTTTTTATTTGATTTCAATTATTTGGTGAGTGTATCGATATATAATAAATGTGGCAGCCAAACATACAAAAGACAGCATAAAACTACACTTGAAAGTTGAGTACCAAATGACTGATAAAATGTCTCTGTGAGTTAAAAATAATTTTATGCTAGATTTCCATGATCCCACCACCACCACCAGTATCTAAAATCCTTAGAACCACTGGTAAAAATTGATCAAATGCTTTATCTACATCTATAAAAGTTGGATTTTGTAAAAAGTAAAGATAAAGAGAAAGTTGATTTTTTTTTTTAAATATATATATATATATATATAGCTGATAAAAAGAGCTGGTCCATTACTGATAATATCGCCATTTGTGTAGATTGAGTTCAAAGACAAAAGAAGATAGTCACCATTTCTATTGATTTATTGCCTGAGCGAGTTAAAAAGATATAAACCTCATATAAAACCATGCTTCTATAAAATTTACATACATTTTTTTTTTTTTTTTTTTTGAAATATGATAACAGAAGGGTATGTCGAAACCTGTCGAGAGCAAACACTAGTTGATCGTTTGGAGTTTTTTTTTTTTTTTTTTTTTTTAAATATGTATAATTAAATCCTATATATCAATTTTTTTTTTTTTTTTGTTATTTACATTTATATTAAAAAAATTCTTGTCATGCCCCGCCCCTCCAAATTTAATCAATGCATGCATAGTCTGTATATCAACTCATCTCACCGAACTTGAATCATCTATCACTAACATGAGAGAGGGACGTACACCATATACACCACTAGAGAAAAAGAAAAAAAAAAAATTAAAGAGCAGTGAATATTGGAATTTGATAACATATGAATTAATGAAGTCCAACAAGCCAAACGGAAACACTTCAATGTTCAAGCTATTTTTTCCCCGTTTCATGTCATTTCTAGTGAGGTAGTAGGGGATGGGTTGTTGGTTATTATATTTATTCCATATAGTAACATAATCTGCACCATATGAACCAACCGAAGGTTATGTGTTAGTTGGTGGTATTTTAAAATTTTATTACTTCTGTTCATAGCTTATACATGTTTCTCATTCAATTTTTCTTTTTCAGTGACTGCCCTCAATAAGATTATAGAGCACTGGAACTTGAGGAGAAAATTGAATACTACAATCGACTCTTGAAAGTCCATATTTTTAAAAGTCCAAAAAGTCTTGAAATAAAGTCTAGATAATCATAATAGTCTATAAATATAGTCTAAAGGCTCCTTCAGAATCCTAAAAGTCTGGTCCATATAATCATAATAATCCTAATAGTCTTGCAAATCCATAAAATCCTTACACCCCAAAATTGTCTATTAAAATCCCAATCCAATACACCCCCCTAAGAACAAGAGAGAGAGAGAATAGTTGTGTGAGAGAGAGAGAGAGAGAGAGAGAGAGAGAATTTGTAGAGAGATAGATTGAATAAACTTGTGTTGCATTCATGGTGTAACTGATTCTGTTACAAGCTGACATCATCAAACAGACTTGTATTGACTAACAGACTGACTCTGGACTAACCGACTGACTAACGGATTCGTTAGTTAACTACTTGAATCGGACCCATTCACCTGACCACAGACCGACTAACCACATTGTTAGTACCATGACTCTGGACTTGAAAACCGACTTGATGCCTAACTGGGAAATCATCGTTAGACTTAACTTACTTACAGACATAAAGTCATCGTCATCCCGTCGCCGACGCTCGTCGACGAATGCAGCGAACCGGCAAAAACGACCGGTGATCCAAACCCAGCTAAGCTGACCTGATCCACCAGGGAGAGAGAGGCTGATCGTGAGCGTGTATTACGCCTTAGGAAAAGACTAAAGAAAAAAAAATGCACGTTCCGACAAAACACACTTCAACTCATTCGATCTTCAGAGCTTGAACCCTAAATCCCAATTCTATTTCACCATCTTCAATCTCACTTCAATCTTCTTCCCATTTCTGCGATCCTGACAATATATTCCAAAACAGTAAAAAAGATCATATTTGTCAGATCCCCATCCAATTAAATCTTAGTTTATGGATGTAAAGATGGAAGTTCCTTTAAGTTCTGGACAAGGAAGTCCCCATAACAATGAGATGAAAAATAATATGGATGATATCAGCAACCAGAAACCTGATGACGAGCCTATCGTATATGATGAGTCTGCTGCATCAGCTAAGCAAGAAAACATAAGAGTTGAGAAAGAGAATGAATCGGCTAAACAAGAAATTGTGACGCAGCCTGCTGAAAATGTTGCCGGAACCAAGTCTGGAAAGCCCAAAATAAAGGGGGTATCATTGACTGAACTGTTCACTCCTGAGCAAGTCAGAGAGCATATATTAGGCCTAAGGCAGTGGGTTGGCCAGGTATGTCAATAATTTTTTTTCGTGAAATACATTTATCAATGAGTTTTATGAACTAAAAAATAAATATTATATTTCACAATTTGCTAGAAAATTGCAGTAAATTGATCCAGTGTGATGGCAGGGATTGTGTACGGAACGAGGATAGATAAACTATCCATTTCAGTAGTTAGAATATATTTGACTAGATGTTACATTTCCTAAAATGTCTGCCAAATTTTTGATAACCTCTTTAATTTCTATTTTCTTATCCATAAAAATTGTAGTTCTTTTGGAGTAAAAATGCGAGTCTTATGTTTCTGTTGGCCTCTTGAAACCTAAACAAGAAAATATATCCTTCTTATATTAATATGATATGTATTTGTGATTGTATAGTTCTATACTGATAAGGCATATGCATTCAGGTCCTCTTGCTTTTGAACACTATTTGTTTCATATACTATGGAGAATGTTAGATTATCCACTTTACACCTTATTGTTGGTTGATAATGTTTGTTTCTTTTTGCAGAGTAAAGCGAAGGCAGAAAAGAATCAAGCAATGGAGCATGCAATGAGTGAGAACTCTTGTCAGCTTTGTGCAGTTGAGAAGCTGACTTTTGAACCGCCACCTATATATTGCACACCATGTGGCGCTCGTATCAAGCGAAACGCAATGTATTATGCTATGGGAGCTGGTGATACACGACATTATTTCTGTATTCCATGTTACAATGAGGCTCGTGGAGAAACCATTGTTGTTGATGGGACTGCCATTCCAAAGGCAAGGTTGGAGAAGAAGAAGAATGACGAGGAGACTGAAGAATGGGTAAGTTTTATCTTTGTTATGGTTGTATCTGTTCTGTATGTCTGTATGTTGCATGATTGTCTTAAACAGTCACTATGATGTATTTTGTTTTTCACCATGATCATATGCAGTGGGTTCAATGTGACAAATGTGAAGCTTGGCAACATCAAATCTGTGCTTTATTTAATGGCAGAAGGAATGATGGGGGGCAAGCTGAATATACTTGCCCTAATTGCTACATAGATGAGGTTGAAAGAGGAGAGCGTAAGCCTTTACCACAGAGTGCTGTTCTTGGGGCCAAAGACTTGCCGCGTACAATCCTTAGTGACCACATAGAGCAGCGACTGTTTAAGAGACTGAAGCAAGAGAGACTAGAGAGGGCAAAGTTTCAAGGAAAATCATACGATGAGGTACTTAATATTTATGATGTCATGTCTGATGTTCTCTGGATGATGGTTATATACTTATATATATGGAGTTTGTAGTGATACTAGCACAAATTTTCTTTGTTGATGTATGTTCAGTTTTCGTATTATATACTGTATATTTTGACTAGTTTTTATTTATTTATTTATTTATTAATTTCATTTTAAGAAGCTAAGCAGCTTAGACTTGGATGGCTAATCTGTAAAATTATAGCGTATCCAAGTCTGTCTCAACCAGAATAATTTAGAAGTACAGCATGATGGTACAATATAGCCTGAAAATCTGCAATGAGTAGCTTGTTACCTTATTTTGATAATAAAATTTAACTCGGATGTCAGTTAAGGTTCTAATCTAGCCAGATATATGAATATTGGAGCACTTTCTCTAATTATGTAGTAGGTTAGTTTAGGTGATCACATGTTTTTTTATAGTCAAAATGTTTCATTTGGTAGTTTATGGGGTGATTAGTATGGTATTTACAGATGATATTTTTTCTGGAACCAGTTTACTTCCGCTAGATATCATCCTAATTATGTATTTTTATATCACGTTAAAATTTTCATTGCATCTTTTTGGTTTTTTCAAAATTTATGTGATGATATTCTAGTGGGTTAGACTCATATTATCTATATATGTCGAGAGTATCATAAGCTAATACCCTTATATTATTTCTAGGTTCTTGGGGCAGAATCGCTTGTAATTCGAGTTGTTTCATCGGTTGACAAAAAGTTGGAAGTGAAACAGCGGTTCCTCAAAACTGTTCAGGAAGAGAATTACCCAACAGAATTCCCATATAAATCCAAGGTATTGAAGATAAACTCAATAAGCTCTATAATTTCTCATACATTGACAAGGTTTAATAGTATTGTATAATACCTCCTGAACAGATACTTATGATTATCTTTTTCAGGTAGTTTTGTTGTTTCAGAAGATTGAAGGTGTAGAAGTGTGTCTATTCGGCATGTATGTTCAAGAATTTGGATCAGAATGTCAATTTCCAAATCAACGCCGTGTTTATCTGTCATATTTGGATTTTGTGAAGTATTTTAGGCCTGAGATTAAAGCAGTTACTGGAGAGGCACTTAGTACATTTGTTTACCATGAAATTCTGGTGAGTTCTAAATTGCCATAAATCTTTTTCCCCCCAATATCAAATCAATTATTTGGAATCTTTTTATTGGAGTTATTAGTTTCTATGCTTGATTGTCTTTTCAGATTGGATACCTTGAATATTGCAAGCTACGTGGTTTTACAAGCTGTTATATATGGGCTTGCCCTCCTCTAAAGGATGAAGGTTATATTTTATATTGTCATCCAGAAATTCAGAAAACACCAAAATCTGATAAGCTCCGAGAATGGTGAGCCTAATAACCTTCAGGAAAGAAACTTTCTTATCTTGTATTTGTTAAATTCTGTCCATCTCTAAACTCTTTGCATGCTTTCATATCTTTCTTCAGGTATCTATGCATGTTAAGAAAAGCTGCAAGGGAAAACATTGTAGTTGATGTCACTAATTTGTACGATCATTTCTTCGTACCCACCTGTGAATCTAGAGCTAAGGTAACAGCAGCCAGGCTGCCATATTTTGATGGTGGCTATTGGCCTGGTGCTGCGGAGGATCTTATATGTCAGATTTGTCAAGAAGAAGATGGCAAAAAACAGAATAAGAAAGGACGAACCGAAAAAACCATCACAAAAAGGGCTCGAAAAGCGTCTGGTCAAACTGATCTTTCTGGTAACACGTCGAAGGATTTGCTGTTAATGCATAAAGTAATTTTTCATACAGAGCTTCATTTTTTATATAATTTTTTAAGTAGGCCTGTTTTCTTTGCACTTCTGCATAATTGAAAGTTGAATCCTCCTATCAGGGTTAATAAATTATGTTCTGACTGTTCTTCGAAAAAAAATATTCCCTTTTCTTCAGCTTGGTGAGACAATTTGCCCGATGAAGGAAGATTTTATCATGGTTCATCTTCAGCATGCTTGCACTCATTGTTGTATTTTAATAGTATCTGGGGCTTGTCATGTGTGCAGACAGTGCAAAAATTTTCAGCTTTGTGATAAGTAAGTTGCTGCTGTATTTACCTGCATTATTGCTGTTAAAGATGTTAATTTTATTTTGTAGTGACCAACAATATGCAAATATTTTTAGAGGGGCTCTTTACATGTAAAGCTGTAGTTTCACTGATTGCAAGCAAGGTTGTGAATGACAGTATTGGAAAATTTGTCATATTTTAATACCTCAATGTGTAATAGTTCATTTGCTTTGATCTTGCATGGAATCGTAGAAGTAGTTGTGCAATTTTTGCAATAACTTGCTTGACTTCCAGAAGGAATTTTTATGTGTATATAATTAATCAACGTCCGGAACAATTGGAAAAGAAGATTAGTAGAACGCTCGTGAGTTGCGAAAATCTCCAATAGGTATTGGATCGAACTGTCTCACAGTGTTTTGGAATGGCAATTTGCACAAATAGATTGAGAGTTGGTCTATGTTCAAGCTGTTGAAAGAATGCCGATATATAAGAACGAGGCAGTTGTTTATTTTTTATTTGAGGCACATCTTTTAAGCGCTTTAGCTCTGGGTCAAATGTGTGAATTTAGTCTTTGTAGAGATTTTGTTGTCTGCACCTTTTGTAGAGCAACTAGATTTCTTGAGGTGATATGGAATTGACTTCTTGAGTAGTAGATGGTTAACTTTTTCAATGGATTAATTGGATTCATGTCCAATGAAAATTGGAAATCACCGGTAAAGACTGTTTATGATCAAATCTATTATAATTGTAATTTGTAGAGCCTTACACAAGCTCTATTTGTCAGCAATTGTTATGTGCTGGAACGAATGAAGTTTCCCTGTTAGGAAATAGGAACTCATGAATCATGATGTGATGCTTATCCCTGTTCTCTTGATCCTTTTTTTTGTTGTGAAAACCTTGACAGTATGAGGGCAATCTATTGAAAGTAAAAATAAAGAGAAAACTTTCTTGCCTTTGCCAAATACGATCATTTTTAGAGTTGAATTTTTTCGAGGCAGTGATGACTTGCAATAGAATTATAGTTATTTCTTGTCGGTTTTGATATTTATGCGTTTTTGTACCTTAACAGGTGTTTTGAAGCAGAAAAGAAACGAGAAGACAGAGACAGACATCCCATCAACTTGAGGGAAGTCCATCCTCTTGAGGAAGTAAGTACTCAAGTGAACACTAGATTTTGTTTCTTATTGGAACTGTGTTGTATAACTACAATTTGAATTCTTGAAATCCCGTAGGTTTCAATAACTGATGTACCTGCCGATACAAAGGATAGAGACGAAATTCTTGAGAGCGAATTCTTTGACACCAGACAGGCATTTCTGAGTCTTTGTCAAGGAAAGACCTATTGCTCATGCAATTTGGGATCCTCATTTTGGTCAACCGGCCGTGGAAGCTTTTTCTCGAGGGGGTGCTCTTGGCCCAGTGAATATCGCTTATTCTGGTGTTTATCAGTGGTGGTATACAATCGGTTTACGTACTAATGAAGACCTTTATACTGGAGCTCTTTTTCTATTATTTCTTTCTGCCATATCCTTAATAGCGGGTTGGTTACACCTACAACCGAAATGGAAACCCAGCGTTTCGTGGTTCAAAAATGCGGAATCTCGTCTCAATCATCATTTGTCAGGACTGTTCGGAGTAAGTTCCTTGGCTTGGACAGGGCATTTAGTCCATGTCGCTATTCCTGCGTCCAGGGGAGAATATGTTCGATGGAATAATTTCTTAGATGTATTACCACATCCCCAAGGGTTAGGCCCGCATTTTATAAACTGATGGTCCTTTATCATTTTGACACCTTGAGGCGAGCTAAACATTCATCAATGATGGTCCTTTATCATCTTCATAATCCAACTGCTCCTGCATTTGTGACAACATGCAATATATGCCATCTTGATATAGAAACTGGTCAAGGTTGGCGCTGTGAAGTCTGCCCAGATTATGATGTATGCAATACTTGTTATCAGAAGGATGGGGGTATTGATCATCCTCATAAATTGACCAATCATCCATCTAATGCTGATCGTGATGCACAAAATAAAGAAGCCAAATAACTAAGGGTCTTGCAGGTACTGTATATACTGATTATCCATCTATATATCCCTTGAGATTTTGCATTCGATCTTTATACATCTTTCTTTCTTTCCCCGTCTTTTTTTTAATTTTTTTTTATTTTTTTTTTAGAAAGTGAAAATTTCGCCATCATTTCAGTATATAAGAAACATGTCATTAAAAAAAATTGATTTCTCAAGCATTACCATGCATCTTGGAACCCTGCATTTGTTCTTTCTACAGTTGTTTTAACATAATTGGTTTTTAACATTGCAGCTTAGAAAAATGCTTGATCATGCATCACAGTGTCGTTCACCACATTGCCAATACCCTAATTGCCGGAAGGTGAAGGGGCTTTTCCGGCATGGAATACAATGCAAAACACGTGCATCTGGAGGTTGTGTTCTTTGTAAGAAAATGTGGTATCTTCTGCTACTCCATGCTCGAGCATGCAAAGAGTCTGAATGCCACGTGCCACGTTGCCGGTTTATGCACCGCTCTTTTCTTAATCTTTAAGAAGTAATGATATTTTTTGTTACCCATATAGTATAATTTATTAATTTAAATGTCGGTAAATGAATTCAGAGATCATAAAGAACATTTGAGGAGGCTACAGCAGCAGTCAGATTCACGACGAAGGGCTGCTGTGATGGAGATGATGAGGCAGAGAGCTGCAGAGGTTGCAGGCAATGCTGGTTGACCAATCTGTATATGTAAACAGTAAATATGTTATTGTGGTGAGAAAGGTTGTGCAGGTGAAGGGCACTGGCTGGAACAAAAGCAATGATGGAAAATTTGCAGAAGTAGAGAACTTAGATGAATTATACAACTGATTGGTTTATGATCACTTAATAGGGGAACAAACAACCCTTACAGTGAGATATAGTTAAGAACTGCAGCAATTCCTACTTAAAGATGATGACAAGAATAAGTAGTGTCTAAGAACTGCAGCAATTCATTTTATTTATACTGTGATGTTATTATGTTGATATAGTTTATACTTATTTAATGAAGCCATTTTTAATTCTATTCCATTACATGTACTATTGTGTAGACTATGGATTTCCCGTTAGCCACAAAATAAAATCGCAAAGCGACAGGTGTCAAATGTTGAGAGTCTCTACGTGGCGCTGAAACCATAAAACACATAATAATATGTGGTCACTCCATTTTCCTTTCCAGAGACCACAAGTTTGAATAATTATCCATTCTTTTGTGTCCTAATAATATATGGGTTTTTTCTTAGACAAGTACATAGCATCTCACCGGTCTTGAAAATCAAACAGCAGCAAGAATCAAGATGACTGCAACTGCGAAACTGGGTCATTCATATTCATACTGTCATTATATGTACAACAGCCCCACCCCCAGCCCCAACCCCAGATGGGTAAGCACCACCAAATGGCAGAGTTTGGTACCCAAAGCATCCTCCTCCGGAAACAAAACAACGAAAGGCAAGAAAAGCAAGACCATCCCAGACCCAACACCACCACCACAAGAAGAAGAAGAAGAACAGGCCGTGTCTTTAAGTCTAGATGATGTGAACCCAGTTGGGTTGGGGAGGAAATCTCGGCAGATATTTGATGAAGTGTGGAGAAAGTTCTCTGGGTTGGGACAGATATCGAGGACTAGTCGAGATGATGATAAGGAATCTTTAGATGCTCTTTTGATTAGAGAAGGCCCCATGTGTGAGTTTGCTATTCCTGGCGCTCGGAGTACTACTGTTCTTGTGGTCGGTGCTACTAGTCGTATTGGCAGGATCCTTGTCAGGAAGCTCATGCTCAGAGGTTACACTGTCAAGGTGCTTAAATGCTTAATGCAATTCATTCTTTCAATGTATCTTGTTGCTCTTAAATGCTTATGCAATTCATTCTATATTGTAATTGTTGCTTAGGCTTTGGTACGCAAAGCAGATCAGGATGTAGTAGACATGCTTCCAAGATCAGTGGAGATAGTGATTGGGGATGCCGGGGAACCTTCAACTATAAAGGCTGCCGTGGAAAACTGCAATAAAATTATATATTGTGCTACAGCTCGTTCTGCCATCACCGGAGATCTTTATAGAGTTGATTACCAAGGGGTTTACAACCTTACTAAAGCATTTCAGGTTTTCTCTTGAATTTGGTTTTCAATAACATGACTTTCTCATGCTACCATGCCAATATTGAATATTCTATCATTCTTATCTACAGGACTACAATAATAAATTAGCACAACTACGTGCCGGAAAAAGCAGCAAAAGCAAGCTTCTGCTTGCAAAATTCAAATCCCAAGATTCTTTGAATGGCTGGGAAGTTCGTCAAGGAACTTACTTCCAGGATGTGGTTGCATTTAAGTATGATGCAGGGATGGATGCTAAATTTGACTTCACTGAAACCGGAAATGCTGTTTTTTCAGGTACATTTTTTTCATGTCTTTTAGGACATCTGAGAATGCCTCTTTGGTTGAAAAATGAACCAGTCAACTTGCTGTCTTTAACTCTCTTATTTTGTATTCAAGTGTAGGATATGTTTTCACCAGAGGGGGGTATGTTGAACTTTCCAAAAAGCTTTCACTCCCTTTGGGTTGCACTCTTGACAGGTACGGTCAATTGTATTATTAATGGATCCTGTAATTCATTCTTTGCTAGCTATTGAGAATTTTTTGTTAGACTTGTTCATTTTATCCATTTCCTCTGAAATTCTTCCCATTTTTCCATGTTTATCTATTGTTGGATACCTGCGTCATAAATGGTTTCCCATATTCACTTGAGCTTGAGAGATATCTTGTTACCCTTAGTAATTACAATTTACAAATGCCTATTGAACCTCCATAATAATATTTTCCCTGGTTAGGTATGAAGGTCTAGTTCTATCTGTTGGAGGAAATGGAAGATCTTACGTTTTAATTCTTGAAGCTGGTCCTTCAGCTGATACAACTCAAAGAAAATTGTATTTTGCAAGATTTAGCACGAAAGTAGGGTTTTGTAGGGTAAGGATCTCTTTTTCTCAGTAAACTATCGCTGCATCCCATGTCTTCCATGTATTTCTCTTTTTACCATTTGTAACAAGTCTGAACATGGTCTCCTTAATTTCACCTATCTGTAAATGGCAGGTCAGAGTGCCATTTTCATCCTTCCGCCCTGTGAAACCAGATGACCCACCATTGGATCCATTCCTAGTACATACAATGACCATTCGTTTTGAGCCCAGAAGACAGGTTTTTCCTTCTCTGTATTTAATTATATGTCAAAGCTACTTGTATTTACTTTTCCTCTTGCGAGAATAAGTTTACAGTTAACAGTTGAGTCCATTTCTTCTAGCACCATCAGAAAATTGTGGCATTTCCTGCCAAAGAAAGATTTAGAAATTTTAATGAGATAAATAATGGTATACAAAGTTTATCTTCCATTCGTAGTTGGTGATTCTTTAAGGATCAAGAGACTCATAGTGCTTTGACATGAAATAAGAAGTGTATATAGGGATTAATGTCACTTCTAGGTGGGTGATCGCAAGTCAAAAGTGATAAGGAAATATAGAAGCTCCACAAAACTGATTGTATAGTTTCCTTAGAGAGGGAGAGTTAACAGAGATCTTTGTTGAGTGAGAAAAATTGGATAATAAGAGGTTATAGTTTTAATTTTTTTTTTTTATGGTATAAAAAGTCTTATCATACTGCTGCCTTAAATGTAGTTCAATTAGGTTGCACCACTTAATTACTTGTTTCTCTTGCGTTTTTTTTTTTTTTTTTTTTTTTTTTTCTGTTCTTTATATCTCTTGTTTGTGCCTGATAGGTTATCAAGTCACACAAAATCTAGCTTGGATAATTTTTCCATTACAAGTTACTATCAAAGTATATAATACAAATACCAAGTTAAATTAACTAAGTTTGATGCTTTACCAAGCACTTGGAAGTAAATGACGGTGGTATTAAAAGGATACATCATTGTAATTTCCAAATGTGAATAAATGATGGTGAAAAAGTATTTTAATCTTGTTTCGGTATGATAGTTTGTTTCTCATGATATGTATGCAGTCAATGCATTTTGACTGAAGTACTGAACTGTGCCTATTCCGTATTAACTGTGCTGATTTATTTGTTATTTTTGCATCAGAAACCTGTTGAAGGACTTTCTGGAATGAAGCAAGACCTTAGAAGCTTTAAGCTTATATTGGAGTACATTAAAGCATTGCCTGTAAGTGCTTCAAGGTGTAATCTTGAACAAAATTTAGTTTAGCAATTTCATGGTGTGATGTATAACCTGCCAAAATCATCACAAAATGTACGTCTTCCACTATTCTCCTTTTCAAGTAGGGAAAATTTCTCTGATCCCCTTGGTATTTGGGCTTAATACAAGCAGATCTGCATGGTTTGAAAATTAAGTTAAAACCTTTCCTGCCAATGCCATAAAGATATTATGGTAATTTTCTAAAATTACCAACTACAAAGCTAATTCTATGTGCACATAGCATTGCATGTTACATGAATGTTTAGAATGTTAGCAAAAATTTAGAAAATGGAAATAAGGACTTGAGTGTACGACTCTTGTCATAATATATGTAATATGCTTCCTTCACCATATAAAGAAAATATGCTTCAACTCCTGAGCCATGACAGAATGCAATAATTGATGTTTTGCAGACTGGGCAAGAAACAGACTTTGTCTTAGTATCTTGTACAGGATTAGGAGTAGAACCTAGCAGAAGAGAGCAAGTTCTCAAAGCCAAGAGGGTTGGTCATTTCTCTGCCTTTCTTACTTTTTCTGCCTCAAAAGTTATTTTCTATTCTCACCTTTTCTCAGTAGTTATGTTTTTTTCTCAAATTTTCTTCAGGCTGGCGAAGATTCATTGAGAAGATCAGGCCTTGGGTACACAATCATTCGCCCTGGTCCCCTGCAGGTACAATTCATATACACTATTCTCTTGATACCCGATTTTATTTTATTTTTTGAAGTTAGAAGCCTTTGTGATCAAATGTAATGTCTTCTATATGAATCATGTGCGTGCGTGTGTGTTGTGTGTGTGGGTGATCTGTGTACTTCATTAATGTTGCCTTGCTGGTGGAATGGAAGAAATTGCCTAATAAAGTTCACTCTAGTTGATCATTGACACTTCTCAATTTCTGCAAGGTCACAACTCGACAAGCATGTTAATAACAAAAAACTTTCTTGGATGAGCTGTTATTGTTTACATTAAAAGATCTCAGAGAAGTTGATTAAAAGTTGGTCTTTGCAGGAGGAACCTGGTGGTCAGCGTGCTCTCATATTTGATCAGGGAAATAGGATTACTCAGGTGACAACAAATTTCTTCTGACCTGTACATGTGTAACTTAGCTGAAATCCACTCTTATCATTATATCTGTCAATTTAGGGAATTAGCTGTGCCGATGTGGCTGATATCTGTGTGAAGGCATTGCATGACCCAACTGCAAGAAACAAAAGCTTTGATGTGAGTAACATTCTGTTTGGTTTTAAGTGCAGTTTTAAATGGGATGAAACTAATTAAGGTTCTTTGATGATGTGCAGGTCTGTTATGAATACGTTGCTGAGCAAGGAAGGGAGCTGTATGAGCTGGTAAAGAACATCTATTTAAAGACAACCATTTTATTTCCTCCAAAGCTTGTGGATTTCAACTGATTCTTCTTATGTGCTCTCGTTGTAGGTGGCACATTTGCCAGACAAAGCAAATAATTATTTGACACCAGCAATGTCCGTTCTAGAGAAAAATACTTAATGTGCCTTTATGTTGCTTGGTAATTTTCCCTCCCTCAACCGGAGGTATATCGTGTAAAGTTACAACAGATGTTATTTTTTTTTTCCTCATATATATGTTGAGTCGTTTATTTCTTTCTGTCCTGTTATATAGATGGCCTCTTATGTACCAAATGTTTGTTTCTTATTTAATGTAAATTGGTGTGCAGAAGGGTATGTACCGTGAATTGAAAATTGGTGTAATGAAAAGAGAAAGAATCATTGTGTTATATTTATGGACTTGCCTGCTTTGCAACAAAAATTGAATATATCTAAATACATATTAATGGTTTGCAAGTAAATGGCAGTTAATTTGATCAAGTGTTGAGTAGAATTAAGAAACCAAAATAAAAATTTGATGCCTTAATGTGAATAGTATATACTATATGGATCCAAACTGTTAATTTTTGAGTGAGTGAGTGAGTGTGTTTATGACAAGTGGATGAACACAAAGACACAGGATTGGTTGTGAGTTGTGAGGCAGAAAACAAAGGTTATCTTACTCTGCGAGTGTGAGTTAAATTAAAGAGATAAGGGAAAAGGTGTGTTGAAAAAGTGGCATCACCCATATTATGCTGATTCCAACTCCAGGTGTTTTTAAGCTGGCATCATGTCTGAGTGTCAACAGCAACAACAAGAACACCAGTTGTTGCAGCATAGCAACAACAACCACAGGCTTGTTTGCAGCAGCAGCTGTAGTTATAGCCTCAGCTGCAGGCATTGAAGAAGGGGAGACACTATCTAACATACCCCAGCAACTTTCCGGAGAGTGTTCGTCGTCCATGGATTGCAGCAAGCCTAGGATTCAGCGACCCAAGTCTAGGAAAGCGGAGTCTTGCACTATCAAATGTGTCGGTACTTGCATTCGTGGAGGCCAAGGATCCCCTGGTGAAGGTCCTCTTAACGTAAGGAGGTACAAACTGGTAGCACTAGCTCGAGTTTGAAGTAAAGGAATCAAATCTAGTTGAATTGTCTAATTCTTTCGTTTGGGTTTTTGGCAGGCCTTTAGTGGTTTTCAAACAAGGGTTTCGAAGCCGTCGATATTGGTAATTATTTTATTAATGCTCATAGCAATACCTTTGTTGGATTGGTTTTTCTACATTACATTATACAATAACAGATGAGCATCAAACTGTCTACTTAATAGTTAATATATATCATCATGATTTTTTTTATAATTTTTTTTTTTTGCAGTTTGGTAGAATGTTCAGATATCTGTAATTTGATTGGTGACCGAGATGATGGACCTTGAATCGGTACAATAATTATAATTCTTTTATCACAAGCAGAAAGGAATTCTAATCTCATCAGCTTCTAAGAAATTTATATATATATATGAGATTTATTAAACAATATGAGGAATCCGAATATTCCTGGGCGCTGTATGATCTTAATCACATTACCGCATATCTAGCTAAATGGCATGATGTGGAGAGGGGGTTGAACATAGAAAACGTTAGATATGCATGCTTAATTGCGTATTTTAAACCAAGTTGAATAGTTTAAACCAAGTCGTATTAGAAAACCTGTAACAAGATAGACTTTGAATCTGATTTTGATTTGATCTCCCCAGGTGGCCTTATTATTTCTAAAGTCAGTAGTTGAGCCTTTTCAATTACAAATGAAGTTAAGTAGTCATCCATCTGTTCGTTGATTGGCCGGTGAATTGGTGGTGATCATGGTAGCTGACAGTAAAAGCTGAAAAGAACATCTTCAATTCCTTTTCATCGGTTATCAATCACACGTACCTCACGTTGGTGATGTTTCACATACACTTCATGGAAAACATGTATGACAGAGCTATCTTATAAGATTTTTTTCATTCATTATCGTGACAATATATCTATATGCCTTCTACCCTTCTCTCTAAAAACTTAATAAAAAAACCTCGTAATTAGATCAGATTTTCTATTATCAATTCGTCCTGACAATAAAAATATCATGATGGACCACTAGATTTACATATTTTGACTCAAAGTGTATACATTTGTCAAAACTTCTCCATAATCTGTGGTCCACATTCTTCGTCCTGATATATTTATTGTTAAGACGAACTGACAATAGAAAGACTGGTAATTAGATTACTCCTTCTTAAAATTTTAATACAAAACAAAATATTTAAATTCACAATATTCACAACAATAAGGGTATGTTTGGTATGGTTTTTCAAATTGAGCTTCTAGAATAGATCTTTTTAGAGTAGAGCTTCTAAGGAATAAATCTTCTAACAAAAAACAGTATGCTGTTTGGTATTTAGTTATAGAAGTGCTTTTTAGTAACTGGATTGTTTGTCATTATATTTCCAAAAGTGCTTTTGGTTATGATAAATTACAAATAAGAGCATAAACAAAGGATCTGTAAATTATGAATTAAAAACAGTGAAGACATGTTCTATACAAAACAAATATAAATAAACGATATATTACATATATGTGCGATTTACAGATTTTAAACTATTTAAAAATAAATAAAAGATGTACAGACACAGGTAACCGTATATAAAATCATAATCATAGGTAACTTAGTTTCAAAAAAGAAAAAAAAATATCATAGATATAGGATTTTTTTTATTTATTTAAAAAAAATCATAAATACGTGAGTTTAAAAACAAAATCTCAAGTACTTGAGTTTTAAAAAAGGAAAATATCATAAATACAGAAGTTTAAAAAAAAAAACACATATACATAAGTATTTAAAATATATATATATCACAGGTACATGATCAGTTAAAAAAATCACAAATACATGAAAATAAAAATCACAAATACATGAGTTTAAAATACAAAAATTACAGACATATGATCACATGTACCTGAGTTAAAAAAAAAAATCACATATATATATATATATATATCACAGATACAAAAATATAGGTATATACTTTTGTTTTTTAAAAAACAAAATCACAAGTAGATGAGTTTTTTTTTATTAAAAACAAAAAATCAACCAAACATACATATAACTTCACAATAAACTTACATATATATTATTGTTTATGATTATCAATATATATATATATATATATATATATATATTGATTGAACTTACAGGTGATAGATGAAAACTTGTCGTTTGAATGCCAATGAAAATGAAGAGACACAAATGATGTTTGATAAGTATTCAAATATAATAGGGTTCCGTGATAGAAGGGGTATTAGATGGAATATTTAAAATTCATAGAGGATAGTATTGATAATACAACTGTATTAAAAAAGCTATAAAAAAAAAAAACTTCTTGGTAGAAGTCCAAAATGGCTTTTTTTTAGATTAAAAAGGCTATTTTAGAAATTTGCCAACAAAAAAAGAAAAAAAAAAAAACCTTAAAACAGCTTCTAACATTAAAAAAATACTTCTGGCCTCTATAAAAACCATATTAAACACATACTAAGTCTAATTGGAAAATCAATTCTTAATGTTGACAAAGAAATTGTTCAAATTTACAATAATTATAAAAGAAATAATAATAATAAATGACTCATACCTCGTGAGTCGTGAAGGCTAAAAAACATTTGCCACAAAGTATAAATACATGCAGCCCCACAATCCTAGTATCCCACTCAAACACGAACCGTTTATATTAGAAAAAATATTGATTATTTAATTATTATTTTTTTAACTTATCATTTTTTTTAGAAAGGCTAGGGTGGGCTCAACCTAGCCATTCCAAGGTCCGTCCCTGCTTATACGGTGGTATCCTTAACATTTGTCCCATAAATTTAAAAGTAACCATAAAATTAGAGGCTTTATTGTGTTTATCCAAAATTAGCATTTTTATTGTTTCTACGAAAAAATCCACAATTGGGACAAAAGTGCCATTTAGTCAAAATAAATTTAAAAAAAAAAGAAAATAAAACAAAATAAAACAAAAGAAAAGGAAAATCTTCGTTGATTGAAATAGAGAGAGACAAGAAATTATAAAGAAATTGTTCAAATTTACAATAATTATAAAAAAAAAATAACAATAAATGACTCATACCTCGTGAGTCGTGATGGCCGAAAAAAGTTTGCCACAAAGTATAAATACATGCAGCCCCACAATCCTAGTATCCCTCTCAAACACGTTCCCTTTCAATTAGAAAAAATATTGATTATTTAATTTTTTATTTTTTTTTTAACTTATCATTTTTTTTTAGAAAGGCTAGGGTGGGCTCAACCTAGCCAGCCCAAGGTCCATCCCTGCTTATATGGTGGTATCCTTAATATTTGTCGCATAAATTTAAAAGTAACCATAAAATTAGAGGCTTTACTGTTTTTATCTAGAATTAGCATTTTTATTGTTTCTATCAAAAAATCCATAATTTGGACAAAAGTGCCCTTTAGTCAAAATAAATTAAAAAAACAAAAGAAAATAAATAAATAATAAATAAAAGAAAAGGAAAATTAAAAGCAAAAAGTAAAACATAACTCAAAGTTTCTTTCGTTGTTAGAAATAGAGAGAGACAAGAAATTATAAAGAAATTGTTCAAATTTACAATAATTATAAAATAATAATAATAATAAATGACTCATACCTCGTGAGTCATGAAGGCTGAAAAAAGTTTACCACAAAGTATAAATACATGCAGCCCCACAATGCTAGTATCCCACTCAAACACGTTCCGTTTAGATTAGAAAAAATGTTGATTATTTAATTAATTTATTTTTTTGACTTATCATTTTTTTTTTTTTAGAAAGGCTATGGTGGGCTCAACCTAGCCAGCCCAAGGTCCGTCCCTGCTTATACGGTGGTATCCTTAACAATTGTCCCATAAATTTAAAAGTAACTATAAAATTAGAGGCATTACTGCTTTTATCCAGAATTAGCATTTTTATTGTTTCTACCAAAAAAATCCGCAATTGGGACAAAAGTGCCCTTTAGTCAAAAGAAAATAAAATAAACACAAAAGGAAAGGAAAATTAAAAAGCAAAAAGTAAAACATAACTCAAAGTTTCTTTCGTTGTTTGAAATAGAGAGAGACAAGAAATTATAAAGAAATTGTTCAAATTTACAACAATTATAAAAGAAATAATAATAATAAATGACTCATACCTCGTGAGTCGTGAAGACTGAAAAAGGTTTGCCACAAAGTATAAATATATGCAGCCCCACAATTTTAGTATCCACTCAAACACGTTCAGTTTATATTAGAAAAAATATTGATTATTTAATTATTATTTTTTTAACTTATCATTTTTTTTAGAAAGGCTAGGGTGGGCTCAACCTAGCAAACCCAAGGTCCGTCCCTACTTATATGGTGGTATCCTTAACATTTGTCCCATAAATTTAAAAGTAACCAAAAAATTAGAGGCTTTACTGTTTTTATCCAGATTTAGAATTTTTATTGTTTCTACCAAAAAATCCACAATTGGGGCAAAAGTGCCCTTTAGTCAAAATAAATTTTAAAAAAAAGAAAAAAAAAGGAAAATTAAAAAGCAAAAAGTAAAACATTACTCAAAGTTTCTTTTGTTGTTTGAAATAGAGAGAGAGAGAGAAGAAATTATAAAGAAATTGTTCAAATTTACAATAATTATAAAAGAAATAATAATAATAAATGACTTATACCTCGTGAGTCGTGAAGACCGAAAAAAGTTTGTCACAAAGTGTAAATACATGCAGCCCGGCCCATAATCCTAGTATCCCACTCAAACACGATCTGTTTATATTAGAAAAAATATTGATTATTTAATTATTATTTTTATTAACTTATCATTTTTTTTTAGAAAGGCTAGGGTGGGCTCAACCTAGCCAACCCAAGGTCCGTCCCTGCTTATATGGTGGTATCCTTAACATTTGTCCCATAAATTTAAAAGTAACCATAAAATTAGAGGTTTTACTATTTTTATCCAAAACTAGCATTTTTATTGTTTATACCAAAAAATCCACAATAGGGACAAAAGTGCCATTTAGTCAAAATAAATAAAAAAAAAACAAAAAAAACAAAAAAAACAAAAAAACAAAAGGAAAGGAAAATTAAAAAGCAAAAAGTAAAACATAACTCAAAGTTTCTTTCGTTGTTTGAAATAGAGAGAGACAAGACAATCCACGACCAAGAGACCACATCGACGGAGAGACAAGCTAGACCCGACCCCGACCCTGACCTGAGAGAGGACGGAAAGACGACTCCGACGGAAAGACGAGCAATACCGACCCAGACAGAGAGACGAACGAGAGTGACCACTAGAGAGAGACAAGAGGAAACTGAATTAAACACACCAGTACAACCCAATCAAACACACTAGTGCAACCCAATTAAACAAACTAGGTGTAAATCAATTAAACATACCAATGCAATCCAATCAAACACACTAGAGCAAATCAATTAAATACACTAGGGCAACCTAATTAAATTCACCAGGGCAAACCAATTTAACACACTAGGGTAACCCAATTAAACACAACAGGACAGATGTGAGTTTTGAAAAATCTGAAGCCCTTAATCACTAAAATCCAAGGCCAAAAAAATATGGGTTTTGTGTGCATTAAAGAGGAAAAAAAATTGTTTGTCTGAAGAAGAGAGAGGAGAGTAGAGATAAAGATAAGAGTTGGGTTTTGTGTGCATTAAAGAGGAAAATAAATTGTTTGTTTAAAGAAGAGAGAGGTGTGAGAGAGGAGAGTGGAGATAATGATAAGAGCTGGGAAAGATGTGCCTTTAAGAGCAAAAGAAATAAAGAAAATAAGAAAAAGAAATAAGCAAAAGATGTGCATTAAAGAGAGACAAGACACAGTTTGAGGAAAAAAGAAAGAATTAAAGAAAATAAGAAAATGAGGGGCAATTAAGAGCAACCCAAAAGCCTCTTCTAATTTCACTCTTCAAATATCAATTTGCTTATCTATGTGGAAATTTAAAGAGTGAGAAAATAAGACTCATTCCAAAAGACTCATCAAATAGAAATGGTCTTATATTATTTTAATGAAAGCATTTAATGAGCGGTTTAAAATTGTTTGAAATTAGAAAGAGTTGTTAAATTTAAAATCAGATAAAGTTGTTAAGACACAATAAAAAGTAATAAAATAAAATCTGAAGAGTGAGAAATCGCTCGGCAATATTAAAGAGTGAGAAAGAATTTCTCAATTGAAGAATACAATTTAACGAGTCTGTTAGAGCCACATCAGATGTGGCTCATCTAACTTTTCCAACAACTTCAATTGACGAGTTTGTTGGAGTTGCTCTTAGTCTCTATAGTGGATTTATTTGTAGAAACAATAAAAATGCTAATGTTGGGTAAAATTAGTAAAGCCCTTGATATTTTGGTCATTAAGGGCTATTTCCTCATATATATATATATATATATATATACAAATTTTCTATTATCAGTTCGAACTAACAATAAATATATCAGGATGAAGAATGTGGACCACTAGATTTACATACTTTGACTCAAAGTGTATGCACTTGTCAAAACTTCTCCATAATCTGCGGTCCACTTTCTTCGTCATGATATATTTATTGTCAGTTCGAACTGATAATAGAAAGACTGTATATATATATATATATATATATATATATACAATTTTTCTATTGTCAGTTCGAACTGATAAAAGATATATCAGTTCCTTACCTGTGGGCCATTAGATCTAAATACTTTGACTTGGCTGCATGCACTTGTCAAATCATCTTTTAAATCCAATGGTCCACATGTAAGAAACTGATATATTTTATATCAGTTCGAATTGATAATAAAAAGACTATATATATATTAAAAGGACGGGTAATAATATACATGCAGGACTAATAAAATCATTATTAACCACAAGGTGGTTGCTTTGGTGGTCCAAGGCATGGGATTAAAAACCCAAGTCCTTGGTTCTACTTCTGGCAATTGCATTGTGGCCAGCCCTCAGGGCGTTTGGCTCTGCTGGTGGAAGGACGGACATGGGGCTTACGTCAGCGGTTCAAATCCTACCTAGGTGATGGCGAGTTCTGATTTACCCGCTTACATCCTTATGGGGCCAGGGGTGTGGGCCGAGATTTCTTATCTGTCATACTCCGCGAAGCCAACATACAGGCCACAACGGGTCACGCAGTTAGGGGCCTGCTTCCAACATACAGACCACGATGAGTCACGCAGTTAGGGGAGGACATGCGGATAGGTGCTTGACGAAGTCCGAGATCCTCGATTCCAAAAAAAATTGGATCTTTGTTGAGTGAGAAAATTTGGATATTAAGAGGTTATAGTTTTAATTTTTTTTTTTTTTTTATGGTATAAAAACTCTATCGTACTGCTGCCTTAAATGTAGTTCAATTAGGGTGCACCACTTAATTACTTGTTTCTCTTGCGTTTTTGTTTTTTTTTCGTTCTTTGATTCTCTTGTTTGTGCCTGATAGGTTATCAAGTCACACAAAATCTAGCTTGGATAATTTTTCCATTACAAGTTACTATCAAAGTATAATACAAATACCTAGTTAAATTTAACTAAGTTTGATGCTTTACCAAGCACTTGGAAGCAAATGATGGTGGTATTAAAAGGAGACATCATTGTAATTTCCAAATGTGAATAAATGATGGTGAAAAAGTATTTTAATCTTGTTTGGTATGATAGTTTGTTTCTCATGATATGTATGCAGTCGATGCATTTTGACTGAAGTACTGAACTGTGCCTATTCTGTTTTAACTGTGCTGATTTATTTGTTATATTGGAGTACATTAAAGCATTGCCTGTAAGGCTGTAAGTGCTTCAAGGTGTAATCTTGCAATTTCATGGTGTGATGTATAACCTGCCAAAATCATCACAAAATTTACGGCTTCCACTATTCTCCTGAGCCATGACAGAATGAAATAATTGATGTTTTGCAGACTGGGCAAGAAACAGACTTTGTCTTAGTGTCTTGTACAGGATTAGGAGTAGAACCTAGCAGAAGAGAGCAAGTTCTCAAAGCCAAGAGGGTTGGTCATTTCTCCGCCTTTCTTACTTTTTCTGCCTCAAAAGTTCTTTTCTGGTCTCACCTTTTCTCAGTAATTATGTGTTTTTTCCTCAAATTTTCTTCACCTTTTCTCACCTTAAAACTAGCTCGAGTTTGAAGTAAAGGAATCAAGTCTAGTTGAATGGTCTAATTCTTTCGTTTGGGTTTTTGGCAGGCCTTTAGTGGTTTTCAAACAAGGGTTTCGAAGCCGTCGATATTGGTAATTATTTTATTAATGCTCATAGCAATACCTTTGTTGGATTGGTTTTTCTACATTACATTATACAATAACAGATGAGCATCAAACTGTATACTTAATATATATCATCACGATTTTTTTTTTTTTTTTTTTTTTTTTACTACAGTTTGGTAGAATGTTCAGATATCTATAATTTGATTGGTGACCGAGATGATGGACCTTGAATCGGTACAATAATTATAATTCTTTTATCACAAGCAGAAACGAATTCTAATCTCATCAGCTTCTAAGAAATTTATATATATATGAGATTTATTAAACAATATGAGGAATCCGAATATTCCTGGGCGCTGTATGAGCTTATTCACATTACCGCAAAGGTGGCGGTGTTGAACATAGAAAATGCATGCTTAATTGCGTATTTTAAACCAAGTTGAAAACCTGTAACAAGATAGACTTTGAATCTGATTTTGATTTGATCTCCCCAGGTGGCCTTATTATTTCTGAAGTCAATAGTTGAACCTTTTCAATTACAAATGAAGTTGCGTAGTCATCCATATCTGTTCGTTGCATGGCCAGTGAATTGGTGGTGATGGTAGCAGACAGTAAAAGCTGACAAGAACATCTTCAATTCCTTTTCATCAATTATCAATCACACGTACCTCACGTTGGTGATGTTTCACATACACTTCATGGAAAATATGTATGACACAGCCATCTTAGAAGATTTTTTCATTCATCATCATCATCACAATATCTATATGCCTTCTGCCATTCTCTCCAAAAACTTAATAAAAAAATGTCGTAATTAGATTACTCCTAAAATTTTAATACAAAACAAAATATTTAAATTCACAATATTCACAACAATAAATCTAATGGAAAATCAATTATTAATGTTGATAAAGAAATTGTTCAAATTTACAATAATTATAAAAGAAATAATAATAAATTAGAAAGTGCCTGGAAGCTATCCTGTCAAATATATATATATATATGGGATCGAGAGGCAATATTATAAATAAGTGACAGTGTCTTTAAATTAAACATATTATATGGATTCCCATGTCTTTGACAACAGTTTTTTACAATCCAACTATGAACTATAGGATTTGAATATAGTTTTTAGGGTTATGTGGTCCAATACAATTATTCGGTCCACTGTATTAGAGCTGGAGAAATAGATGAGGGTTGATGATGTATAGGCGATAAGTGTATATAACCTTCCAGGCATTGACTTTGTGACAGATCACGAGCATGGCCTTTCCAGATTCTCATCATATATATATATATATATATATATATATAATGCAGGTAGTTGTATAAATTGCTTTAAAATGCAGGTAGCTACTAGCTACTAAATATATGATATATATATCGATCTCTACAATAATTTGACTTGGAATTACAATCAAATATTACAAAGTTCTCGTGAAGAAGAATCTCTCTAGTAAGAGAAACACAAAGGCTGCTGCTTAATTCTTTGCAGAAAAACTAATTTATAATAAAATTTACTTTTTGTTGTGACTATGCCTAACTTCAAGAATTAAGGATAATTTGGCCTTAAAAGTTAATTACTAGAAACAAAGAGAATTTTTTTTTAATTCCAACATTACCCTTAATTAAAATTATTAAAATAATTATAAATATTCCCTATATATTGTACAGTATTATTTAAAACGAGAGGTTTTTATTTTTATTTTTGTTTAAATCTTTGAAAATTACCCATATGTGACACCATGTTTTTTTAAATCCCTTTCATTCATCATCTATCTTTCAAAATTCTGATTTTGGGGACAAAAGTGCCTTGTAGTCAAAATAAATTAAAAAAACAAAAGAAAATAAAAATAAATAAAAAACAAAAGAAAAGGAAAATTAAAAAGCAAAAAGTAAAACATAACTCAAAGTTTCTTTCGTTGTTTGAAATAGAGAGAGACCAGACAATCCACGACCAAGAGACCACCTTGACAGAGAGACAAGCTAGACCCGACCCTGACCCGAGCGAGGATGAGAGACGACCCCGACGGAAAGACGAGCAATACCCGACCCCGACCCGAGAGATGACCCATACGGAGAGACGAATGAGAGTGACCACCGGAGAGAGACGAGAGGCAACCGAATTAAACACACCAGTACAACCCAATCAAACACACTAATGCAACCAAATTAAACACACCAGTGCAATCTAATTAAACAAACCAGGTGTAAATCAATTAAACACACCAATGCAATGCAATCCAATCAAACACACCGGGGCAAATCAATTAAACACACTAGGGCAACCCAATTAAATTCACCAGGGCAAACCAATTCAACACACTAGGGCAGATATGAGTTTTGAAAAATCTGAAGCCCTTAATCACTAAAATCTAAAGCCAAAAAATTATGGGTTTTGTGTGCATTAAAGTGGAAAAGAAATTGTTTGTTTGAAGAAGAGAGAGGCATGAGAGAGGAGAGTAGAGATAAAGATAAGAGCTGGGTTTTGTGTGCATTAAAGAGGAAAATAAATTGTTTTTCTGAAGAAGAGAGAGGCGTGAGAGAGGAGAGTGGAGATAATGATAAGAGCCGGGAAAGATGTGCATTAAAGAGCAAAAGAAATAAAGCAATAGATGTGCATTAAAGAGAGACAAGACAAAGTTTGAGAAAAAAAAATGAGGGGCAATTAAAGCTATGTTTGGTAGGAGGGAGGGAGAGTATGAGGGATGGATGAATGAAGAAGGATAGAGAGTAGGAGGGAGGGAGAGGATAACATCTATCTTTTATGTTGTTTGGTATTGAAAAGAGAGTTGAATGGATAGATTGGTATTTAATTTGTAAAATTACTATATTACCCTTTAAAAAATTGGAGGGCATTATGGTTATTCCCCTCCTATCCTCTCTCCCTCCTTTCTCGTCCGCCCATCATTGGACGGATTCATTTTGGTGGGCCCGAATGGATAATATCTCCCTCCTCTTCTCCTCTCCCCTCCCCCCTCTTATATCCATCCAACCAAACAAGGGATTGGAACTCTCCCTCCAACCCTCTCCCTCCCTCCATTTCTCCCTCTTACCAAACACAGCGTAAGAGCAACCCCAAAAGCATTTTCTAATTTCACTATTTAAATATTAATTTGCTTACCTATGTGGCAATTTGAAGAGTGAGAAAATAAGATTCATTCCAAAAGACTCTTCAAATAGAAATAGTCTTATATTATTTTAATGAAAGCATTTAATTAGCTATTTGAAATTAGAAAGAGTTGTTAAATTTAAAATCAGATAAAGTTGTTAAGACACAATAAAAAGAAATAAAATAAAACATGAAAAGTGAGAAATTACTCGGCAATATTGAAGAGTGGGAAATAATTTCTCAATTGAAGAATACTATTTAACGAGGCTGTTGGAGCCACATCAGATGTGGCTCATCTAACTTTTCCAACAACTTCAATTAACGAGTTTGTTGGAGTTGCTCTTAGTCACTACAGTGGATTTATTTGTAGAAATAATAAAAATGCTAATGTTTGGTAAAATTAGTAAAGCCCCTAATTTTTTGGTTATTAAGGACTATTTCCTCATATATATATATATATATAGAAAAAATTTCAAGTCAGTGTATCCTGATATAACTTCGTGAGGATATTGAATGTGAGTCTTACATACTTTGACTCAAGTGTGTATGCACTTGTCAAAACTAGTGGCTCACATTCAATATCCTGATAAAGTTATATCAGGATGCACTGATCAGATCGGGACTGTATATATATATAGTCTCGTTCTCATATGGACGTCCTGATATAACTTTATGAGGATATTAAATGTGAGCCACTAGTTTTGACAAGTGCATACACACTTAAGTCAAAGCATGTAAAACTAATGGCTCACATTCAATATCCTCATGAAGTTATATCAGGACATTCTCATTTGAAAATTTATATATACATATATTTAAAGGACGGGTAATAATATACATGCAGTACTAATAAAATCAATATTTTAAGGAAAAAGGGGTACTGTATTTAACGATTATCTTTGATAAATTAAAGATATATAAGCAGTAAAAATATATGGTCATGACTCACGAAGGAATAACTAATAAAATAGGACATAATACATGTACGTACATATAACTTATAAACGTGTACCATTAATAAATCGTGTTGCATTATTGCATATTGCATATTGCCTATAAATTCACGCCATTTCCTGCTCATATTCTCATCAACCATTAAGAAACATCTATATTTGCAAGAGAGAGAGAGAGAGAGAGAGAATGATTGCAAAAGTAGGAGAGTTGAGGGTGAGCATAAGCAAGAAGGAGGTGGTGGCAGCAGTGCTACCATTGCAAGAGCATTGGCTGCCTCTGTCCAACCTGGACTTGCTTCTTCCACCCGTCGACGTTGGTGTCTTGTTTTGCTACCAAAACACTACTAGTCATGGTTTTGGGGCCATGGTTGGTGCTCTAAAGAAGGCCATGGCTCAAGCTCTTGTTTCCTACTATGCTCTGGCCGGTGAGGTGGTGCCCAACTCCGTTGGTGAGCCTGAGATTCTATGCAACAATCGAGGGGTCGATTTCATTGAAGCTCATGCAGACGTTGAGCTCAAACACCTCAATCTCTACAACCCTGATGACACCATTGAAGGCAAGCTTGTCCCTAACAAGAAGAAGGGCGTCCTCGCTGTCCAGGTCTACCTACCATTTTCATCATTCACTAAATTAGTCGATACTCGATAGGATCTACCATGATTCATGCATGCATATATTGATCAATTAACTTTTCACCTGCATGAATATAAGAAAAATATGGTATAATATATATTTATTTCATTTGTAAATTAATCTAGCAAAGGCAAATTAGCAAATTGGAATTTGGTAGAGAAAAAACCCAATACATCAATTATCAATATCATATCATTAATGATACATGATGTGATAGTTGACGGCAATTGACCCGTACGTTACCGCATAGGTTAAGATCCTATGTGGTAATATATATTTATTTCACTTATAAATTAACCCAATACATCAATACCGTATACATACATAATACATGTGATAGTTGACGTTACCACATAGGATTATAGGAAACGTGCATTAATATTATTGTTTTTCTAATAATTATTTACAGGCTACACAACTCAAATGCGGCGGTTTGGTGGTGGGGTGCACCTTTGATCACCGAGTAGCAGACGCATACTCAGCAAATATGTTCCTGGTTTCATGGGCTGACATGGCTCAATCTAACCCCATTTCTCAGCTACCATCTTTTCGCCGATCTCTTCTGAACCCTAGACGACCAGGCTGCGTTGACCCAACACTAGATGACATGTACGTCCCCATCTCAACTCTCCCACCTCCTAAACAGCCTCTTGAAGATGATGATGATCATCTCATAAGTCGCATTTACTATGTTACAATTGACCAACTCAACCACCTCCAATCACTTGCCACCTCCAATGGCTACAAGAGGACTAAACTTGAAGCTTTCAGTGCCTTTCTATGGAAAATGGTGGCACAGTGTGACACCAAAAACGACCACAAAATTACAAAATGGGAATCGTTGTCGATGGAAGGAGTAGGTTATGTGAAGGAGGAAGCGAGGAGTATACAAGGCTGATGGGTTCATATTTTGGAAATGTGCTATCTATTCCATTTGGTGGAGAGAGAGTGAATGAAGTGGTTGAAAAACCATTAAGTTGGGTGGCAGAACAAGTTCATGATTTCTTGGAAAATGCGGTGACTAAAGATCATTTCTTGGGGTTGATTGATTGGGTTGAGGCGCACAGGCCTGAGCCAGCTCTGGCTAAGATATACAGCAATGGGAGTAGTAGTGAAGATGGACCGGCTTTTGTGGTGTCATCGGGCCAGCGATTCCCGGTTTCCAAGGTGGACTTCGGGTGGGGTAAGCCGTTTTTCGGGTCATACCATTTTCCGTGGGGCGGCGACGCCGGTTATGTTATGCCAATGCCCACTCCGACTGGGAACGGTGACTGGATAGTATACATGCACCTAATGAAGAAGCAGTTGGAGTTTATCGAGACCCAGGCTTATAATCTCTTCAGTCCTTTGACTTTTGATCATCTTAATTAACTCAATTACCTCCAAACTAAATTAATTAATAATTACCACGACGTACATGTCTTGTATATTGTTGTCGATCATCACCTTCAATATGGATTATGGAGTAATTTTAATTATATGTGGTCATGTCGTTTTCTATTGTTGTTAATATATAATTTCCTCTTTTATTTACAAGTGTAATTCAATCTCTTCATCATGCCTTCCTCTTCCTCATGTATAAAATATCAAGAGAAAACTAAAGGGAAAAAGAAAGGCGAAGAGATATTGAAAAGATATAAGAAAGTGATTTTAAGTTGTCGGCAGAGAAACTAAAAGAAAAAAAAATAATCTAATAAACCTGAGAGAGTAATTAAGCCTAGAGAAAAGAAATAAAGGATTTAATTTGGTTTAGAGCTAGGGACATGAGATGCGTCATGCATGATGTTTGATGGTTAGGCTAGATAATTAATGGATTAGCCTTTGCGAATTGGTAGAAACTAGCAAGTCAGTTGTCATATATACATTGCCTGGAAGGTAATGTTGAAGCTGCATGCATGCATAGTAGATATTAATTTGTTAATTTATATGAAATTAATAGCTACCATCAAATCGCATAGACAAGTAATTAATGGAAATGGTGACTCCTCAACAACTACTCAAATTAATCATATATGCTACTCAATCTTGACCTCCATCTATTCCACTTAGGCCATGTTTGGTAGGAGGGATAGAGAGTACAAATGATGGATGAATTAAGAGGGATAGAGAGGACAACATCCATCATTCATATTGTTTGGTATTGAAAAGAGGGTTGAATGGAAGAATTGGTATTTAATTTGTAAAATTACTATATTACCCTTAAAAAAATTAGAGGACAATGAAAAATTGGAGGGCATTATGGTCATTCCCCTCCAATCTTCTCTTCCTCCTTTCTCATCCGCCCATCATTGGACAGATTCATTTTGATGGGCCCGGATGGATCACATCTCCCTCATCTTCTCATCTCCTTCCTCTTATCTCTTCAACCAAACAAAGAATTGGAGTTCTCTCTTCAACCCTCTCCATCCTTCAATTTCTTCCTCTTACCGAGCACAGCGTTAAAGAATTGAAGGAAACTATATATTTGCATAAAAATATCATTCTCAAATTAAACATGCAATAATTGGTTTGGTTTCACCATTTACATTAGAAATTAATTAAACAATCAAGATTACACAAACCAGGCCCACCCCATTAATATTGTAACCGACCACAAAGAGCCAATTAATGTTTAGTACTACTAGTCTACTAGGTTGTTTAATTACCCCTAGAAAGCTGACACCAAAATATTAGTGGATTCAGTATATCCATGGCTACTAATTAGCAGCTATAGTAGTTCAACTATGACCTAATTAATCTAAACCTAACACACTTTATATTACAATTACATATATGATGCTATATTGTCCATTAATTTTTTTTTAATTGTTAAAATTAATTACCAAATAGATGAAGCTAGCCCACCAAACCCATGCTTAGTGGCATTATTTTTATTAATTTGATAATCATCAACAGGAAATCGTACGTGGGTGGCTTGAAGATTTGTGATGTTGGTGACTGACGTGGTTGAGATGGGTTTGAAATAGGTTTCATATTACCAAATACCAAGTTTACAAGTCAACATATATAATTGATGCAATATTACATATCACTATCTTGATGCTTGACGACTCGATCCCTCGTCCTTTCTATTGTATTATTTTGATTGATTAGTCGTTGTCTCTTTGAGTACTGGTTATACAGTTAAATAGTTAATGCAACATCTATAATCAAAATTAATATCAAGTTTACAAGTCTATATTCTATATAATTGAGGCAATATTACATATCACTCTACCCTAACAACTCCGTCCTTTCTATTGTATTCTTTTGATTGCTTTTTTTTCTTCTTCTTCTGATGAGATGACTCGAACCCGCAATCTCATAGTACATATATGAAAGGTTTACCACCGAACCAACCTCATATCGTATATTTTTTTGATTGCTTAGTCATAGAATTAATGCAACATCAATATATATAAATAGTGGATGTAGCGAAAGCTTCTATAAAAAAAACTCACTCGAACAATTCAAAAAGCAAACTACTATTATTTTATTGATCCATGCACGCAGGGACGTACCTTAATGAGGGGTTGACCCGGGCTGTAGCCAAGTCTTACAAAAAAAAATTAGTAAGCTCACCTCTCACCTCTCTCACGTCCCAACTCCCAACACACACACTTTATCTTTCACGTCGCAACTCTCAACACACACACACACTCTCTCTCTCTCTCAATCAATCAATCAAGTCTAATCTTCCAATTAATTAATTCTTTCTCTCTATCTCTCCATCACACATCACACCTCCCAAATCAATTCTCTCTCCAATTAATAATTATCTTCAACCTAACAACTCAACTGCAATATCATTTGTGTTGAATTTTGGATTAATTATTTGAATCGTATATAATTACTCTTAAGTTATTATTTATATTCAGTTATTTTAATTCATATATTTTTCTTAAATACAATATATTTGTTCTAATTAACAAGTTAGAGCCTTATGTTTGTTAGTCATAATTTTAAGTTAGTGTTTTGTTATTTTTTTTTTTTTATGAATTTATTTTCCAACTTCTAGTGTTATATTATAATTTATAAAGGTAAGAAAAATTATACTTCCATACTTCGGAAAAAAAAAAATGTTTATCTTTTTCGAGTGAGAGTGGAATAAAAACAATGTTTTCTTATTGAGAATTTATATATATAATTTTGTTTTAACTCACCCTAACAAAAAATACTGGGTACACCCTTACATGTACGGATATCAGAATAATAGACTTTAAATACATTGACCCTTGCAAGGTACAGTAAATGGAAGATAAAAGAGAAAATTCACGAATTTTTATTCAATGATTAATTAACTGCATCTAAAGGCTACAATAACTCTTATTTATACTTAAAAAGAAACCTATTTAATAAGAAAATTAGATTCAATTTAATAAAATTAAATCATAAAATAATTTAACGGAATATTTTTAAAATCTAAAATGTTCAAAAATATCTTCAATAATATCTCAAAATTCAATGAGAGTAAACAGCAAATTATGATTAGGTTTGATACTTTGATGTGATACATCACTCATTTACGTGGGTTGCCGGTTGCCCATCCAACTTAGACTTTTATTATTCATGATTAACTTTGACAAGTAAAATCATCATTATAGTATTCCAATACCATTTTGAGATAGTCCAACCACCAGTAATATAATATCAGTAAATTGATATTTACGGAATACCAAAAAAGCAAATACCATCTTTAGTTGATCATAATATAATAATACATCTTAACTAAGACAACATTTTTATTATTATTAATTCTCAAATGTTACCCTTTCGCTGTTAATTATCACATTATTACCTACTTGATTTCAATCCATCAATCGTCACTGTCTTACTGGAAACATAAAAAATACAATTATAGTCAAAATTCAAAGGACTCTTCGTTTACTTTGTTAAGTGGTAGCAGATTGTGACCTCTTTGCATGTAATGGCATAAATTCATAAAAATGGTAATTAAGATCACCAAGAACAACCAGATAATTACTTGCTAATTGTCCTGGTTTTTCATATCTTCAAATTATCTACTGCTCAACTACAATCTCGTATTGTAAAATCAATAGCTTTGTTGAACAGACTACATTTTTATCCTTTATTGAACATTAATTTGCTGAACTACAGGACCCTATTTACTTGTGAACAAAATGTACAACATCCAACAGGGACGCAACTGGTCTGTAATGCAAAAGACCAAAACTGTCACCATCCTTGTCAAGATTCACACTGCTGGCAATATAACCTAATCCTGAAGCAAGGTGCTCAAGGATGCTAATTCAATGTTAGATTAATATAAACAGGCATCATGACAATGAAATTTTGTCAGGAAGGAACAAATAATGGAAGCGTGAATCGAAGGTGAGAATGCCACAATTGCGAGAGCCGAGAAGGCTTTGCCGCCTTTTTGATATGCATTGCTCGACAAAGGCAGCTTGAAGTGGTGGATGGTAATGAGATATCCATACAGCCAAATTTGCATCATCCACAAAGCCCTTAGCAAAGCAGTGAAGCATTTTCGGTACCAACAACTTCCCTTTGCTGCTGACCCCAACTGAACCACGAATGAAATCATGCTGTGCTTCTTGAAGCTCCTCCTTCACATTCTTAGCCGTGTAGATTCTCACCTGCATTTTCCATTCGTTAGAATGTCCTTTTAATTTACATTTCTACATATATTTCAAGATTAAAATAACCAAGCAACATTAGCATAAAAATCTCTAAATTATAGCTGGCGATGAGTACATTCCACAGCTAAAAGCAAAAGCTACAAGTGGTTCATAGGCATCAATTGCAGACTTCCGTTGCTCCTCTGATACCTTCAACTTGTGAAGGGCAAGAAGCAAGGCCTATAATTATTTTTCATTAGAAATCTTAATCAAGAAATAAGATGTAATGAGAAAATAAAGTAGTTACAGATAAAGAACAGTTCAAAGAGGATACATACAATTTGAGGTCTATGCAGGGGTGGTTTCATCTTTAGAATTACATACTCAATAGCGGCTGCACTGTAAGAATGCCCCCCAACAGTATATGCTGCCTGAAAGAAATTTAAAATAATAGTGAAAATAATTATTAGAGATACTGCCCAAGCACCATAACCAATGAACAATTACGTTTTCATTATCCATAGTCTCACAGGTCCACATTAGTTATCCTGAATCCCTGATGCATTAGATTTGTCATTTATGTTATCAATTGTCAGCGATAGAGATGCAAGGGATCTGAAACTTGCCGAGTTTACAAAGATCTAAAGAATCTGAAGAATTTTTTTTTTTACTTTTGCTCATTGTGGTCTACAATGAAGTGTACCAATTACCAAATTAATCTTTTCATCTCTAAATATCAATGTTACATTGACAAGTACTTCATCCGATTCAGCTTTATCATAGGGGGGACCCTTCCAGTCATATCTTGCAGAAATGGTTAATAACCGATTAAATCATGTATGCAAATACCTTTCATATGCATAAAAATGCACATCCTGGCAGCTAGTACATTTACAATGTGCATGTAGATCTAATAATTCGGCATTCATTCTATTCTATATGAACTTGGAATGATTAAAAATTTGTGAAAAGACTAAAAGTGCCAAACACACTAAAGAAAGTAAAGAGAAGAAAAAAGTAAAATGTTTCCCATTCAATCCAATTAATTAGGAACTTTTGATAACAACTATATACTTCACAAAGGGAATCGGTGTATGGCAGTCGGGGAGTTATGGTTACATTTGGTGAAACTGTTAAGCATGTACATAAATCAACAGTGAATGACAAAAAATATTTTTTATCTTCCGTCTCTTTACAATTTCTTCTTACACCAATCATGCACCGGAGTAACATCAACTAAAACTTCCCTAGTAAACCCATGTTCCTAAAAGGATTACACCACCTGACAAGACCCACCCCGACTCCTATCTTGAGTACGAGGGAATCTTGTGATAATCTTATCTTTTTCTTTCTCTGGTAGGCTAGAGTTTGAGATTTACAACCCAAATGCCTACGTACCCTATACTCAATAAAGATCAAATCCCTCGTAGTTCATTTAACTTTATACTAGCCAACAAAAATACAATCCGAAAACATAAGTATCTTCTTTACCTTTCTAAAAAATAAAATCTCTTCCTGAAACTAGACTGTTCTGTAACATAATCTATAAAACCCATGACCGCTGTAGACGCCCTTTTGGCCAGGCTATCCGCAAACGAATTAGTTGCTCTCGACTTGAAAACAACTGAAACATGCAGAAGAAAACTCAAACAGTCTCTGATGTCATAAATTGCTTCACAATTATCTAAGTTACCAATCCCCTCATTGTACACCAACGAGACCGCAACTTTGGAGTCACTAACTGACAAGACCCGTCCCGACTCCTATCTTGAGTACGAGGGAATCCTGTGAAAATCTTATCTTTTTCTTTCTCTAGTGGGCGGGCTTGAGTTTGAGATTTATAACTCAAACGCCTACGTACCCTATATTCAATAAGGATCAAAGTCCTCGTAGTTCATTAAACTAACTGTAATCTTAATATTTAGGGTAAATTACCCTGGTGGCCACCACTTTTAGGCATAAATACCAGTTTAGTAACCAACTTTATCCAATGCACCAAAATGGCCACTTTTGGCAAACATGTCGTTAACGGTGGCCATTCCGTCCATTTTCTAACGGAATTGCTGATGTGTTGCTAACGTGGCAAACAGAAATCACTATTTACCACATGAAAAGTCATTTTTGCCCTTACCATTTAATAAAATCCTTCACACATCTCTTCATCTTCATCATCAAACATTGATCATCCCCAATCAATTCAAAAAAAATGAAACACCTTTTCTTTATCAATCCTTCACACATCTCTTCATCTTCATCATCAAACACCTTTTTCTTTATCAATCCTTGACCGTCGTCGTTTCAAGCTCTAACTAGAGCTTATCCAATTGAAGATACATTTAGAGAAGTTTGCTCCATCTACAGATGTGGAGTAGTCCACCGAGTCGACCAGTCCGTTCATCAATCTCACAGATCTGTTGCGATTCAAGCCATGCTGTCGCCGCCGTTGTGTTTCCCGTTGCTTCCTCTACCAAATCGGCTGATCCGTGCTGCCGATCTAGCAGTCACCAGAATATCACGCTTCATGTTCCTCCGATACCAAGTTTTCTTTGGACAGAGATTCATTATTATTATTTTTCTTTTTTGCGGAATTGATGTTGTTGGGATGATTGATGATTGAGGAATTTGGTGAATGAGATTTGTTACAAGAAGTTTGAAAATACCCAGTGTTGTTGGGATGATTGATGATTGAGTAATTTGGTGAATGAGATTTGTTACAAGAAGTTCGAAAATACCCAGAGATGCAATTTTGTTTTTCTACATGTTTGATCATTGACCATTTTCCATATGTATTTCCTGATGTCTTCTAATGCATTACATAACCATGTTCTTTTTTCACCCATACTTCAGATACAATTACATAATCATTGATTGATCAATTATTGGCTTTTATTAAATGGTAGAGTAAAGGTAGGGATAGGGTTTGTGTTTGAGTTGGAGAAGATGATGGTGGTGGTCATGTGAGTGAGTTGGAGAAGATGATGGTGGTGGTATGGATTTCTTTTTTTACTGAAAAATTGTTGTTTGGGATGTGAGAAAATGAGAAGAAGGAAAGAATTTGTATGAAAAAAAAAAAATTCTGCAGAAACAAAATTCTGCAAATTTGTTGTTCTTGGATGAAGATGGGTGATTTTTGGATGATGGAGATGGGTTTTGAAATCTGAAAATTGTTGTTTGGGATGTGAGAAAATGAGAAGAAGGAAAGAATTTGTATGAAAAAAAAAAATCTGCATAAACAAAATTCTGCAAATTTGTTGTTCTTGGATGAAGATGGGTGATTTTTGGATGATGGAGATGGTTTTGAAATCTGAAAAATGTTGTTTGAGATATGAGAAAATGAGAGAAAATTTTGGGTGATGAAGTTGAGTGATTTTTGGATGGAGGAGATGGTTTTGAAATCTGAAAAATTGTTGTTTGGGATATGAGAAAATGAGAGAAAATTTTGAAGATGATGAAGATGATGAAGATGATGAAATTTGCTGATGAAGATGATGAAGGGCGGGCAAAAATGGGTTTTCATGTACAAATAGTGAAAATGGACGGAATACATCAGCATTACATCAGTAATTCCGTTAGAAAATGGACGGAATGGCCACTGTTAACTACGTGTCTGCCAAAAGTGGCCATTTTGGTGCATTGGGTAAAGTTGGTTACTAAACTGGTATTTATGCTTAAAAGTGGTGGCCACCAGGGTAATTTACCCTAATATTTATAAAACTTTACAGGAACTCGAATGAAACCAAGATTGCTTCTAATAAAATTCCTTAATAGGACCACTTTAGCTTTTCAAGATTTCCCATCATGTAATTTAAAAGTGCAATGTAAATTTGTGGGTCATGGCCCATCATAAAATTTAATACAGTTAAAAACAATTATTTGCTTTCTTCTGTTGGACTCATCTGCTTTGACATTTACATATGAGAAAACAAATATAGAAAAGCCTTTATATCTTGAAATATGCACATATGCATAACATGCTTTAATTAAAAATCATGAACTAATAATTTTGTCATCACATGTGGCCCATCTCACGATACAAAAGAATCTGCACGAACCAGGTGATTGCATTCTTTATCTATAATCGAATGTCTTTTTGAAAACTATTCCTTTCGTACTCATTTAACTTTATACTAGTCAACCTAAATACAATCTGCTATATTCTATAACATTAGAAAACTAATATATACCTTTAGTATCCCTTTCTAATTCAATCTAAGCTTTAATCCAAAACTGTATTATAACATATGAGATATAGAGCTAATTAAAAACATTCTCTATGAATGAAACACATTTTTCTATAACTGCTTCATAATATAATAAAATATTTTCTGCTTTTATAAAATATAAATTATCTAATATGAAATCTAATATTTGATAATCTCAAATATTTTCTGTACTTTTCATAATCTGTAAATATATAAATAATCTGAAACCCAGGGAAATATCTCACGTACGTGGCAAAGATTCTCAATGCACACGCAGAGTAGGGGGAAATACATATCTCACATACACAGTGATATTTGATCACCCGTACAGAGCTATAAATCTCACATACACGCTCATATCTAATCAAATGTGTAGAGTAATATATACATATAATCTCACATACACGTCGATATCTGATCGAACGTGCAGAGTAATCTCACATACATGGCGATATTACCGCACATGCAGAGTAATGATCTTACATACATTTGTAGAGAAGCCCCAAAAGCCACATACACGTGCTGAGTAGCCCCAAAGGCCAATAATTTGAATCCGATACTACTGGGGAGGGTACATGTGTGGATTCTTAAAAATCTGAGAAATCTTTAAAAACTGTTTGAATAAACTATGCTTATATATATATATATATGTATCTTATAAATACTTTTCTGAAATCATAATTACATACTCTCTTTCTTTACTGAAGTTACTCTAAACAAATATCATGAAAAACTTGAACCTGGAAATACTTGTACATATTCTCATCTAAAAATAAAATATTTATTCTTTATCTAATTCTCCCTAATAAACTCAGTAAAATCTTGTTCCATAATATAATCCTGATTTCTTATAACATGCTTCTTTTTCTTGAAAGAATATATGTCTTAGCTACTAATCTCTGATATTCCATAATTTAAATCTTAAAATTATATCTAAGAATCTGAGAGTCTATTAACTTAACAAATGAATAAATAATTTGTTTTAAACCAATTCTAAATAATTAGCTCATGTAATTCTAAAACGAATTAACTTAATTATAACTAAGAGCTGTCTAACTCATCGTACTCCACGCTCAAATCTGGTTTGGGATCCATTTCAGTTTTCATATCTTTTTGATTTACCCTAAATTCTCATAATACTTAATTTAGAATTTATTGATAATCTAATATACTATCAATATCTCAAAATTCATAACTGATACACTTACCTGACTGCACTGAATTTCTTTGTCCATCTTCTATTATCTCTCTCTATCACTTCCCTTGTTCTTCTTCATCTTCAATTTCTGCTTTGTCTCTATGTATCCAGGTTTTTCTCTTCCACATGTTTTTCCTTCCATAACATCTTGTTTCTTCCATCTTCCTTAACCCTTTTCCGTCTATCTCTTTCTCTCTCTCAAGCTCTCTGTTTCACTTTTCTTTCTTTAATTCTCTTATTTTTCTCTCAAGCTCGGTTCCCTCTCTCTTTTCTTCTTTTCCTTTCTTCTCTCTCTCTCGCCTGTTATCTGCCTACTTTTTTGCTTCAGACGCAGACCCCAAATAAAAAGATGAAGTAATTACACCAAACTCCCTTGAGGTTTGCTCTTTTACACATGAAAACAACTTATCGAAAGTTGATATTCGCCTCCCCTGTCGTCAAATTTAACCGTTGACCAAGTTTGACACTCAAAATTAAGGGTAATTTCGTCTTTAATCTTTTATAATTTAAATTTGAATATCATGTAATATTATTAGTTTAAAAGTACTTCAATTAAAAATGAAAAAAAAATCATCTCTTCTCCACCATCACCTCCAAGACTCCAACAAACCCTATCCCTAGCCACCACAACCCAAACACCAAACCCTAGCCGCTGTCTTAACCCACCGAAATCCGCCAACCACCACCCTTACAAGCGCCGAGGAGATCCTGGCCGCCGCGTCTTCTTCCTCTTTCCTTTCTTCCCACTTCTCTCTTTCGTTCCATCTCGCTCTCCCTCTCTCTCTTTCGTTCCATCTCAGATGGAGGTGATCTCAGATGGAGCGCCTTTTCATCGTAGATGGGTCTTCCAATTAGCTCAAAGGGTTTTTTTTTCTTCTCTGCGATTTGGGCTCGATAGGTTTCTGCTATGTATGTGAGAGAGAAAGAGAAAACAAATTTTTCTTGAGGAAGTGATAGCAAATGTACAGATCACCATTAATATTCTTCTTCTTCTTCCTCTTCTTCCTCTGCTTTATATCTCTCTGTTTTGATGTCGAGAAAAGAAAAGAAAATAATTGAAAATAAATTAGCTTTTCCTAATGTTCTTATTTATGTTAAGTTTTGTTTCTCGCTTCAGTTTATGTTCATTGGATCTGATTGGAACTGTTGAAAGAGTTGTGTTAGTGGTCGTTTTATGTTAATTTTTGTTCTACATTTTTATTTTAAGACAAAAATTAAGCTAGTGTGTTTTCACTGACTTTGAAATTGGTTTCGGATTTTCGAACTCAAAAATGAAAAAAGATAGTATCATTCTTGTACAGCTTTTCGGAGTTTAGGAATTCAAAGGTTGTTCTTTTTCTTGTCTTTGAATTGTTCTAGATGTTTACGATTTGATCTCGTTTGAATCTGGTTTTATTTTTTCAGATTATTTTCTTTTGTTTTTAATTTATTGAAGAAGATATGAATTGTTGGAGGAAATTTGTGGATTTTGTTTTTGGTATTGATTTGTGAATTTTTTTTTTTAAATTTTGGAATTTGATTGGATCTCCATCAATTTCTTAAGAAAAAATTTGTTTTTTTAATAATTTTTTTTTAATTGATGATGATTGAGAAGAAAGAAGATGAGTCTGGAACCCAGCTCCAAAAAGAAAGCTGTTTTTTTTTTTTAATTTAATCAAAGAATTATGTTGATCCCAAAAAAAATAAAATTATTTGTTTATTTATTTATTTATTGTTTAATTGATGTTGTTACTTGTTAATGATGATTGAAGAAGAAAATTTGTTGAATTCAATTTTCTTATTTAATTTTTTCTCTTGAGAAAGAATAAGAAAAGGGATCTGGTTTCCAAATCTCTAAGAAAAAAATTATTTTACAATAACCTTTTAAAAAAAAATTATTATTGAATTTAGTTATCAGGGGTAGTTTCGTCTTTTGTGTGCTCTTAGATGGTCAACAGTTAGTTTCAACTGTCATTGACTAATGGTAAAGGAGGCGAATATCAATTTTCGATAAAGTTATTTCTACGTGTAAAAAAGCAAACCTCAGGGGAGTTTGGTGTAATTGCTTCTAAAAAGATTCCAATCTCCTCTAATCTCCACTTTCTCTTTTTATTAATATTTTTTTTTTTTATTCTAACTTTTCCACTTCTTCCCCTCTACTTGCCACCTATAATTCCAAATACTTCAGCTGTCTTCTTTTGCTAGAGAAAAACTTGGGTGCAACCGATGCACCAGATGGTGGTGCATCGGTTCCACTCAGTAAATGACACGTGGTACTCACTTCAAATTTATTTTTTTTTTAGGGAAAATATCATTTTAGTCCCAAGGGTTTATCATATCATCCACTTTGGTCCCCGTCGTTCCAGTATTAGCTATTTTAGTCCTTCTATAACGTTTTTTGTTAAATTCAAACCGCTTGACATGGTCAGATGGTCAAATGACCGGTATACCCCTAATAATGGTTGAAATGGCTGTAAAGACAATATTACCCTTCTAATAAATATTTAAATGATTTTTTAAAAAAAAACTTAAAAAATAAAGTGTGACTTTTGGCAAATTGACTATTTTACCCTTCTTATAAATATTTAAATTATTAAAAAATAACAAAAAATTAAAATTAAAATTTGGATTTGGTGGAGATCCAATCTCCACCAAATCCAATTAACAAAAAATAAATAAATAAATAAAATAAAATAAAATCATCGTTTAGCATCAAACAAATCAAATCAAACCTTCAAACCATCTCCACCTGTGTGATTGAATCAAATTAAAAAATCATCCTATACAAATCAAACCTTCAAACCCAGAAAAAAAAAAATCAAAACATCATCTAACATCTCCATCTGCAACATCATCGTTTTCAACATTCAAATCAAATCAAACCAAACCAAACCCATCCTAGAAAATCCAAACCCAAACCCACTCCGCCGTTCCACACTGATGCTTCCTGCGGCTCCTCCGCCGACCCTCCGCAGCCTCTTCCTCCTCCTCCTCCTCTTCATCTTCCTCTTCATCTTCCTCTTCCTCTTCCGCCTCGACGACCCACAACTCGCAAATTTGGAAAAACAGCAATCATCGGAGAGAGAGATCGACAGAGTAAGGAGAGAGAGATCGACAGCAGCAACAATAGTCGTCGTAGTAAGGAGAGAGAGATGACAGTCGATAATGAGGAAGATGACAGTCGATGATGGTGATGGTGATGGTCGATGATGAAGATGATGATGGCTGTGGGATGATAATGAAGATGATGGTTTGGTGAATTGGTGGTGGTCGGGGTTTGAAGGGTTGATGATGGTGGTCTGGTGGCTACAGATTTAGAATTTAGGGGTGGTGGTGGATGGTGGCTATGTGTGATTGGGGTTTAAATTTAATTTAGGGTTTAGGGGTGGTGTGAATGTTAGGGTTTTTTTTTTTTTTTTTTTTTATTGTTATTTTTTTCTTGAAGTATTATTATTGTTATTTTTAATGGTTTTTAATTTGGATTAGGAAACGGTGGTTTTTGGAAATGATTTTTTTTTTTTTTTTTTTTTGATTTGGTGGAATCAAAAGTTATTTTTTTGTTATTTTTAAACAAATTAAATATTTATTATAAGGAAGGGTATTAATAATTTATTATAACATTTTGTATAATAAATTTCTCTTAAAATATTAATTTAATTTTATTGTTTTTATTGTTTTTATTTAATTTTATTACATTTATTAATTATTAATTATAAATTTAATTAGTTTTATTTTTAAATTTAATTAGTTTTATTTATTTTTTTCAGTTTTTATTTAATTAATTTCAAAACTACCATTATACCCTTTCATCAAGCAGGCTTCTAGAAACTTTGACGTTGAATTACCGTCTTACCCTCGTTGACCGGATGGAATTCTAAGAAACTCTAACGGAATTGGACGGTAGGGACTAAAATAGAGATTAATTGAAAACGTTTGGACCTGCATAGCCAATACTGGAACGACGGGGACTAAAATGAATAATATGGTAAACCATAGGGATGAAAACGATATTTTCCCTTTTTTTTATTCATTTTCTCTCTCATCTTCATTTACATCTGTATCTCGATTTCTCTCTGTCTCCTTCATCATCTCGTCTCGACGTCAACTTGCCATCTCCGGTGACCATCGTCACTTCCGATCCTCGCCATCCTCCTCCTATGACTGTCTTCATTTTCACCTGGATCTCGATTTCCCTCTGTGTGGACTTGTGGCCTATATACACCCAACTCTCACCATAATATATTTTTTTCTTTAATTTGGGGAAACAAAATTAAAAGAGAAGACAAATGGGTCTTCGTTAGAAATTGGATCCAAAATGTTTAAAAGAAGAACTTCGTTGATTTGCAGTTAGGTTGGTCCAATTATAGCTATTAGTGATGTAATTTCTGAAGTTTAATAGATTTTTTTAGCAGATGAAGTTTACTAGAGTTGGTTTTCCTTAAAAAAAAAAAAATAGGAGGAAGCAAACCAAGTTCTTTGATGAGATGATCTGTGTAATTTTTGTAATGATAATGATCTTCATGTTCATCCTTCCCTCATTCAGCTCTATTTGAATAAATTTTGAGGCAATTTTTATTTTTATTTTTGCATTTTTTCCTTCACAACTAAACCACCAGCTCCTCCTCCACCAAAATCAAACCAAAAATCCCAATTACAAACCCCAAAATCCCAATTGAAATCGACACCAACCCTATCGAAATCCAAAAAAATAGTCAAACCAAAAAAATCAACAAAATCAATCACCACTACCACCACCAAACCACCATCCACCCAAACCCAAAGCCAAACCACCCACCATAAAACACCCTCAAATCCAAACTTGGCCAGTGGCCAAACAAAACTCAAACCCAAACACGGCCGCCGGCCTCCCCCTCCTTTAAACAACCACAACCAAACCCTTTTGATTTTTCAAATTTTTGAGGTGGAGATGAGAGATTGAGATTGAGATTGAGTTGGAGATGTAGGGAAAAATACCGTAGTACACGCAGCGGAAGCGAGACTAAAAATAGATTTAGTAACTTTTTAAAATTTTTCCTTTATGAACCTTAAACCCTTTAATTAATTAAACATGCATATACAATAACCAAAAAGTAGAATACCTTTTGTCGCGTGATCCGATTGACTTACGTCGATGGTAATCCGCAAGATCTTCAATCCTAGCACGAACGTGGATCACCTAGGAGCGTGGTCTCCCTTTTTCTTTGAATTGCAAACCTGTGAATGGACAAAACAAACTTTCTTTTCTTTGTTAGTCACAAAAACAATCAAAAGAATGACTGAGATTATTCCGGTCACTTTTGAGTTCTCAATCTAATGATCGAAACTCGCGTGAACCTAGATCGATATCGTATACACAAGTTTATTGATGATTAAGCAAATAGTATACTATCAAAGAATAATCTAACACTCCTTTTTGTTTTAGTAGAATAAAAGCTTTCTATGAATTGAGAAGAAGAAGAAAATTGTCTCAAGCTCAACCACTTGTGGCCGAAATCTATATGTGGGAATATATAGGTGGCCTTAATTTTCCTCTCCTTGTCTTTTAGGGTTGCCGAAATCTCTCTTCTTTTTGCACTAGGGTTGCCGCAAATCACCACCTCCAAAGGTTTGTGTTGCACCCTAATTTCCATAAAAGAATAGACTTCTAACCCTAATCCAACTCATAGTTATTTTATTCTTTTTAATGACTAAATTAAAAGACTTCTTATTTGATTAAATAAATAAAATTAATTATTTATTTTCTTACCAAATAAGTCTTTTACTTTTAGTATACTACCAACAATAGTATAACATTAGGAATCATATTTCCTAATCAGAAAAGATTTGTTTCTTAATTAAACAATTAATTAATAAATTAATTAATTCTTATTTAATTAAAACAAATGAAACAAAATAATATATTAGGTTAAAACTTAACCTTGCCGCCCCACTTGAATAAATGGGCCAAAATATTATTTTCTTATTTCATTTAATCCATTGGACTTTAAATAAAAGCCCACATGTGAACCAGACTCATTCTTACTAAAAGAAACAAGCCCACATGTCTTTCATTAATATATAAATATAATTGAGCAGCCCATTACTTAAATAATGTGCAAATTATATTCTTAATATATTAAATGCAATTCTTGATGGACCCTTAAATTGGTCCGGTAGAATATATCAAGTGATCCATGCAAGTCCGTGTGGATTGGGATCTTGGCGGGCCATCTAAATTTAAGCTTCAATAGACATAACCTAATCACAATCAACAAATGATTCACTTAGGTCCGATCCATTAATTTTAACTCATTCCACTAAAGAGCTAAAATTGAACTCTTAAATAAAGATAGAAAAGGAAGATGCTCCTCATTCATACCCTAGACAATCATATAGGAGATAGTGTATCCTCGTGATTAATATCAGTAATCGCCAAGAGTTCATAGACCGCCTATAACTCTCCAAGTTACCATATTTACTCATATGACCACGTTTTGAACTTGGATATTTTGACTTGTCCAGAAGCCATGTTTTCAATAGACACTATCGAAAACTCAACGTTGAGATTTAATATCCAATTACCTCAAAACATCCATATGATGATATTATACTCTCATTTAATTAAATGGAGCCACGATGTCCATATCTATAAATGAAGTCCTCTATCGATTAACAAATGAATATCACCAAACTATCGAGGATAGACTATGCGATATAATCATACTCATTGATAACTCAAATGATATCACTTGCAACCATAAGTCCATCATTTATCTCAGGATTAAGATAGACTCTCTGATTGTCCTAATAATGAAAAGACTATTATCTATTGACGGTTCTAGATAAAGCTTTTCATTGTGATCCTGTTCAATGCACCCAGTGCACTAGATCCTTTTGCTCGAAGACACTCCGATGATTTAGACTCATCATATCTCATTTGATCCCACTCAAATGCTAGCAAAAGAATTCTACAACTTTAACAAGATAAAGGTGCCCAACCTTTAACTTAAGTTGTGAACATTATTCAAGACTAACTAAAGAATTGTGTCTACCACATACATATCCAGATGTACGAACAATTCTTCTTTTCTCATAGTCTTTAGACCTTATGATTATTTACTTTGACAATTATAATATTAAACTATAAATGCTATACGATTTGTTAAACCAGAAATCACTTTATTAATATGAAAAAGATTGTTAATTACAACATTACACTCTTGCTATTGAGCATAATCCTAACAGGAGATAGAGAGAAAGAGAGAGAAAGAGAAATGAGAGAAAGGAAGACAGTGATGATAGTGATGAGAGAGGAGAGAGAAACTGATGAGGTTTTTTGGGCTCAAGCTACGTAGAGAAAAAAATGAAAAAAAAAATTAAAGTTGTTATAGGTAAAAATCGTCATAGAGGACACGTCACCCCCATGAAGAAGCCACGTAAGCAGGAGCCAGGAAAAGTCAACTTGAAAGGGGGAAATCCCCCAAGTAACCCACTCGGCTGAAACCAAAGCAACTCGATCACAAACAAAGAGAACCAGCTCGGGCAACACCACCTACTCGGGCATACTCGGGCATACTCGAGAATCAATAAGAAGAGATGGTTGCGGAAACTCACTTCCCAAATACATGGAAAGAATCAGCAGTGAGCACCTCCACGATACATAGTAGAGTAACCCTTCAGAGTTTAACAAGGAAACAAACAGGTCTCCCGCGAATAAAGGAGAATGAATCCGTCCCAAACTCGGATTCAGCCAAAACAGGAAACATATCACGCCCAATAAGGAAACAGAATCCGACTAGGACTGGGAATCCGCTCAAGACTTGGGCGCCACAACACCAAACCCTAGCGGCATCCCCAAACCCTAGAAATAGCATGTATAAATACCATTTGTAACGCATAAGAGAGGGATCGATCTTTTCTAGCATAAGAGAGACCCGAGCGTATTTTGTAATCAATTTTATATAGTGGATTTTGGCTTCGTTGCTTAGGCAACAACCCGTGGACGTTTCTCCGATCATCGGAGTTTTACCACGTATTTCTTACTCATTATTTTTACAGTATTAAGATTCAAACTATTATCACTCGTAAACGTAATCTCGAATCATCGATTGAGTGTTGACGAAAAATCACCGTCAACAGAAGTCAATGCCATGTGTCACTTTTTGAGTGGAACCGATGCGCCACCATCAGATTCTAGCGTGGTGCATCGGTTGCACCCAAGTTTTTCTCATTTTGTTGGCAGCAATTCATTTGTATTTTTTTTTTTAAAGAATATACTATTTCAATAAAATACTTTTGGGCCGGATGATTTGGGTTTGACTAATGGGCTTGGGTTTGAGTCAATTTATGGAACTAGATCTTACACTAACAATCACTATCTCCTTACTTGAAAGCTCCGTCCTAGAAGCACACAAACTGCAAGCATTCTTGATTTCCAAGATCTCTGCAGTATGTACCATGAATTAAAAAAAGTGTAATGAAAAGAGAAAGAATCATTGTCTTATATTTATGGACTTGCCTACTTTGAATGAATTGACGGTATGTTTGATAAGAGCATCTCCAATGTACACACCAAACACATCAAATACACCAAAAAAACATCTCCAACCAATACACCATCCACACCAAATAATATTTGGTGGATGAACAGTGCCCACCAAACCTCATCCACCAAATTTTTTTTTTCTGTTATGATGTCACATCACCATTTACTTTTTATAAAAATTATTAATTTAACCCTTCTACACTTAATTTTAACAATATGTATTCCCAAAAAATATACCGTTGAAAAGATCTCGTTGAGATCTTTAAAATGATACCCACTTTGATATATATATATTACGTCATTAAAATTATTGAATATTGTATAAATTAACTAATATAAATTAATTGGTATTGTATAAATATTTATTGGGAGAATATTCTTCAAAAATGCTCTTTTGGTGTAAAATTCGGTGTGATACATTGGAGATGAAAAAAATTTGGTGCAAGAAAGATGCTCTTTTTTGGTGTTTTTGGTGTAATATTTGGTGTATTGGGTTGGAGATGCTCTAAGTACCCTAGCAACAAAAATTGAATACATCTAAATACATGTTAATGGTTTGATGATATGTAATGTAATACAGTGTTTCTCTACAGTTTCTTCTTTTATTTCTCACGGTTGTTGGTGTATACCTACTTCATTTATTTCTGGGTTTCCGTATGTTGCCGATATGATTCATAAGGTTTTCCTTCCCCCCAATAATGCTCAGGATCAACTTGTTTGGGAGCTCTCTCGCTCTAGTACCCCTTTGTTTGCAGAGCTTTATGATTTTGTTCGGGGTTTCAAGCTGAAAGTCACATGAGTAAGATTATTTGGAGGCATTTCATCCATCCAAAGAATTCTTTCCTTTTTTGGCATCTTCTTCATGGAAAGTTGCCTACACGTAATACCCCAATCTCACAAAATTGACTCAAGCCCAACTGAGCCCAATTCCCAACAACCCCAAACCCGAAAAGATCCAAATATCCAAATATCCAAATAATTTGGTGCCTGGTAAAGTGGTAAGCTGGGATGAGATTTCTATTATTATAATAATAAGAAGGGGACAAGTGGCCGTACATGATGATGTAAGGTGGAAAGTTAGGTGAGAGGTGGCAAGAGCTGGTGAAGAAGTGATCAAAGAAAGAATAAAAAAATAAGAAAAGGAGATAAATAGAAATAGAAATGAGGAGAGACAGACTTCGTGAAATACAACAACAAAATAGAAACCAAAAAAAAAAAGAGGGAAGAGGGAAGAGGGAAGAGAGAAGTCAGGCGGTGGAGCTTGGAGAAGAATAAAAAGAAAGAAGAAGAAAGAAAGAAAGATGAGAAGTAAGAGATTGAGAGATTGAGAGTGAGAAATAAGAGAAAGATCAGAAAATAATAAGAGGTAAATCAGAGAATCAGAGAAAGAAAAGAAGAAAAGAAAGAAGAACGAGAGGGAGATAGGTGTGTGCGCGTGAGAGAGACAGAGAGAGACGAAGATCTAGAGAGAGATGTGGATAAAGTTTTGTGAGCTGAGAATCCATACCAGATCAAAGAGATGGAATATGGGATTTTGAAGAAGAGGAAGAAGAAAATAGAAAAGAAAGGGTGTAATAATACAATTATTCAGTACACTGGTGCAGCAGAATTTACAGATAAGTAATTTGGTGATTTGTGATGCATATAAGTTATTAGTTTTCCCATAAATCCTATATTGAGTTTTATGTGATTTAGGGTGGATCTAGAAATAGATGAATCCAGATGGATTCCAGTCCCAGAAGCAGATTTGAGCACAGGAGTTATGTGAGTGGATACTTTTCTTAAAAGTTATTTATTTTAGAATTATATGTTAGATTAAGTACTTAGAGATTAATAGAAATAAATTATTTATTCATTTATTTAGAAAATAGATTTCCAGATGAATTGAGGTGCTTTAAGAAATGTTTAGATTTCTAGAATTCAGAAATAGATTTATTAGAGAATTAGATATATTGAGCAAGATTTTATAAAGAAGATTAGTATTTGTATTTTCAGACAGATTTCCAGATTTCCAGATTTCAGCTATTTATGAGATTTTCATAAAAGAAAAGAAAAGAATATTTATGCATGTTTTAAAGAAAAGTATTTATAAAAGAATTATACATATGTTCAGAAAGAGATTTCAAACACCAGATGTGTACCCGTCCCCAGCAGAACAGATTCAGATTGTTGGCCTTTGGGGCTTATGCACATGTGTATGTCAGAGTCAGAGTCGCTTTGCACATGTATGACCAGATGTTCAGTCAGAGTCAGAGTCGTTCTGCACGTGTATGACCAGATGTTTATCTCCCGCTCTGCGTGAGCTCACAGAGATGAGGGACACGTATGACCAGATTTCCCTGGGTACTATTTTGGTGCAGATTTTCAAATATTATATATATATATATAACACTGATTACGATCAGTAGAGAAAGAAAAGAGATTATCAGATTTACACTAGATATTTGAAAATAAGAAATTCAGCAGTATTTGATTTACAACATTAAATGTTTTAGAGAAAAGAGATTTCTTCATGAAGCATTCCAAAGATACTTTTAATGGCTTTATTGCATACTTTGTAAAGATTTATAGTAACAAAGATTTGATTGAAACAAACCTTTTTATACAGTAATATATTATTATATCAAATAGTTTTGCAAAGGATATATATATATATATTAGATTTGTAAAGAAAGAATGTTTAAAGTTTCTTAAAGAAAAGTATTATTTGATTTTAAGTTTGTAAGTTATTTTATAAAAGGAAATGAAGATTTCACTATAGATTTATAGAAATGGGTTTTATTTATAGAGAAGATATTTAGTTAGTTCTCAGCTTGTATTACAGAATAGATTCAGATTTCAGGACAGTTTCAGAACAAATCCTGATTAGTTTCAGGAAGAAATAAAGAATTCAGAAAGAGATAGAAAGGATACGGTTTCAGAAAGAGAAGTAGAAATAGAAATAGAATTCAGAACGAGATATAGAAACAGATTCAAAATAGTTTTGTTTTACGGATCAGATTGAAGTTAGCCAGCATTAAGTTAATGAACTACGAGGGCTTTGATCCTTGTTGGTTATAAGGTACGTAGGCGTTTGGGATGTAAATCTCGAACTCAAGCCCACCAGAGAAAGGAAAAGATAAGATTCTCACAGAATTCCCGCGTACTCAAGATAGGAGTCAGGGTGGGTCCTGTCACTACAAATGATAACCTTCGTAAAAGAGGTTTTTGTGCTCCTTCAGCTTGCCTTATGTGCCTTCGCAATGAGGAAACTATTCACCACCTTTTTTATGGTTGCAGCTTTGCTACACAGTTGTGGTGTTGGCTTGCCTCTCATTTTGACACTTCTCTCCCCATGTCATGCACTCTTGTTGTTCTCTGGAACACCATTACTTCTAAGTCTTTTTCTCCTCAAATTTATAATATGTGGATTCACTCCTCTATCCAGGTGGTGTAGGATATTTGGAAAGCTCGGAATGATCATCAGTTTCGTAACAAAACTCCTTCTGTGGATCATATAATTTCTAACCTCAAGGTTAAAATTCTTCTCAATTGTTCTATTTGTCCTGGATACCTGTCTTCTGCAGATAGTTCTCTCATGAACAAACTAAGAGTTAAACCTCATCTTCGTAAAGCTCCTTGCATCACCTCGTGTTTGGTGTCCTCCTTCCTATTCGTTGGTTAAAGCCAACACAGATGGCTGCAGTAAAGGAAACCCAGGGGATGGTGCTTGTTCAGGTGTCTTTCGAATAGGAACTCAAACTTTATTGGTGGTTTTTCTCACAACTTAGGTCTCTGCAATGTGGCTGAAATGCAGGCTGCTCTCCATGTCATCCGCATTGCTTTTGATCATGGTTGGATGTGGCTTTGGTTGGAAACGGACTCCATGGCTGTTATCTCTTGCTTTTCGAATCCCAATTACTCTCCTCCATAGCAACTTCGTAATTTTTGGCTTCATTCTAAACACTTGATTAATCAAATGCACTTTGTGATCACACGTACCTTCCGGGAAGGAAGCATTGTGGCAGACATTCTTGCAAACGGGGGTCTTAAAGTTTCAGGTTATGTTTGGTGGGATAACCCGCCGCCTTGTATTGTTAAACAACTCCACCTTGATTCTTGGGGAGTTCCCACTTTCCGTTTTCATTAGCTTTTGTACTCTTCTCTTTTCAATAATATTTTCTAAAGATGGTCTTCTGACCTCTTGGGCTTTGCTTAAAAAAAAATGAAAAAGTAAATGCTAGTTAATTTGATCAAGTGTTGAGTAGAATTAAGAAACCAAAATAAAAATTTGACTAGGGTAATCAATCTCCAAGATGCCTTAATGCATCAGTGTGATCTATCTCAATAGTGGTTGGTCATATATACTATATGGATCCAAACAGTTAATTTTTATATGATCACAAATTCAAAATGCTCCTAATTAGAAGCTGTCTGACAAGTGAGTGAGTGTGTGTATGACAAGTGGATGAACACAAAGACACAGGATTGCTTGTGAGTTGTGAGGCACAAAACAAAGGTTATCTTACTCTATGAGTTGAAGAGATAAAGGAAAAGGTGTGTTGAATTGGGTTGAAAATGAGAAACTGGCATCACCCATAATATGCTGATTCCAACTCCAGGTGTTTTTAAGCTGGCATCATGTCTGAGTGTCAACAGCAACAACAAGAACACCAGTTGTTGCAGCATAGCAGCAAGAACCACAGGCTTGTTTGCAGCAGCAGCAGTAGTTATAGCCTCAGCTGCAGGCATTGAAGAAGGGGAGACACTATCTAACATACCCCAGCAACTTTCCAGAGAGTGTTCATCGTCCATGGATTGCAGCAAGCCTAGGATTCAGCGACCCAAGTCTAGGAAAGCAGAGTCCTGCACTATCAAATGTGTCGGTACTTGCATTCGTGGAGGCCAAGGATCCCCTGGTAAAGGTCCTCTTAACGTAAGGAGGTACAAACTTAGCTTTAGGAAAATGAAACAAATTAAAGCATTCTTGACTCTTGAGTTTACTATATCTGTTGCAATTCACCATCCCCTCTATTCAAATTTTGTATATAATAGAATAGCATAAGATCCTGTTCCTGCTGGAGTAGCACTAGCTCGACTTTGAACTAAAGGAATCAAGTCTAAATGAGGTTAATGCATCCCGTGGATGTAGGAATAGATTTCAATGGTCTAATTCTTTCGTTTTGGTTTTTGGCAGGCCTTTAGTGGTTTTCAAACAAGGGTTTCGAAGCCGTCGATATTGGTAAATATTTTCTTAATGCTCATAGCAATATGCACGTATGATGTACCTTTGTTGGATTGGTTTTTCTACAATTAATGAGTCTGCTTACATTACATTATACAATAAGTATATCAATACCCTTTTAATATTTTGAATTTTTGATTGCCACCCTTGTTCATTATGCCAAGCTAGCACAGTCAGATGAGCATCAAACTGTCTACTTAATAGTTAATATATATCATGATTTTTTTTTTTTTTTTTTTTTTTTTTTTTGCAGTTTGGTAGAATGTTCAGATATCTGTAATTTGATTGGTGACCGAGATGATGGACCTCGAATCGGTACAATAATTATAATTCTTTTATCACAAGCAGAAAGGAATTCTATCTCATCAGCTTTTAAGAAATTTATATATATATATTTGTATGAGATTTATTAAACATGAGGAATCCGAATATTCATGGGCACTGTATGAGCTTAATCACATTACCGCATAGCTAGCTAGTTCAGATGACAAATCCCAAATTGTTTGGGGCTTGGCTTGGTAGGATAGAAGTATAGAACACAAGTAATTGATTAATACTCTACATGCCTGTTCATTGATAGAGCACATAGTATACATCAAACTTAATCTTGGTGAGGGCATGAGCAACAAGAGTGGAACAGATGAAGAAGAAGCATTGAAAATTAAATGCATAATTATAAGAGTAAATTACCCTGGTGGCCACCACTTTTAGGCATAAATACCAGTTTAGTAACCACATTTACCCAATGCACCAAAATGGTCACTTTTGGCAGACATGTCGTTAATGGTGGTCATTCCGTCCATTTTTTAACGGAATTGCTTATGTATTGCTGATGTACTCAGTCCATTTTCACTATTTGTACATGAAAAGCCATTTTTGCCCTTACCATTTAATAAAAGCCATCATAATTCACAGTTTCAAAATTAGCACCATCACCCAAAATTCTCTCTTTTTCTCATATCCCAAACAACAATTTTTCAGATTTCAAAACCATCTCCTCCATCCAAAAATCACTCGACTTCATCACCCAAAATTTTATCTCATTTTCTTATATCTCAAACAACAATTTTCAGATTTCAAAACCATCTCCATCATCCAAAAATCACCCCTCACCATCATCTCACACATTTTTCTCTCAATCTCCATCTCTCTTAAAAAATTGAAAACAAAATTAAACCGGACCAGTGGCAGGGAGCGGGGTCGTTGTTCCAGTCGGAGAAAACAGAGGCGGTGGCGGCGTCAGATGATGAACCATCAATGGCAGATTTCAGAGAGAGAAGAGAGAGTCCATCGGGAGAGAGAGAAACAGAGAGCTTTGTATTTTTTTTGTTGGAGATTTGAGTTTTTTGAGTTGTTAAAGAGGAATTTTGGACAGTTGTTTAGAAGATTCATTAGAAGTATGTGATGTCCCAGAGAAATCGCATCTCTTGAGAAAGTTTTTATTTGTTTGGCTGCTGCCGTTGCCTGTAGTTCTATCCATGTCCATTTCGCATAGGTAGTGGTTTTATGTACGATGGCAGTTCTTTGTAATTTTCTTCATAATATAGTATCTAGATTTTGAGGCCCAGTAGCTTGTTCATGTCTCGTTAGGGTTTTCTGGTAGAGGAATTAGAGAGATGAAACCCTATCCCTAGAATTGAATTTTGGGGTTTATTGAATTGAATTTGAAAATTTTAGGTTTGAGAAGGAAAAACTGAATTTTTGTTGCGATTTTTTGTTGAAGAAGAAGTTTGTGCACATTTCAAGCATAACCAAACAACTTGTAAGGGCAAAATTGGCTTTTCATGTGGTCAATAGTGATTTCTGCTTGCCACATCAGCAATATATCAGCAATTCCGTTAGAAAATGGACGGAATGGCCACCATTAACAACATGTCGGCCAAAAGTGGTCATTTTGGTGCATTGGGTAAAGGTGGTTACTACACTGGTATTTATGCCTAAAAGTGGTGGCCACCAAGGTAATTTACTCTAATTATAATTATAAATATTTAAAATTATGATGGTATGCTAAAGAGATTTGTTTTTGCCTGAATTCTAATCTATATATGCCTCTACAGTCTCTACACACACATCTAAATGGCATGATAAAATGAAAATCAAAACGATATATTGTGAAAAAAGACACCAGAAGAAGTCACAAGCGATGGATGGATGACTTTAAATATACAATATTATGCATAATTGGCAACTACTTGTATAAGATGTGGGAGGAAGGGGGATTGAACATAGAAAACGTTATATATGCTTAATTGCTTATTTTAAACCAAGTTGAAAACCTGTAACAAGACTTTGAACCTATAAATAGTTCCAGTACATGAAAAAATTTCAAATTTTATTCATAGATAGATTTTAATGAACTTATCATGCACACAAAAATTCAGATTACAATTTATTCAAATCGATATGATTTCATGGTGGCCTTTACCGAAATTAAAATAAGGGATCTCTTATGTGAGACTTATTATATATATATATTAAAAGGACGGGTAATAATATACATGCAGTAATAAAATCATTCTTTTAAAGAAAAAGGGGTACTATATTTGACGATTATCTTTGATAAATTAAAGGTATATAAGCAGTAAAAATATATGGTCATGACTCACGAAGGAACAACTAATAAAATAGGACAATAATACATGTACGTACATATAACTTATAATTTTTGTAAGAACATTCCTAATTTAATATTTTTATTTTTTAGATCAAGTCCTTTTATTAAAATAAAATAAAAAAGAAAACAAAAGAAAAGAAAAAGAAAAACGAAAGCAAAGTGGCGCGCAAACCCTAAATCTAAAAAGGTACGCAAACCTCAACATAAGGCAAGGAAACAAGAACCTAAAAAGGCATAAAATTAACCATTCCCTTCTACCTCAAAAGGTGCGGCCCAATTAGAAATAGCAACACAATGTAATTCTGCATCGGCAACACGATGTAATTCTGCATGGGCCGATAGAGTCACAGAATCAGGGCGAATCTTAGTCTCAGCAACAAGGAGGCGCTTAGAACTTCCCTTACTCAATTAAGACTTGAAATTAGCTAAAGACTTGAAAGTTGGTTTCACTCTTCTATTCGATTTTCTCACCACGGGAATCCAATTATTGTCGGGATTAACTAGATCCTGAGCTTCCGCATACTTGTCATCCTTCCTTGAGAAGTTGTTACCTGGATTCCCAGAATTACCGCTTCCCAAATGAGCAGAGATTGAATTGGTAAAATCCCTATCATTGACAAATTGATCTCTAGATTCTTCTCCCAAAACTGTTGTAACAACTGGAGGAATTTGAATCTCCTCTGACAATTGCGAAACCAAAATAGGAATATTTTCCTCAACCGGATACTGCCTCTCACCGTGGCTGTTCTGCTCCTCCAAGACCAAAAGTTGCATATCGTCTACCTCTTTTGGATCAGGATTGTCAACAAGAGCCTATGTGTTTAAGGTCCCTACATTTTGACTCATACCCCTTGTATCTTGCTGATCATTGTCGCAATTATGCACCACATGGTCTGCATCTGAATCAGTCTATATGTGCATAGTAAAACCATCTACATCATCTTGAGAAATAATCTGAACCTGCTTATTAACAGGTCTATAAACTTGTTGTGCCCCCTAGATTGAGATTTGATGTAAGGATCCGGACACTCTCTAGCCGATTCGGGCTTACTAGAACTAACAAGAATCCCCTTGCTAGACTTGTTCCAACGACAAGCATTGGGAAAATGACCAATGGAAGAACAAGTATAACAGAAAGCCGGGAGATTCTCATATTCCAACGAAATGAAAGAACTATGAGAATCATCCTTCTTAAGAAGCAAAAAAGATGGAGGCACAGTAGACACATCAATATCCACCAGAACATGCGCAAAATGTCCAAAATCACCCTCCACAGTAGCCCTATCCAGTCGTAAAGGCACTCTGATCCCTCTAGCTAAATCAAAAATAATCTTCAGATGCCAATATTCCCATGACAGATCATAAAAACATATCCAAACTTGAGCATTTGAAGACTTATGTAATGCCGGGTTAAAATTCAGAATTCAAGACTGAAGCCATAAAACACCTGGTTTGAGATTAATAGACCCCCAACTCCAAACCATATTTTTGTCAGCATCTGAATTCAACATAATCTGAAAGTACCCCTTACCTATCGAAATCAACCTCTAAACAGAGTTCAACTTCCAAATAGACTGCAGCTTGGCTTTAAGATCAACCAACTTCCAAGGCTTCTCACCACTAGAAAGGACAACCGACCAATGAGAGAAAACTTACAAACCTCCAATCTAGACTTATAAGCAGAGGGATCCACTCAAACAGTCACATAACCACCCTTTTTCGAAAGAATCGAAGGACCGGAAACATTTTCCACCTGAATCGAGACAACCTTAAAAAGATTCAGGAAGAAGCCTAATAGATGACAGATGCAAGAAAGAAGCCTCCATGCTCATTAGATCCATGGAGTTAGAAACCATATAAACCACAAAACCTAAACCCTAACAACCATGCACATGCAAACGAAAAAGATTTTTTTTTTTTTTTTTTTAACAGTGCCGCTACAATGCCATCACGTCATCCATGAACAATGCCTCACAGTGACGTGAACAATGACCACTAGGGATGGGAATTTCCCCCACGGAGCCCCACCCCGACAGGGCCCCGCCCCCATTTGGGGGTAAATTTTCCCCCCAAATGGGGTTTTGGGGCGGGGGTGGGGGCAAATTTTGCCCCTAAAACCTAAATGGGGGTGGGGGAACCTCCCCCTACCCCAATTTCCCCATTCCCCCATTTCCTAAATGGGGTGGGGGTGGGGCCCCAATTCCCCCATATTATATATATATATAAATATATATTATTTTCTTAAAAAAAAAAAAAAAAAAAAAAAAAAAAAAAAACTCTACTCTATTAGTCAATTACTCATATACTTAATTATTCTCTGCACAGTTAAATTTGTTTAGACTTTTATGTGTAATACACTAATACTATATTATTATAGTTATTTGTATTAATTTTGGATTAAATTAAATCAATTATAGATTTTAGATTGTATGTTTTGTTAATTATTGGATTGGATATTGAAACAGGGTGAAACAAAAGTTTGGTCTGATCTGATCGAATTTCGAAGTCTGAATTCTAAATTCTGGATTTCGAATTGAAAAATTTTAGGATTAAAAATGGGGGAAATGGGGGAAATGGGGGACGGGGGTAGGGGCAGGGGAACCTCCCCCCTAACACCCCCATCCCCAGTACCCCCAAATGGGGTTTGGGGGCGAGGGTGGGGGCAGCTTTTAGGAATGGGGGTGGGGGTGGGGGTGGGGGTGGGGGTGGGGGGACTATCCCCCGCCCCATTGGGCCCCCAGTCCCATCCCTAATGACCACTACAGTATGTGAACAGTACCCCCCCTACAGTCTGTAAACAGTGCCATCGTGTCGTTACAGTCTGTGAACAGTCGTGAACATTGCCGCTACAGTAATTGTGAGCAGTGCCACCGCTCCACTACAGTACGTGAACAGTCTGCTACAATACCCCCTGTGAACAGTGCCACCACATCAACTATAAACAGTACCACTACAATACATGAACAGTGCCACTCTGAAACCCTCTAATTTAATATTTTTATACTTAATTAAAATAATACGTATTCTAAAAAATATACCATTGAAAAGGTGTTGGTAATATTTGTAACCAATTTCTTTACCATGTACCACAGGTCCACATGTTGGTGATATTTGTAACCAATTTCTTTAACACGTACCACATATCGACATCTCGGTGATATTTGTTACATGTACTTCCGTGATGTTTCACATTCAATTATTCACATCCACACCATGGAAAATATCAAATATGTATGACTACGCCATCTAATAAGACATTTTCAATCGTAGCTCAGCTGATAGATAAACGGGCTTGGAGTTTAGGTAAATAACTCCCACATATCCACATGTTGGTGATATTTGTTGCATATGTACTTCCGTGATGTTTCACATTCAATTATTCACATCCACACCATGGAAAATATCAAATATGTATGACTGCACCCAGGGTTGGCCTTAGGGCAAGGCAATCAAGGCCTTTGCCTTCGGCCTCCTCTCTTTGGGGGGGCCTCAAAAAAAAAAAAAAAATGGAAATTTTTTTTAAATATATATATTTATATTTTCAAAGCATTAATTTGAGTCCTCATCTTTTTAGGGGGCTTCAAAAAAAAAGTTATTGAAAAAGAAAAAAAATTAATTTTCAAAAACATTAATTTCTTTTGAAAGCTTCACTCAACGGAATTGTTTCATTATTTATCATTAATTAGGTAATTTGGAGTTAATTTATATATATATATATATATATATATATATATTTTATTATTAGTTCGTCCTGACAATAAATATATCAGGACGAAACATGTGAACCACTAGATTTACATACTTTGACTCAAAGTGTATACACTTGTCAAAACTTCTCCATAATCTATGGTCAACATTCTTCGTCCTGATATATTTATTGTCAGAACGAACTGATAATAGAAAGACTGTATATTTATATATATATAAACTTCATTTTCATTTTATAATTACAACATCATTTTTTTTTACATTGCAAAACCTCCCACTACATCAAGATTTCTCTTTCATCGATCTCAATCAATATTCTTCTTCAATTGCAATCAATCTCTTGTGTTTCATTAAGGAAAAAAAAAACGTAAGTTTTACTTTTTTATTTATTTTAAATTTAATGTTTATATATATTTTATTAGTTTTTTTTTTTTAGGGTTTTAACTATATCAAATAATTGATTGGGTTTGTTTTCTTGTAGCTATTGTGGAAGATTGAGTGTTACTTCAAATCTTCAATATTGTTGGAACTTGCTTCTTCTAAAAATCAGGTACTATTTTTTCATTTTATTTAATTAAAATTCTGTTTTTAATGTCTTTCATCATTTTATTTTGGTAAAAATGTCTACTACAAAATTCGAATCTGGTTAAAAGAAAAGAGTGGAAGATTTAGTTCAATCTCAAAAAGGTGCATTTTAAGTGAGATTTGGTGTCAAAACTTGAATACAAAAATTTGATAAATGATTTTACATCTCAAAAAGCAAGAAAAGTGAATTTTAAGTGAATATTTGAATGTATTGCATGTAGGGGTGGGCATGGGTTGGTTTGGGTTGGGTTTGACTATACCCAAACCAAACCATTATAAAATCGGTTTAATTTTTTACAACCCAAACCAAACCATTTATAAGATAAAACCAAACCAAACCAAACCAAACCGATAAAATTCGGTTTGGTTCGGTTTGGTTTAACAGTATAAGAAAATAATTACATTATTTTTTATTTGAATATATTTAATCAGTCTTTCTATTATCAGTTCGAACTGACAAAAGTTATATCAGTTCCTTGTATGTAGGCCACTGGATTTAAATACTTTGACTGACAAGTGCATACAGCTAAGTCAAAGTATTTAAATCCAGTGGCCCACATGCAAGGAACTGATATAACTTTTGTCAGTTCGAACTATAATAGAATTTCTGTATATTTAATAATATCAAATTATCAATATTAGTAGTTAAACCAACTACCAATAAGATAAACAATAATACTGATTTATAATACTAAATTTAATTCAAGTGCATAACGATAATGGTTAAAAAAAAAAAAAAAATCAATTGTAGAACGCCTAAAACTTATAAAATATAACTAAATCGTTTAAGCTTCTAAATTAATAATATCTACCACTGTCGAAGCAACCACTTTGAAGTTTCGAAGTTCACTTCTTGTTACATTGGGTTAACTTTAGTTTTTATTTGTTTTCTCCGATAATTTAATTAATAATATATATATTTATAAGTATGTAATGGTTTTGGTTGGGTTAAACGGTTTGATAAAACGCAACCCATAACCCAACCTAAACCAATTGGGTTGCTCAAAAACAACCCAATCGGTTTATTTTATTTAACAAAACCAAACCAAACCAATCCGTTTAAATTGGTTTGGTTTGGTTTGGGTGGGTTGATCGGTTTGGCGGTTTGGGTGTCCACCCCTAATTGCATGCATGTTAATAAAAAGATGGAGTGAAGGCGAGGATCTCAAGTTTTGATGTGATACGGACCAGGGACGGAGCCCACCCTAGCCTTTAAAAAAAAAAATTGAAAGTAAAAAATAAAAATAAAATTAATGACTATATTAGTGAAAACTGAAAACTGCGTAGGTCTAGGAGACTAGGAAATAGCAACAGGCGACCAGGGTAGTGAAAACTTCTATCTACATCACTTCACAAGTTTCGAGGCATAAAGACAACAAGTCAACAACTATCAGGTAATTCATTTCAATTTTTTTTCTTTTTCTTTAATAATTCTTTTCTCTCTCATTTTTCTTTAAATTTTAGTCTGACCTTTTTATCAACATCAATAATTCATCTTCTAATTAGATATATTTTTATGAATATTATAAATTTAAATGTTTTGTTTTGCAATAAAATTTTAAGATTAATCTAATTATTAGTTATTTTAATTTTAATTTACAAATTAACATTATTGTTTAATAAATTTCTTTTTATTTTGGTTGAAATTTAGATATATGCTTGCTAATTTTTTTAAAAAAATTATTCTTTTATTTTTAGATTTATTAGTAAATAGTAATATAAATGAATATTTATTTTTCTATGTGACGTGAATGCTTCATCATAACTAAACTAAACTAATAATTAAATAAATTATACTTTTCTTTTTTTAAATAATGAATTAGATTTCCTTTAACATTGTATTTGTATATTTTGAATAAATCAACTAATATTATAATATGAGAACATTATATATGTAAATAATTTCTTATTTCTTGACGTATATAGAAGTAATAAAATAAGAAATAATTTAATGACTTATTTTTGTGTTTTTTTATTTATTTATATAGGTCGTAATGCAAAAAGACATTACTTCGCAATAAGATGGAAAATGAATTCTTAACAAACTCCATGGTTGTCTACATTGAAAGAGAAATTGCTGGTGCTATTGATCCTGATTTCATAATTGATAAGTTTGATCTTTTGAAAAACCGTATGATACAACTTAATTAGTATTTGATTGTATTAGCATTTTATGTTTATTTTATAATTTGTTTTGACTTTATTTTTTTATTAATTTTTTAATGTATTTATTTAGAATATACATTTATAGAGTAATCCCTGCTTTGTCTTCTTAATTGAGTGTATCTTTATTTTTAATTTATACAATTTTATCATAATGTTAATGATCGAAAAAAAAAAATTATTCTAGCCCACCCTAGTGTTTAATCCTGGTTACGTCCCTGGTGATACCCAACTTCATCTCAAGATTTTTCATTCCGAAGAGCATAATACTTTGATTTTTGTAATTATATATTTAGATATATTTCACTTTGGTTTTTATTTTTATTTTTATTTTTAACTTATATTTTGTAATCTTGTCATTTGAATAAAATTAATTTATTTGGAAAAAATACACATATATATCACAGTACAATTGCGCCTAGGGCCTCACTTTGCCTAAGGTCGGCCCTGACGTCTGCACCATCTTATAAGATATTTTCATTCGTAGCTCAACCGGTAGATGAACGAGCTTGGAGTTTAGGCAAATGACTCCCCTCAATTGTATCAGTTCGAACTGACAATAGAAATATTATATATATATATATATATATATATATATATATAGTAATTTCCAATAATAACTTTTTATAATGCACACTTTAAGCATCTTTGATGAAATTGTATGTAATCAAATGTTTTTCGATGAGATTTTTTGTATGCATCCTAAGAAAATTAAAATACACATTTGGTACAAATTTGGAAATTTTTTGGATTTGAGAACTATATTTTCTTATATTTCCCTATTTTTAAATGTTTTATCTTCAAAAAAATTGGAAAAAATTAGTTCTTGCACCCGATTTTTTTTAATTTTTTTTCCATAAATGTATTTCAATGTTTTCACAATCCATACAAAAAATCAAATCAAGATTCAATATATTCCATGTAATTTCATTAAAGGTGCTTTAAAGTATGTATTGTAAAAATGTGGACCATTAGATTTATATACTTTGACTCAAAGTGTATGCACTTGTCAAAGCTTCTCTATAATCAGTAGTCCACATGCATTGGTACTAATGTAGTTACATTAGTTCACACTGATGTGAACGGGACCGTATATATATATATACAGTCATGTTCCCATGCGGACGTTCTGATATAACTTCATGAGGATATTGAATGTGAGCCACTAATTTTGATAAGTATATACACACTTCCTCATTTGAAAATTTATATATATATATATATATATATATATATATACACACACACACATACGGTCTCGTTCACATCAGTGCACACTGATATAAATATATAAGGACATTGAATATGAGCCACTCATTATGGAGAAGTTTTGATAAGTGCGTACACAGTAAGTCAAAGCATGGAAAATGAGTGGCTCACATTTAATGTCCTCATATATTTACATCCGTGCGCATTGACTTAAACATTTATATATATAAATAAATTAAAAAGACTGGTAAGAATATTCATGTAGTACTAATAAAATCATTATTTTAAAGAAAAAGGGGCACTGCATTTAACGATGAAATTACATGGAATATATTGAATTTTGATTTGATTTTTTGTATGGATTGTGAAAACATTGAAATACATTTATGGAAAAAAAAAATTAAAAAAAATTGGGTGCAAGAACTAATTTTTTCCGATTTTTTTTGAAGATAAAACATTTAAAAATAGAAAAATATAAGAAAACATAGTTCTCAAATCCAAAAAAAATCCAAATTTTTACCCAATGTGTATTTTAATTTTCTTAGGATGCATACAAAAAATCTCATTGAAAAACATTTGATTACATACAATTTAATCAAAGATGCTTAAAGTGTACATTGTAAAAAGTCATTATTGAAAATTACTATATATATATATAGTTTTTCTATTGTCAATTCGATGATATAAAATATATTAGTTCCTTGCATATGATCCATTGGATTTAAATGCTTTGACTTGGCTGTATGCACTTATCAAAGCATTTTTTAAATCTAATGACTCACATACAAGGTATTGATATATTTTATATCAGTTCAAACTAACAATAGAAAGACTATATATATATGTTTAAGTCAGTGCGCATTGATATAACTTCATCATATAACTTCATCAGTGCGTTGAATGTGGACCATTAGATTTATATACTTTAACTCAAAGTGTATGCACTTGTCAAAGCTTCTCTATAATTAGTGGTTAACATGCATTGGTACTGATGTAGTTATATTAGTTCACGCTGATGTGAATGGGACTATATATATATATATATATATATATATATATATATATATATAGTCATGTTCTCAAGCGGACGTTCTGATATAACTTCATGAGGATATTGAATGTGAGCCACTAATTTTGATAATTATATACACACTTAAGTCAAAACATGTAAAACTAATGGCTCACATTCAATATCCTCATGAAGTTATATCAGGACGTCCTCATTTGAAAATAATTTATATATATATATATACACACACACACACATACGGTCCCGTTCACATCAGTGCACACTGATGTAAATATCACTTGAGTCAAAGCATGTAAAACTAATGGCTCACATTCAATATCCTCATGAAGTTATATCAGGATGTCCTCATTTGAAAATTTATATATATATATATATATATATATATATATATATATATATATATATATATATATATATATATATATGATGTAAATATATAAGGACATTGAATGTGAGCCACTCATTATGAAAAAGTTTTGATAAGTGTGTACACACTAAGTCAAAGCATGAAAAATGAGTGGCTCACATTTAATGTCATCATATATTTACATCCGTACGCACTGACTTGAACATTTATATATATATATATACACACAGAAATTCTATTATCAGTTCGAACTGACAAAAGTTATATCAGTTCCTTGCACGTAGGCCACTGGATTTAAATACTTTGACTTGGCTGTATGCACTTGTCAGTCAAAGTATTTAAATCCAGTGACCCACATACAAGGAACTGATATAACTTTTGTCGGTTCGAACTGATAATAAAAAGACTGTATATATATATATATATATATATATATTAAAAAGACGGGTAAGAATATACATGCAGTACTAATAAAATCATTATTTTAAAGAAAAAGGGGCACTGCATTTAACGATTATCTTTGATAAATTAAAGGTATATAAGCAGTAAAAATATATGGTCATGACTCACGAAGGAACAACTAGTAAAATAGGACAATAATACATGTACGTACATATAACTTATAAACGTGTACCAATGTACCATTAATAAATCGTGTTGCATTATTGCATATTGCCTATAAATTCACGCCATTACCTGCTCACATTCTCATCAACCATTAAGAAACATCTATATTTGCAAGAGAGAGAGAGAGAGAGAGAGAGAGAATGATTGCAAAAGTAGGAGAGTTGAGGGTGAGCATAAGCAAGAAGGAGGTGGTGGCAGCAGTGCTACCATTGCAAGAGCATTGGCTGCCTCTGTCCAACCTGGACTTGCTTCTTCCACCCGTCGACGTTGGTGTCTTGTTTTGCTACCAAAACACTACTAGTCATGGTTTTGGGGCCATGGTTGGTGCTCTAAAGAAGGCCATGGCTCAAGCTCTTGTTTCCTACTATGCTCTGGCCGGTGAGGTGGTGCCCAACTCCGTTGGTGAGCCTGAGATTCTATGCAACAATCGAGGGGTCGATTTCATTGAAGCTCATGCAGACGTTGAGCTCAAACACCTCAATCTCTACAACCCTGATGACACCATTGAAGGCAAGCTTGTCCCTAACAAGAAGAAGGGCGTCCTCGCTGTCCAGGTCTACCTACCATTTTCATCATTCACTAAATTAGTCGATACTCGATAGGATCTACCATGATTCATGCATGCATATATTGATCAATTAACTTTTCACCTGCATGAATATAAGAAAAATATGGTATAATATATATTTATTTCATTTGTAAATTAATCTAGCAAAGGCAAATTAGCAAATTGGAATTTGGTAGAGAAAAAAACCCAATACATCAATTATCAATATCATATCATTAATGATACATGATGTGATAGTTGACGGCAATTGACCCGTACGTTACCGCATAGGTTAAGATCCTATGTGGTAATATATATTTATTTCACTTATAAATTAACCCAATACATCAATACCGTATACATACATAATACATGTGATAGTTGACGTTACCACATAGGATTATAGGAAACGTGCATTAATATTATTGTTTTTCTAATAATTATTTACAGGCTACACAACTCAAATGCGGCGGTTTGGTGGTGGGGTGCACCTTTGATCACCGAGTAGCAGACGCATACTCAGCAAATATGTTCCTGGTTTCATGGGCTGACATGGCTCAATCTAACCCCATTTCTCAGCTACCATCTTTTCGCCGATCTCTTCTGAACCCTAGACGACCAGGCTGCGTTGACCCAACACTAGATGACATGTACGTCCCCATCTCAACTCTCCCACCTCCTAAACAGCCTCTTGAAGATGATGATGATCATCTCATAAGTCGCATTTACTATGTTACAATTGACCAACTCAACCACCTCCAATCACTTGCCACCTCCAATGGCTACAAGAGGACTAAACTTGAAGCTTTCAGTGCCTTTCTATGGAAAATGGTGGCACAGTGTGACACCAAAAACGACCACAAAATTACAAAAATGGGAATCGTTGTCGATGGAAGGAGTAGGTTATGTGAAGGAGGAAGCGAGGAGTATACAAGGCTGATGGGTTCATATTTTGGAAATGTGCTATCTATTCCATTTGGTGGAGAGAGAGTGAATGAAGTGGTTGAAAAACCATTAAGTTGGGTGGCAGAACAAGTTCATGATTTCTTGGAAAATGCGGTGACTAAAGATCATTTCTTGGGGTTGATTGATTGGGTTGAGGCGCACAGGCCTGAGCCAGCTCTGGCTAAGATATACAGCAATGGGAGTAGTAGTGAAGATGGACCGGCTTTTGTGGTGTCATCGGGCCAGCGATTCCCGGTTTCCAAGGTGGACTTCGGGTGGGGTAAGCCGTTTTTCGGGTCATACCATTTTCCGTGGGGCGGCGACGCCGGTTATGTTATGCCAATGCCCACTCCGACTGGGAACGGTGACTGGATAGTATACATGCACCTAATGAAGAAGCAGTTGGAGTTTATCGAGACCCAGGCTTATAATCTCTTCAGTCCTTTGACTTTTGATCATCTTAATTAACTCAATTACCTCCAAACTAAATTAATTAATAATTACCACGACGTACATGTCTTGTATATTGTTGTCGATCATCACCTTCAATATGGATTATGGAGTAATTTTAATTATATGTGGTCATGTCGTTTTCTATTGTTGTTAATATATAATTTCCTCTTTTATTTACAAGTGTAATTCAATCTCTTCATCATGCCTTCCTCTTCCTCATGTATAAATATCAAGAGAAAACTAAAGGAAAAGAAAGGCGAAGAGATATTGAAAAGATATAAGAAAGTGATTTTAAGTTGTCGGCAGAGAAACTAAAAGAAAAAAAAATAATCTAATAAACCTGAGAGAGTAATTAAGCCTAGAGAAAAGAAATAAAGGATTTAATTTGGTTTAGAGCTAGGGACATGAGATGCGTCATGCATGATGTTTGATGGTTAGGCTAGATAATTAATGGATTTGCCATATAACATAACTACATAAGCCATTTGGGAGTTACATACATGCGTGCCCTGTACTATATTCTGTTTATCAGTTTATGTATATTTATACATTGAGAAAATGAGAGATTTAGAGGCTGTTTCAATTCGTTATATGTATATATAAATATATAAATATATATAAAATAGAAATAGCTAGCTAGGTGGTAGAATACCTGGAAGTAGGGATGGGAATTTCCCCCACGGGGCCCCGCCCCCATTTGGGGGCAAATTTTGCCCCCAAATGGGGTGGGGGTGGGGCCCCATTTCCCCCATATATTTTATTTTATTTTCTTTAAAAAATACAAATAAATAAAAAACTCTATTAGTCAATTACTCATATACTTGATTATTCTTTGTATAGTTAAATTTATTTAGACTTTTATGTGTAATACACTAATACTATATTATTATAGTTATTTGTATTAATTTTGGATTAAATTAAATCAATTATAGATTTTAAATTGTATATTTTGTTAATTATTAGATTGAATATTGAGACACGGTGAAACAAAAGTTTGATCTGATCGAATTCCGAATTCTGAATTCTAAATTCCAAATTTCAGATTGAAAATTTTTAAAATTAAGAATAGGGGAAATGGGGGACGGGGACGGGGGTGGGGGCAGGAGAACCTCCCCCCAAACACCCCTATCCCCAGTACCCCCAAATGGGGTTTGGGGGTAGGTTTTAGGAATAGGAAGGGGGTGGGGGGACCCTCCCCCGCCCCATTGGGCCCCTAGTCCCATCCCTACCTGGAAGGTACTTTTGAAGCTGGAAGGGTACGTTGTATATCAATAGTCAGTACTTATCTATGCTTCCATCAAATCGCATAGACAAGTAATTAAGTGGATGGTGACTACTCAACAACTACTCAAATTAATCATATATGCTGCTCGATCTTGACGTCCATCTATTCCACTTAGGTGACGTTTGGTTACTATAATGAAATGGTAATAGGAATAGGAATGAGAATGGGAATGTGAATGAGAATGGGAATTAGAATAGGAAGGAATAGAAAGCTGATTCCTTTGTTTGATTGGGACTATAGAATTAGTATCTAAATCAGTATTATTTTGTTTGGTTAACAACTGAATGGAATGAAATTAACTGTATTTTGACCAAAATACCCATAATTACAAAACAATTATAATAACATGATATATTATGGATAATAATAATAAAATATGAAAGTATATATAACATATATAATATTATATATATATATAAATAATAAAATAATATATATATTACATAATAATATATATTATATAATATATATATTAATATAAAATAAAATAATATATATATATATATATATATATATATATATATATATATATATATATATATATATTTTATTTAATATAATATAATATATATTGTTAATATATATTTATATATCATTATTATAATATATAATGATAATATATAATTTTTGGAAAAGAGGGTATTTATGGAATAAATTTTTTAGTTTTGAATGGAATGGGCATTCCATTGGTTTTAGGATAGAATTCTCATTCCACCAAAATGGTGGAATCACCATTCCATTGGATTTTAACCAACCAAACATTGAGAATAGAATTCATTCCAGCTAACCAAACGCCACCTTAAGGAATTCAAGGAAACTATATTTTTGCATAAAATATCCCCGACTGGGTGACACACCCATAGCCAACTTATTGGTTCTGACAGTCTATTTGTTTGATGTTATGGAGTAGGACAGATAGAAAACATCGGCCTACACCCTCGGCCACACAAAGATGCAAGTAGGTAAATCAAAACTCGCCTTCGTCTAGGTATGATTCACACCGCTGACCTGGGAGTTACCCGTACCCCAAATCCGTCCTTCCACCAACTGAGATAGCACCCTGATGGCTGACCACAATATAATTGTCAAGAGTAGAACCAACGACTTGAGATTTTCATCCCAAGCCTTGGACCACCAAGGCAACCACCTAGTGGTTAAATAATAATAATAATAATAATAATAATTGGTTATCATTCTCAAATTAAACATGCAATAATTGGTTTGGTTTCACCATTTCCATTAGAAATTAATTAAACAATCAAGATTACACAAACCAGCGCCACCCCATTAATATTGGACCATTTGTACCCAACCACAAAGAGCCAATTAATGTTTAGTACTACTAGACTATTAGGTTGTTTAATTACCCTAGAAAGCTAGGATAAGGATCCTCTCCTCTCCTCTCCTCACCTCACCTCACCTCACCTCACCTCACCTTATCCTCACCTCACTTAATCTTATGACACATAAGCATTGTAATGAATGAATGGGTAAGATGCGATTGACACTTTATTAATAACCAATCACATGCTTTGAAAAGGGGAGGAAAAGGCGAGGATAAGGTGAGGTAAGGTGAGAAAAGGATCCTGGTCCAGAAAGCTGACACCAAAATATTAGTGGATTCAGTATGTCCATGGCTAATAATTAGCAGCTATAGCCTTCTGCTTTAATTAATACAAGGACATGTGTTTAAGTAGTTCAACTATGACCTAATTAGTCTAAACCTAACACACTTTATATGACAGTTACATATATGATGCCATGGCAGTTAATATTATATTTTACAATCCTTTTTTTTTTTTTTTAATTGTTAAAATTAACTACCAAATAGATATTAATTTGATAATCATCAACAGGAAATCGTACGTGGGTGGCTTGAAGATTTGTGATGTTGGTGACTGACGTGGTTGAGATGGGTTTGAAATAGGTTTCATATTACCAAATACCAACTATACAAGTCAACATATATAATTGATGCAATATTACATATCACTATCTTGATTCTTGACAACTCGATCCCTCGTCTTTTCTATTGTTTTATTTTGATTGATTAGTCTTGGAGTACTGGTTATACAATTAAATAGTTAATGCGACATAAATAATCAATATCCATAGTAAATCAAAATTCAATCTGAGTAAACAACAAATTAATTTTTATATTATCAAGTTTACAAGTCTATATTCTATATAATTGAGACAATATTACATATCACTACCCTAACAACTCCGTCCTTTTTATTGTATTTTTTTGATTGCAACCTCGTAGTACAGATGTGAGGGATTTACCATCGGACCAACCTCATTGAGTACTGGTTATAGAATTAATGCAACATCAATATATATATAGTGATGTAGTGGAAGTTTCTATAAGAAAAACTCACACGAATAATACGAAAAGCAAACTACTATTATTATGATGATCTATGCACGGATACCAGTATAATAGGCTTCAAATACATTGACCCTTGCAAGGTACCGTAAATGGAAGATAAAGAGAAAATTCTCTAATTTTTATTCAATAATCAATTAACTGTCTCTAAATGGTACAGTTGCTCTTATTTATACATAAAAATAAACCTATTTAATAAGAAAATTAGATTCGATTTAATAAAATCAAATCATAAAATAATTTATTACTTAGTTACATAATAAATATAAATAAAATGTTCAAAAATATCTCAAAATTCAATGAGAGTGAACAGCAAATTATGATTAGGTTTGATACATCACTCATTTACGTGGGTAGTCCATCCAACTTAGACTTTCTATATATTATTCATCCTTAACTTTGACATGCAAAATCATCATTATAGTATTAATCAAGAAGGATATTCCAATACCATTTTGTTTCAAATTCAACCAACAGTAATATAACATCAGTAAATTGATATTTACGGAATACCAAAAAAGCAAATACCATCTTTAGTTGATCATAATATAATAATACATCTTAACTAAAGACAACATTTTTATTATTATTAATTCTCAAATGTTACCCTTTTTGTTGTTAATTATCACATTATTACCTACTTGATTTCAATCCATCATTTACTTGGCCCATCCCATCAATCATCACTGTCTTACTGGAAACATAAAAAAATACAATTATGGTCACAATTCGAAGGAAAAGCATGGACTCTTCGTTTACTTTCATTCATGCCTATTTTGTCAAGTGGTAGGTAGCAGATTGCGACCTCTTTGCATGTAATGGCATAGATTCATAAAAATGGTAATTAAGACCAGATAATTACTTGCTAATTGTCCTGGTTTTTCATATCTTCAAATTATCTACTGCTCAACTACAATCTCGTATTGTAAAATCAATAGATTTGTTGAACAGACTACATTTTTATCCTTTATTGAACATTAATTTGCTGAACTACAGGACCCTATTTACTTGTGAACAAAATGTACAACATCCAACAAGGACGCAACTGGTCTGTAATGCAAAAGACCAAAACTATCACCATCCTTGTCAAGATTCACACTGCAGGCAATATAACCTAATCCTGAAGCAAGGTGTTCAAGGATGCTAATTCAATGTTTAGATTAATACAAATAGGCATCATGACAATGAAATTTTGTCAGGAAGGAACAAATAACGGAAGCGTGAATCGAAGGTGAGAATGCCACAATTGCGAGAGCCAAGAAGGCTTTGCCGCCTTTTTGATATGCATTGCTCGACAAAGGCAGCTTGAAGTGGTGGAAGGTAATGAGATATCCATACAGCCAAATTTGCATCATCCACAAAGCCCTTAGCAAAGCAGTGAAGCATTTTCGGTACCAACAACTTCCCTTTGCTGCTGACCCCAACTGAACCACGAATGAAATCATGCTGTGCTTCTTGAAGCTCCTCCTTCACATTCTTAGCGGTGTAGATTCTCACCTGCATTTTCCATTCGTTAGAATGTCCTTTTAATTTACATTTCTACATATATTTCAAGATTAAAATAACCAAGCAACATTAGCATAAAAATTTCTAAATTACCGCTGGCGATGAGTACATTCCACAGCTAAGAGCAAAAGCTACAAGTGGTTCATAGGCATCAATTGCAGACTTCCGTTGCTCCTCTGATACCTTCAACTTGTGAAGGGCAAGAAGCAAAGCCTATAATTATTTTTCATTAGAAATCTTAATCAAGAAATAAGACGTGATGAGAAAATGTAGTAGTTTCAGATAAAGAACAATTCAAAGAGGATACATACAATTTGAGGTCTATGCAGGGGTGGTTTCATCTTTAGAATTATATACTCAATAGTGGCTGCACTGTAAGAATGCCCCCCAACAGTATATGCTGCCTGAAAGAAATTTAAAATAATAGTGAAAATAATTATTAGAGATACTGCCCAAGCACCATAACCAATGAACAATTACGTTTTCATTATCCATAGTCTCACAAGTCCACATTAGTTATCCTGAATCCCTGATGCATTAGATTTGTCATTTATGTTATCACTTGTCAGCGATAGAGATGCAAGGGATCTGAAACTCGCCGAGTTTACAAAGATCTCAAGAATCTGAAGAATTTTTTTTCACTTTTACTCATTGTGGTCTACAATGAAGTATACCAATTACCAAATTAATCTTTTCATCTCTAAACATCAATGTTACATTGACAAGTACTTCATCCGATTCAGCTTTATCATAGGGGAGACCCTTCCAGTCATATCTTGTAGAAATGGTTAATAACTGATTAAATCATGTATGCAAATACCTTTCATATGCATAAAAATGCACATCCTGGCAGCTAGTACATTTACAATGTGCATGTAGATCTAATAATCCGGCATTCCTTCTATTCTATATGAACTTGGAATGATTAAAAATTTGTGAAAAGACTAAAAGTGCCAAACACACTCAAGAAAGAAAAGAGAAGAAAAAAGTAAAATGTTTCCCATTCAATCCAATTAATTAGGAACTTTTGATAACAACTATATACTTCACAAAGGGAATCTGTGTATGACAGTCAAGGAATTATGGTTACATTCGGTGAAACCGTTAAGCATGTACATAAATCAACGGTGAATGAAAAAAAATATTTTTTATCTTCTGTCTCTTTGCATTTTCTTCTTACACCAATCATGCACCGGAGTAACATCAACTAAAACTTCCCTAGTAAACCCATGTTCCTAAAAGGATTACACCACCTTTTGAATCAACATATGATATTTAATGGACAGTCTTCATTTTATTATTATGTCTCTTTGACACCCAGAAATTCACAAACCTATTCTTTGTCAGGACCTAAACACTACAAGATGAAAACATCTAAAGGAGTATAAAACAAATTACAGAAATAGATTAAAAAAAAAAACATGAAGGAATGAGGTCATTCAATTCAGAAATATAACCTTTTGCATCAAAGAGAAGAGCTTCAAGTCACTTCTAGGGACTCCATATGCCAAGTAAGCCTGTCCATAGAGACAACAATGTAAGGTTAGCCTCTTTTTTACACGAAACCCACATCACTGAGAATGTGCTTCGTAAAAGTAAACATTGCCTCACAGTATTTTAGTGTAAGAGAATAGAGAGCCATACATGCATGATCAATGCATTATATAGGTTGATCCAGAAAGCAAGCTTCTCATTGCAGCTCAAGTGGATAGGATTCACTTTAGCCAGTTGCTCAACAAGTATTCTGCACTCCAAACGAAAAACAGTTTTGATTAACTCTAGTTTCAGTTAACCATTCCTTTTTTTCTTTTTTATTAGAAACATAAACCTTGTATCAAGTGAAAAGGAAGCTGAAAATGTTGGACAAGCCATCCACCAAAATTTATCTCAGCTAAACAAAGCTCAACATGTACAAATGGCAGGTAACTCAACTCCTAAGATGACACAAAAACTCTCAACAGAAAGAAAATAAATAAAGATGCACATGGTGAATTGTAATGATAATTACAATATATAAATAAAAAGTAAACGAATGAAGATTGTCAACATTAACCAAAACAGCAATAAATATAGTCACAGTAAATTTCCTATGGAAAGAACAAAGATAACTGCATCCCACTTCTTAAATCAGAGATATAACTGTGCACCATAGGTTATGGTATAAATTAAATTGCTGGTACTTTTAACTCCTCATATAGCTATAACTTATTTGAGTAACAGAGAAGAAGAAGAAGAAGAAGAAAAACTAAAATGATATCCTACCTGAACCTTCTTAGTGCCCCTGAAGCATATTCTAGTTGCTTCTTACCAACTGACATCCAAGAAACTTCAGTTGTTAATCCATAGTTTCCAATGTCGGCCCAACTTAACTTGCCACGAACTCTGTAGGGATCAAAAACATTCTCTGAGGCCAAAACTCCACAGTTACTCTGTATATCAATCTGAGGGCTTGGCACCCATGATGAAATCATTGAGCGTTCAGATGATGACCACCATGATGAATTGGAAAGATGTCCACGTGGTGACAGAGATGAGCAGTGGCTCTCCAATGCAGATGATTTGGATGGTACAGATGAATCTGCCAGAGACATAAATATATTTTTCATACACCGTACCATCTCTTCTGATAGTTGATTAGGATGATCCCAAAGACCTTTATGTGATTGTGGCATTCCTGTAGGTATTTTCCTGAACTCCACAGGTTGACTAGATTTGGAGTCTGTCTTCACGGATTGTTTCTTCTTGTGGAAAAGCACAACTGGGATATTAGCATTCTGAATCAAAATATAATGTATTACGGGCTCACAAATGCTACTGATAAATTTCAGTGATGTTTTACTACAATGCATATAAAATATACACACACACAGACATACACTATAAAATTAAACATCATGGCTGCCATCAGTCATAAAGTTAAGATGTTAAAAGGGAAATGTAAGTCTAGAGAGAGATACCTTCAGTATTGACTCTGTACAAGATGATTCCCCAGTAGATTCCGACGGTTGGTCTCCCTGTTCCTGGCATGAATTATCTTCTGAGGAATGACACAGTTCAGGTTTCAAATGTCTCAAAGGTTTCATGGAAGACAAAATCTGCATAACGTAAGAAAAGGTTACGCATACATCTTAAAAATACCAAAGAGAATAATATATTATAGTAAAGACATGAGATAGTTGCTACACATGCATATATATACTTCTCAAGTTTCAATATAATAACTACATACAAAGTATTTCATAATAAATAAATAGCACTTGTGTGGTTGTTTTCCTTCACAATATAAGAGATGCAATCTTATAGAGAAAGAGAAAACATTTAGACATCTCCTTAGAAATCCAAAGCAATGTTTCAAAATAAAATATTTGAACAAAGAAAATAATTATATGATAACCATCCTCAGTTTTGATTATTGGAAGCATTTATAGGAATCCAGAGTTGATTCCACATTTCCACCTACCAGAATCTTTCCTTTTTCTGTGGTGGAGCCAAAAGTTTTGACAAGTTAGGTCAATCCGTCAATCAACAAATATTTATTAATACCTTTTGCAAGATTAATGAATTTATAAAACTAGTTTCATCATAACGCATCTTAATGCTTTTGTATAGCATAAGATTTACAGATAAAAGAGAACTGTTCAAATTCTAGATGAGAAAAATAAAAACTATGTGGGCATTTTGGTTGAAGAAGGGGGGATAGGGTGGGGAGCCTCACATAACTATTTACACCATTTGTTTTTAAGACATTGGACTAGAAATGGAAAATTTAAGAACATAGATACAAAGGTTTGTTTTAATTAGGAAGTAGGAAGCATTTATATGTAGAAATAAACAGAATAATTACCGGGGTTTCCATATTGTCAAAGGAACAGCTAGTTAATGATAGAGAAGATGAATGCTTCAGACGGTATTCCGCAAGCCTCCGTTCATTTCTTTCTTGACTAAGCTGGAAATGCAAAGAGATCATCTCTTGTTCAAGTTTTGAAACCGTAATCTCTAATACTGCAATGTTGGAAAGAAGCTCCTGAGCCTGTACAAGTATGAGAAGAGAAAGATTTTATAACAATAATAAAAGATCAAATAGAAATCTTTCTGTATCGAATTTGGAACACGAACCACACTGGAAAGTAAGTAAATTCATAATATATTGAATTCAATTTGGATTTACAGAAGGAAACAGCAAAAGGGGAAAAAGGATTTACTTATCTGAGTATCAAAGTTTGACTTTGTCTTATTCAAAATCATTGAAGTTAAAATGTTCATCTAATCACTATAAATACATGAAATTGGTAGTGGCCAAAGAAAATAAATAGAACAAAAGAGTAGCATACATGGTGTGGGAGGCATGATGGACTAGATAACTTCACAGCATTTTTCTTAATTGAATTTTCTAGAATCGCATGCAGTTCCAACTCTTCTTGCAGCTTCTGTTGCAATCTTTGTACCTGTTACAATGATACCCCCAAGAGGATATAATAATAAAGTGAATAAGCTTCTACATTAGTTCTATGAAACCATGGAAGAACCTAAATTGGTAAGATGCTTCCAAGCAGAAAATTCAAGAAGCATTTGTCAGCTAAAAGCCAGTATTGATGGCAGTATCTTTTCTTTGAAGAAAATATGATACTACATTGAGAGAAAGCGAGGAAGAGACCTCATTAACTCTGTACCGAATATTAGATCTTTAATTTTCCACACTATGATCGGTGTTGATGCATAGACAGATCAAATGCCACTTTTACTAGACCCAACACTTGGATACAATATAATGGAAATGGAAATAAAAAACCTTAATATATGCCAAACCCCAGCTTGAGCATGAGGATGCAAGAGAAATGCAGCAATAATAGAAAAATAGCCTTAAAACATTTGAAGACTATGCCTTCTTCAACATGGATATTGGGTTACCACAAAAATCTTCTGATACTACCATAGAATTATCCAATTGGATGCTTTTAGATTTCTTCACTATCCTACAGGGAATATGATTATAAGGGGGCAACTAGAGCTTAACAAACTCCTTTTTAGAAACCTTTGTTAAAGCTAATACAGTAAGACTTTACCTTCCATTCAAAATTCTAACTGTTCTCTATACATTACTCAAATGCTCTGCTTCTAGCAAATCACTACTCTTCAATTATCAAATTGACAAGGAGTCAACTGAGGTTCCTCAATCTAGAGCCTCTATCACCAGACAAACCATGACATGATATCTGGCTCAATCTTGACAAGGCACTTACCAATTGTTACATTACATAAGCACTATCTAATTAGACTAATCGATCAGAAATCGATGGAAAGAATAAGCAGGCTACTGGATGAAAATGGTGTACAAGATTCTATTGATAATCTATATACGACTGATTATATAGTATTATGATATAAGCATTAGTCTCAAAAGCAGTCTCTCTATAAATTGCGTTTCAATAGCTTATTTTACATGTTGACACGTTGTCATAATTTTATCTTGGATGTTAATACTTTTCCACAACCAAAAGATCCCATATCGATTACAGCCACTACACATATTATGACCAAAGCCATATGTGACACTAAAAATATATTTCAGTCAACCCAATTCTAAAGCTTTCATACGTAAACTCATTAACAATTCAAACTAATAAATGAAAAACAACAGACCCAGCAATGTTGAGATGAAAGAAGCTTACATCCTGCTCGAGTTGAAGTCTATTAGGGTAAGAGTTAGCGCTCTTAGCACAAAATCTGAGACTTTCAACCTCTTCAGTACAGTGCAATACCTAAATACATTACAAAACTTACTATCAACGCAAGATGTAAACCCAGAAAGAATGAAGGAGAATTACAATTCACAACCAGTTAGATGTTAAGAAAACGTTCCAAGTCAATCAAATTCAAAACAACTTGCAGAAACATGATTCAATCAGAAAATAGTTCAAAATATTTGGACCAGAGGAAGAAACATTAAATGAGCTTCTAGTTGAAACAATCAAGAAGTAAAGGTTTTAAGATGAGACCCTTTCTCCATCTAAACCAGTATATAGTAACTCAAAACTCAAATTATTAGCTATACTTTCTTCCATTAACAATTACTAGTTCAATATTGAAGCACTCAATTTGAATAAAAGTCTCTAAAAACCTAACCCCCAAATAAGCCAAAACAAAACATCAGAGCTAACAAAATAAATTTATTGAACGAATAGCTTGGTCCTGTTATGCTTATCTTAAGCAAAATTGATACCCCAAGTTCATCATTCACTAAAATAACATGAATGCCAGAACTAACCTCCAAAGACGAATCGTCACGACGAAGTTCATCCACAATCTCTAACCGAGAGTCTGAATCATAGTAATTGTTGCCGGAACGGGAAATTTGGGAGATTGAATCATTTCTGTGTACAATACTACAACGTCAGTAAAAAAAAACATAAGAAAGAATACAACTCAAAGCTCCATCCTTAATGAAACTAAAGAGCATAAAAGAAGTGAGATGCAATTGAAAAAGAAAGAAAGCACCCTTACAAGTTAAAAGCAGATTGGACAACCGGAGAGTCACACATCTTCAGATCGTGAGCTTTGACTTTTATCACATAAAGAACATCCTAAAATTCTCCAAAACCTTAGCTTCTTTATGCGCTTATGTCCGTGCACAAACAAGCCTCATAAATACTGCAGATTCTCTACAAGCAAGAAATATCTGTTTTTTTTAGAGCATATAAATGGTGAAATCTAACAAAAATGTTGTCATCTATAGCTTGAAAGACAGGGCAAAATGATATTGAGAAATCAGGGAAGAAAAAAAAAAAACACTGTGGCACCTGTGAACATGTATAAGGACAAACACATTCATGAATGCACAGTTACCAGTCATTCTCAACGTAAACATACAAATCCAAATAAAGACAAGTGATAAGCTTAAATCCACTATCTGTTTCAACAAAAACCCACCAAGGTCAAAACAAGTGGAAAGAAGAAAATTAAGAAATAACAATATATATGTGGGGTGGGACTTGGGAGTAGTACATTTTGTTGCAGTAATCATGAAGTTAGAGCTCAAGGAGAAAAAGAAGTAAAATCTTCAATACTATGTGGACATGATTGTCTTCAAAAGGGAAAATGACCAATTTAAAGACATGGAAAGAATTTCTTTTACCCTACTGTTCATAGTGCAGCACAGAATGCAAGAGAAGGAATAAATGTGGGGATACACACCCACTTAGCAGCCTTCATGGAATTGAAGACAAAATCATATTACAAGCACACCCACAGAAGATAGAAAATTGGTTGCTTTTGCTGCTTACCTTTTTCTTTTTGTGACAGAAAATAATAAAAAATAAATTCAAGGAGACCAAATGAGCTTTCACAGTTCCTCACAATCTCAGATAAAAAAAGCTTGATGTATTATTGTCCATCGAAAGTGTAGTTATAAACAGTAAGTCAAAAGCAATGGTGGGTTGAAGGGGTATATGCTTTTTCCAATCTATGGGACAATGATGAAGTGAATAACTCAAAGAAAGAAGAAGCAAAAGAACAATCCAAAGGACAGATCTCAGTGGTCCCTTTTTTTCCCTAAAAAAACAAATTTTTTCAAACTGCTCAGATTCCATCAACAGACCAATAAGGGATCCCTCTTTTTTTTCTTTAACCTCCCAAAAACAAACACAAGAAAACAAAACAACACAACCCCATTTTCAAACTTCAAATGCAGGGAGAGTGACATAGTAAAAATATATATATTACTTTTTTTTCAACAAGTAAGAAGTAAAAAAAGAGTAATAACCTTGAAAGAAAGATCTCAGCTTTCTATAGCTGGTCGCCGGTGTAGAAACAACTTGAATAATGACCAAAAATCCAAACTTGAAAATGCTTCTGTTGCTCGGATTTGGGTTTGTTGAATAATGAGCAGGTAGATTCTTCAAATGAGTAGTGTCACATCATGAACACACACACTAAAAATTCAAATAAATATTTTTTAGATTTGAGGATAATAAAAGGAGGAGAGAAAATGACAAAGATACAGTTGAGCAAAAGACTTGGTAACCGGTAAGAGAGATTTCAAATGGATAGAGAAAACATAAACATGGAGAGAATCAAACATTATAATAATCATGGTATCTGTCTTTTGACTCACTTACTCATTATAATAATAATAATAAGTATTGTTTGATCTTATTACAATAGTTCTTGTAATATTTTCAATAATAATAAGGGTTAATTGCACTAACTTACCCTGACATTTTACAATATTACAGCTATATTCAACTTTTACATTTATTAACAAAAACATACCCTTGACCACTTTGACTAACTATAAATTTAACCATTGGCTGTTTTATTCATTCAAAAAGTCTAAAATGCCCCCAGTTATTATATTAGCATTTATATATTATCAAGACAAATTCAAATTAAATTTATAATTAATTAAATTTAAAAATAAAACTAATAAAATGTAATAAAATTAAATAAAAACAATTAAAATAATAAAATTAAATTAATATTTTAAAATAAATTTATTATACAAAATGTTTTAATAAAATATTAATACCTTTCCTTATAATAAATATTTAATTTGTTTTTAAATAACAAAAAATTAACTTTTGATTCCACCAAATAAAAAAAAATCATTTGACTAAAAACCACAATAATAATAAAAAAAATAAAAAAATAAAAAAATAAACCCTAACATCTACACCAAAACGTTAAATATTTAATTAGTTTTATTTTTAAATTTAATTAATTATAAATTTAATTTGAATTTGTCTTGATAATATATAAATGCTAATATAATAACTGGGGGCATTTTAGACTTTTTGAATGAATCAATGGGTTAGTTAAACAAGGGTATGTTTTTGTTAATAAATGTAAAAGTTGAATATAGCTGTAATATTGTAAAATGTCAGGGTAAGTTAGTGCAATTAACCCATAATAATAATAATAATAATAAGGCTTAATTGCACAAACATCCCCTAATTTTAGACGAAATTGCAATCATATGCAACCTTTCTGTTTATTGCACAAACATCCCCTGTAAAATGTTGACCGGATGTTGACCAAAAGGGACCCTTACATGAAAGTATCATTTTCCCCCCCGAGCTTTGTCATATTAGATAAATTGGTCCCTCTAATTTCAATAATAGCGTTCAACCCCTTGAAACACTTTGACCACAAATTAAAAAAATTATTCGTCCTCAACAGGGGAGAAAATGTTATTTCTTTGGTGTTTGATTTCTGGTTAGTTTTACTTCTAGTTATCTCACTTTGTTAATGTGTTGTAGCTGTGTTTATATGTGTGCTTCAATTTTTCAATTTTTACATATGTAGGTTTACACAATCTGTTGTCAATCCAAGTTATTGTGCGGTGCTTTATGTCAATTACATTGAATATTTGGAGTAATAGAAGAAAGATACATGGGGCAAAGTGCACTAATTTTCTTTGCAGCAACTAAAAGATCAAATTAACTAATACTGATGAACTATAGAATCATTTATTTTCGCCTTTCTGATTAAAAAAATCCTGTGGGCTGTGGCCTGTGAGGTGTTGAAAATAAGCTCCCTTTTTCACTGCAAGATCCAAATCCAAACCTTATTGATTGTCTTGTTTAGTTGGAAAAATGAAAAACTCATAATATAATCCTTGAAATCAATAGGGAAGTTACTTATTTTTGCTGCTATGTGAAACAGATAGGAACAGTCAATTCACAATTCTAGAAAGCATAATAATACACATTCTGTAACATCCACTTTGGATCTCTTAAGTTCTATAAGGAAATAGGTGGCTGGATGTTGTTTGCCAAGGATCTCTTTGGTTTTCCATTGCATCAACTGCCAACTAATAGATTATTTTGAAAATATCGAAATGGTTGAATTACCAATTTGGACTTGACTGTTCCAAATTGTTTATTTACACGGTCTTTCTTGCATCACAATACAAAAAAAATCTAACCAAGCAGGAAAGAAGTTGCTTATGGTGCATCAGTTAGTCCCTATCAGTTGTTTAGGGCTCTTGCAGGGATAGAAAACTAATGATCAGGACTCAATCTGAAATATCTGAATGTATATTTTTTTCTATCAGAATAAAAACCGATCTTACCTTTGTGACGTGTTTTGGTGTGGTAGGTTTGTCCCGTCTTGGTGTATGTTTAATGTTTGCTTTGGCGAGTTGTGCCCTTAGGTTGTTCGTTTCTTCTGGCTTGTGCCTTCGTGCCTTTGCCTTCTTGTGTTTGGCATGTCTTGCCATTTGAATAAAATTGTTGTTAAAAAAAAAAAACACTATGATCTAATGTGGGTCCTGTTGTTTGGTGAAGAGTTTTGAGGTTGTAAGTGCGAAGAGAATATTATTTGAAAGTTTGACCTGTTTTAGTTTGCTGCAAGATGGAATTACGAGCATTGTTTTGAGGTTGCATTATTGTTGTGTTTTCATGTTACATGTTGCATTGTTAATGTCATTTTATGTTGGTTATTCATATTACTAGACATGGCTTGAAATCATCCCCGCATATGGTTTGAAATCCCTTCGCATAAGCTTGATTTCCAATTCCCGGGCTTTAAAGTCTAATTCCCAGGATTTAAAGTTCAATACTGAAATTAAAGGGCTGCAAGGACACCCACTTGAGCCAAAAATTTCATGTTTTATGCCACATCCCTTAAAAGGGGTCTTCAGAACATGGCTGATGTCAAATCTGCAGACTTACGATGTTTATGGATCATCATATCAATTTAACAAAATTAAGAACTAGATCCAGATCGTATAATCATTTGTAGTTTCTTCTCATCCTAAACTTAGCATCCCACCAACCCAATTCCCCAAACAATACAAAAACAACAGGTCTGAAGTTATTTATGTATCTCACATGCATCATAAGATCAATTTTTAAGACATAGGAGAATGAAGAATCCTATTTAAATTCTTTCATACCAGAGACTCAGAGAGAAAGCATAAAACATAAATATTTTATCTTTAAAGAGTAGATCTGAACCTATAAACCTAAAATATCACTACAGAGTTTAACTTAAAAAGCTATAAATGAACTCAATATGCATATAAAACCAGTTTTCCAATCCTAACCAAAAACCCAGAACACAATGTTAATCACAAAAAAACAACAAATTAATATTAAGTAATAATCATTCAAGAACGCATCTTGTTCAACTCAAGATGATATGATTGAATACACATTTCTAGTTTGGTTTTGATTTTAGCTTGATATTAGAGAATTGAGATCGAGTCTTCATAAAACTAAAGAACAACCTTTATATATTAAAGTAACAGTTGGCTAAACTAAACATATATATCCCCAGAATAAAACAAAACAAATTAAGTCTAAGAATTTATAGCAAAATAAAGTCAAAACTTGTTATAGAAATACTAAACGAGTGCTCGTTCATTTTCAAACAAGCAAACGTAGCCAATCACAAACCTTACGCAAATGAAAGCAAGTGCCAAGTGTGTATCAACCTCATATGAGAAAAAAGAAGCAGCATAACAAAAATCAAACTCAGCAACTTCAACAACTCTTGGCTGCAAAACATCCACCTTTGAACATGAGATTTATATATCTAACAAACTATTTAATAATCACGGAACTAATTACTCATAAAAAATACAAGCTAATTTAATCAAGTAAAAACAGAGAATTGAACAAAAATAGCGATAGAAGAAGTACCTGGTTCTTCGACTGCTCTTCGACGTTTCTCGGCTTGGTCTTCGACGGATTCGGATTTGGCTTGTGTCTTTGGTGGGTTTTGGGGTTTATGTTTATGTTTAACTGCTCTTAGGAGTTTCTTCAGATTCTTCTTCTTCTCCTTCTTCAGATTCTTCTTAGGGATTCAAAATCTTCTGCGGCTCCTATTTCGCTGTTTTGGGTTTTGTTGGGGTTTATGTTTGACTTGCCTCTTTAGTGGGAAATAGAAGGACGAGGGTAAATGGGTAATATTGCTATAAATCAGATAAATGGTGAAAAATCATTTTAAAAGGCACTTTGGTAATTTCATCTTTTTTTTTTTGGACAGTTTTGTAAACTTATTCAGATGTGGACATTTTTCTCTTGAGAGCTTCTTTTGACAATCCAATTTTTTTTTTTTTACACTTCTTTTCTAAAAACACTCCATTCTCAAAATTTAAATTTTAAAAAATTTTAAAGACACTTCATTTTATTACAAAATTATCATTTTTATCTTTTTTCAATTAAATTATTAAAAAACAATATCCCTCCTAAATCATTAAATTAATTATTACATATTAAATATTTTCTCCTAAATTTTTAATTACCATATTAAACTCTCTCCTCCAATACATATCTCTAATTTTCTATCTCCATTCTTTTTCAACCAAGACTAATAGTTAAGGAAAAATAAAATAAAAAACTTACTAATAAGCTTGATTTTTAGAAACTATATGTATATATATATTTAAAAATAAAAAAGAAAATAATAATAATAATAAAAACAAGTACTTTGTTTTTTTTTTTTTAAAAACAAAAATCGAAATATGAAAATGATTTTTGTTACTCTTATAGGTATGTGATTGTATAGAGAACTTTAATTCTTTCATTAGTTTTAGAAATTCTGAGTTTAATCGAATCTAGTTGAAACAATTCAATATGTTTTTTTTTTTTTTTTGAAAATTGACTTTTTAATATATATATATATTCTGTTAGTAAAAAACCAAAATATTCATAAGTTTTTTTTATTCTTTAACTATTAATCAGAAATTAATTGAGAAAATATAGAAATATGATTATTATTATTATTATTTTTTTTTAAAATGGAGAGAGATCAATTAAGAGAGAGTGTTTAAAATGGTAATAACAGATTTAGGAGGGAGAGTTTAATACGTAATATTTAACCTAATGATTTAGGAGAGATATATATATATTTTTAATAGTTTAAATAGTTTTGAATGACTTTAAATTTTTTTTGTCTTGTTTAGTAATTTTTATTTAGGTTAAATTTGTCATTAATAAAAAAAAATTAAATTGGAGTGTGAATAGATAATTTTGGATTGTAAGGAGAAACTCTCTTTTCTCTTTCAAATATAGGAAAAGACATTTTTGTTCTTTCAAATAAAGAAGAGAGAGATATATATATATATTTTAATAGTTTAATTAGTTTGGAATGTCTTTAAAAAATTTTTATCTTGTTTAGTAATTTTAATTTAGATTAAAATTGTCATTAACAAAAAAAATTAAATTGAAGTGTGAATAGATAATTTGTGGATTGTAAGGAGAAACTCTCTTTTGTCTTTCAAATATAGGAAAAGACATCTTTTCTCTTTCAAATATAGGAAAAGACATTTTTGTTCTTTCAAATAAAGAAGAGAGAGAGAGAGAGGGAGAGAGAATTTGTGGATTGTAAAGAGAAATTCTCTTTTCTCTTTCAAATATAGGAAAAGACATTTTTGCTCTTTCAAATAAAGAAGAGAGAGAGAGAGAGAGAGCTTTGCTTTGTATTGATTTCTGGCAGCCAAACTTTACAAATGAGAACACATCTATTTATAATTTTATAGGCTTTGAGAACACAAGTTGCAAGTGATGATGATGAGCCAAATGGGGTGGATGATCAAGAGGTTAAGGTGGTGCTGCATAGGCGCAAGTGGACTAAATCCACACTAACATATTTCATAATTGCCTTTGCTCCTTGGTCAACCAAAGAGGATTGGTGGGGGAATCCATCAAATTACAACACCCCTTTGGATTTTCCACCACTTATATTTTTAATTTTTCTAAGAAAAATCCAGTGGGACAAAATCTTATTGAGATTTATATAATGATATTTTGGACCTTGTGGTGTTGGAAGACAAAACCTGATCGAATGGAAAAAAAGTATAGTGCACATATGTTCATGATTAATGTTTTCTTCAAAACATTTCTCATATTTATACTTTGTTAGAAAAACTCAATGGGATAAAAAACCATAGCAATGATATTCATTGATCTGTCGGATTAAAATAATATTTATGATGATCTTATGGATCAAGGTAATATATATACGATGATTAGCAAGATCAAAATAATATTTACAATGATCTTTTTGATTAAGATAACATATATACGATGATTTACTGGATTAATGTAATATTTATGATGATTTTTATGGATCAAAAGATTCTTGGGTTTGCTTAGAAAATCACCTCATTAAAAACTTTTATCAGGAAAATCCGATGTGACAAAAACATAATCGAAAAGAAAAATAGTATAATGCACATATATCCCAATATAATTAATACACTTAATTTGATATGCCCCCCTAATGGGACACTCCCCTTGATAAAATCATAAAAGTTCATTTGAAGCAATCTTCTAGATTGTTGAACTGACGCACACAGATGTTTATTTCATGAAATGCAATAACATCATAAATGATTTGAGGGATTATAAGCAAAGACTTGCTTTATGAAGTGTTATTAAATTGATGTGCCATTATAAGTAAAAACATGTCTCGTTTGTGAACGAGCTTTTATGGATCATAAAGATATAGCAGATCCGGATTCTGATTTCTTTGTGAAAACACATGAGTATATAATATGATTATTATCTTTATCTTATCATATATTCACTGAGATAGTTATCCGGGATTATAAATATCTACATTGAGTAAATCATATAGATAAATTATTACTACGTTTAGAAGACGCATTTCAAGCCTTTTTAAAGGCAGCTGAAGTTATCAAGAATGTGGAACGTAATCGTATTCATCACTAGTGATTACCCAGTTTCTGTAAGAAACCTTGTATTCGTGCCTCATATCTTATTATCTCGTTTTTCTCATTACGTTTCCGTATAAAGACCCTTTAGTATCCAATTAGTTTGACATCTGGGTGTCTGGAGTATTATTGGTTTAAATACTTTATGTATGACTTATGAAGTTAATTCTTCTTGAATTGCTTTTTTTCATGTAGGCCAATCATGCCTTTTATCTACAATCATTGATATTATGAATATTATAATTATCATTTATAATTTTAGTGTGTACTGTGTATAAAAATACATCATCAATTATATGATTTATAGAAATTTTCTCAACTTCTATACTCATGTATCTCTGTTGAAATTTCTTTCCATTTCAATGGATTTACTCATTTCATGGACTTATATAGAAATTTTCTCAATTTCAATATACTTTTATCTCTATTGAAATTTCTTTCTATTTCAATGGATTTAGTCATTTCATAGACTTGTATAGAATTTTTTTTTTTAATTTTAATATACTTGTATCTCTTTAGATATATTAGACTCTTAACTCGAGTTTTGTTTACATTAGGATCCTAATAACAATACCTTTTAAAAAGGTTCACAAGCTTATGATATGCATCATTGATACATAATTTAGTATTGTTTGATAACAATATCGTGGCTCTTCCAGAGCTTTCTATCAGATCCATTAGACCTGATACAGTATTAACATTTGCTCAGAGCAAAGTCAAATTTATAAAATATTTATGACTCTGCAGAATTGTATGAGCGTTGCACTCTCGACAAGACATATATTTTTTCCTTCTGAGAATTTTATGGACATTATGTTTAATGTCATTTTTATATCTCATCTGAAAATGATTTTTCAAACTTCTGGTTCGACCATAAACTGTAAGTTCATACATAAAATTCAGAAAACTTCAGATTATGAATAGATTTGAAACCCCAGGTTCCAAATAATAAAGTATGGCATTCATGTATATAACAGTGGATCCAGAACTCCAGGTTCTCATCGGTTTTCAAAACCGTGCCAATTTAAATATCATAATTCTAAAAACTTTAAGTTATAGTTAGTCGGTCTAGCCGATCTCATATATTACGTATAAATAAATAAATAGGAATATTGAAAAAAGCATAATAAATAAATCAAGAACTATATATAGGTTCTGTCGACAAAAAGCATAATAATAGGTTTTGTCGACACAGTCGCATCCAGTCTTATATATTGCATAAAAATAAATGTGAATATTTAAACAATTCCAAGAGGCTAAGCTCACCTGATATGATGCATAAAAATAAATGCGAATATTTAAACAACATAAATAAATCCAAAACTATATATAGGATCCGCTAACGGCATAAGCCATATTGTATACGGAACTATAAATAGATCTAGAATATTGAGATGTAAGTAAATCACCTATTAAAGGATCATTTTTACTTACATGCAATCGTGCTGATAACGTGTTATAAATCGATAAATAACGGATGAAATAAATAATAAGATAAAGTGAGAGAGAGGTCAGAGAAGAGAGACACGAGCTTTGCTTTGTATTGATTTTCTGGCAGCCAAACTTTACAAATGAGAACACATCTATTTAAAGGCTTTGAGAACACAAGTTGCAAGTGATGATGATGATCAAGAGGTGAAGGCGGTGCTGCATAGGCGCAAGTGAAGTAAATCCACACTAACATATTTCATAATTGCCTTTGTTTCTTAGTCAACTAAAGAGGCTTAGTGGGGGAATCCATCAAATTACAACAGCCGTATATTTATCCCAACTAGGTTTTTTTCTAAAGTTATTGACCATTTTAATCACTTGATCGAAATTCAAATATTCAATATTGCAGTACTGCTATTGGCCATTTGGCTAACATTATTTGATTAGATGGTTAATATGGATCCACAAGGTTAGTAAAATGGTCTGGTCTGTTTGCTTTGGGGTTTGTATCTCCCTGTGATCGAGTATCTACATAGCAAAAGGTTGTAGGTTTTGACGGGAGCCCAATTTCAAGATGAGACTCGTCAAGTGGTTTGGAAATAGTTAGTATATGATCCAGATCCTCCTCTGGGTCTGGTTTTATCGGATGTAGTAACTTAGAAAATGGATGGACAAGCTTGGTTATGTATTTTGTTTCTCCTCCTCATACAGCCACATATTAACTAATCATCACAAGCAGTAAACAGTTGCAGCAAAAAGCAAGTAAAGAGTTGCAGCAAGATAGAAAATATGATATGATTAATTGAAGGCATAATTTAACATAAGTCCCATTTTTTTTTAGTGATTTGTCACTTTTATAAATATCTTTCTATATTTATCACTTTAGTCCAAGGAAGCACGGATACTCCGTTTGGTGGAGGTAACCCGTATCGAACTCGTATCCAGTTCGGATACACCCCGGATACACTAGGATACGTATCCGATACGCCAAATGGCTTATCCGGTGACTTTTTGACAAGTTTGACTGGCGGATACTTGGGGGATACGGCTCGGATACTTGGGGGATACGGCTAGGATACGCAAGGGATACGTTTGGGGCAAAATCATAAATATTTTAGTACAAAACGGGGTCAAATTATAATTTTAAAATGTATGGGTCAAAACAAAATTTTAAAGAAATATATCAGTCAATTACTCAATTGCAATTAGTTTCAATTTCATTCAGCAGCCGCTTGAAAGAAAAATCAGAAAGGTGCAATTTTTTGGCTGATTTTCTGGCTAAAAAAGAGGTTGATGTGCTGAATTGGAAATGATAGGCATGGATAGTAGTTTTGCTAAAGTTTGCTAAAGATCGAGTCATCTTCCTCCTAAAGATTGCCTTTCAAAAAAAAAAAAAAAAAATAGAGTTTTGTGAACCAGGCACAAAACAGAGCACCCATTATTTAGATGATTGGATATGAATATGTTTTGATTTTTGAATGATCCTTTTATATATTATTTTAATAAACGTATCCCTGCCGTATCCGTATCCTAGTTTTTTAAGATTTGCCGTATCCCCGTATCGTGCCGTATCCGTATCCCGTATCCGTATCCGTATCCGTGCTACCTTGCTTTAGTCCCTATTTTTCTCAAAACTCATCTCTGTAATTCATTTGACTAAATATTTAAAAGTCAACTATTTTAAAAACTGTGAAAGTACACTTTTGCCATTATTACTATTTAATTTAGATAAAATGATTATCTTAACTTTAAATTAAAATGAAAAACAATAAAATTCTTAATAATAAAATCTTAAATAAATAGATTATAAAAAAATCTTAAATAAATAATATAATATATCCATTAATTTTTTCTTATTTTGTATTTTTTTTTTCATAATGGATATTTATGTAGCTAAAATGATTATCCTAGCTTTAAATTAAAATGAAAAAAAAAATTCTAAATAATAAAATCTTAAATAAATAGATTACAATTTTTTTTTATGAAAAATAATTATTTAAAGTTAAAATAATCATTTTAGCTAAATAAATATCTATTATAAAAAAAAATACAAAATAAAAAAATAATGGATTTTTTATTATTATTTATTTAAGATTTTTTTTTTTTTTTTTTTTTTGTAATCTATTTATTAAAGATTTTATTATTGAGAATTTTATTGTTTTTCATTTTAATTTAAAGTTAAGATAATCATTTTAGCTAAATTAAATAGTAATTAAAGGCAAAAGTGTACTTTTACATGTTTTAAAATAATTGACTTTTAAATATTTGGTCAAATTGACTAAAATAATGAGCTTTAGAAAAAATATGAATTAAAGTGATGAATATAAAAATATATCTATAAAGGTGACAAATCGCCAAAATGAGATTTAAGTGAAATTTTGCCTTAATTGAATAATTGATATATGTTGCCGTTTGGGTGAGAGATAAAAGATGGATTGTGTTAAGCAGATTTTGTCCATCTATTTTTGAATTTTGAGTGACCACATCAACATTTGACAACATCTAGCTGGAAAATAGCAGCAGGACAGATACATTTGAGGCTAGTACTAGACTACTAGTACTAGTGAAGGGTTTACGCCACAAATATATTTTTGATATTCTGTTATTTTTTTATTTATTTATTTATTTTAAGCAAAAGGACACATGCATTAATCATGATGAGGATGATATCATTTCTCAAAAATCTTAATAAATCTCCAATGGAGCTATTGAGGGCACTAAAAATTACATCAAATTGGTGTAAAAACGAGAATTTTATAGGAATATTCTTACACTAATTTTATAGGTGACACTTGAAAAGTGAAAGGGAAGAAATGGAGAGTGAGTTGAGCAAAATTGTTATCTTTGGAGGAACTGGGTACATTGGTAAGTACATGGTGAAGGCAAGTGTTTTTTTTGGCCACAAAACATTTGTTTATGCTCGTCCCATCACACCACACACCACTCCCTCCAAGCTACAACTCCACAAGGAATTCCAGTCCATGGGTGTCACCATTGTCCAGGTACGTACTTTCTTTCTGTCGTCTCCATCGTTTTTCTATTCAGGTCATAACTCATAAGCGTGGTTGCATGAATAGTTGTACGTGTAATTAATGAGCTATCATGGTGATTATTCTGACCACATTCAAGTAGAAAAACAATGCAAACAAGATATAAAATTAATGTACAAGTAATTAATAACAGGGAGAAGTAGAGGAGCATGAGAAGATGGTATCTGTGCTTAGGCAAGTTGATGTGGTGATATCTACATTCGCAATCCCTCAAATTCTTGACCAACTCAAAATTATACATGCCATCAAAGTTGCTGGTAACATTATGGTACTCATCACCTCCTCTCTGTTTTCTCTTTAATTTTTGGTGAAAAAAAACCACTATAACCACATCCTTGACACTATTTTGAATAGTATATAATAACTGCAGTTCGGTTGATTTTACTGGGTTAACACTAAATTAATAACTGCAGTTTTAATAGCATTAAAATAGGGTAATCAACACAAATAACCTTTGACTTCACTTTTTCATTTTTCTCTCTCTTTCTCTCAAGAAAAATGTCGGAGATTCGTGATTTTCATGTTGAATCAAAATCATCATGTTTCTCTTTTTCGTCTTCCTTTTAAAAGTCATAACTCTACATTTAGTTGGAAGAGTGAAAATTGAGCAGACAAGGTACTAGCAATTGAGTATCGAATTCTGGTTATCTATACGGCATATTTGAATTAGATATTTTTTTTTTTTATAAGAGAAAAAGTATATATGAAAGTAGTATTTTTACAAACACCCAAATGATCATTGCTATAATTGTCATTGATATATTTTTTTATTTTTTATTATTTAATGTGTATCAATACTTGCAACTCAAGGACATTAACCAAATATATATATATATATATATATATATATATATAGTCTTTCTATTATCAGTTCGAACTGACAAAAGTTATATCAGTTCCTTGTATGTGGGCCACTGGATTTAAATACTTTGACTGACAAGTGCATACAGCCAAGTCAAAGTATTTAAATCCAGTGGCCCACATGCAAGGAACTGATATAACTTTTGTCAGTTATATATATATATATATATATATATATATATATATATATGTGTGTGTGAGATTTTTTTTTAATATTGGCTTTGAAAAGATGTAAAAGGAAGATTATAATAATGGGTGTTTATAACATGTTGAAATTATAATTCAGCAAGAAAAAAATGGTTGAAATGGATAAAGTAATAAGCATGCTTTGTAAGTGGTGACAGATTTCCAGGATATCAATTTTGTTTCGATAAATTTGACATCAAAAATCTAGTATTATATGAGAGAAACGTGATGATTTGACCCAGCTCTGTATTTTTTATTTATTTATTTATTTTATTTTTTTTGTTCGAAAAGCAACTTTTATTAAAAAAAGCCAAAAGGCAACACGTAAACAAAACGGGGAGCGTGAAGCCCACCCAACCAAGATCCTATGATTTCCTCGATTGATTCTAACTTGTTATGTAATGTTTTACTGCTATTTGAGAGTTACATGGGAGAGAGAACTATTTATGATTCCTTAATCAATTATAACCCTTGTTTTTTGTTTTTATACGGTAACTGTTGTATGTTTCTTTTTATTTAATTTGTATTTGTAAAATAAGAAAATAAAAGGTAAGCTTTTTTTTTTTTTCTTTTGTGAAACAAGAAAAGCAAAGGATAATTGTTTTAATACCAATCCTTAGATTAATCCAATGACTTTCATTAGAAGCTGCTAATTGTAATACAATGAGGGGATGCTAAACATAAAATTTATTTATTTATTTATTTAAATAGATGTGCAGTCTTTTTATTATTAGTTCGAACTAATATAAAATATATCGGTTCCTTACATGTAAAAACCATTGGATTTAAAATATGTTTGACAAGTGTATACAGCCAAGTCAAAGCATTTAAATCCAATGACCCACATACAAGGAACTAATATATTTATATCAGTTCGAACTCACAATAGAAAAACTAAATAAATGTATACATTATAAATATGAATAAGAAAATTTACAGAACATGCTATTAGTAACCAACTAACCATATATCACATCTAAAAACTTATAAGCATAGGAGATTACATGCTTGTTGTAGTGAAGTTTTTCCGACTTGGGATATCTAACTATCTTAAACATGTATTTTTTATTTATTTATTTTTTATATATATTATTATTTGTTAGAGATTTCTTCCATCAGAGTTTGGATGTGACGAGGAGAGAGTGAGTCCTCTACCTCCTTTTAAAGCTATCCTTGAAAAAAAGATTAAAATCAGAAGGGCAATAGAAGCAGCTAACATTCCATACACTTTTGTTTCTGCAAACTGCTGTGGTGCTTACTTTGTCAATTACTTACTTCGTCCACATGATCATCACCAACAAGACCATATTGTTGTCTATGGAACTGGCCAATCAAAAGGTACCTACTTCTCATTAACATCTAAAATAATTAAGTACTTGTATACTATTGACATGCATGTATGAAATGAAAACTGAACTAAAGAATTGGTTTCAGCTGTTCTAAATTATGAAGAAGATATAGGTGTATATACAATTAAAGTGGCAAATGACCCAAGAACATTGAATAGAATTGTGTATTATCGGCCGGAGACAAACATTATATCACAGCTTGAATTGATCTCACTTTGGGAGCAAAAGACTGGTCGAACTTTCAAGAGAGTTCATATTCCAGAAGAAGAAATGGTGAAGCAATCTCAGAGTAAGATTAATTTTAATATATGATAGAATAATTAGAATTTTTTAAGTTTGATATTAATGTTTCATGTATCATGTATGTATGCACGCAGCCCTACCACATCCAGAAAACATTCCAGTATCAGTTTTACACAGCCTGTTTGTGAAGGGAGAAACGATGAATTTTGAACTTGGCAACGACGACATTGAAGCTTCCAAGCTTTATCCAGATTCTGTATTCACCACAGTTGATCAACTTCTTGATATTTTTCTCATTGATCCTCCACAGCCTGCCACTACTGGTTTTGCATGACCACTACTGTTTCTACTTTCTACAAACAGGGGTTGAGAGATGAAAAAATAAAGTTTGTTTTGTCTATTTTCCTTCGTTTTCAAAATAATTGAGTTTGCTTTAACCACCGCAACTTTGTATGTTTTTGTGAAATATCCAAAGCCCTCCTTTGTGTGATTGTGTCTTACAAATGGAATCATTGAGACCATCTACAACACCGGGCCCAAAACTAGCTCAATATTCCATCAGAACTATTCACTAGCTCATGCAATTCATCACTTAGCTTATATATAACATTTTTGCTAATCGAATAGATAATCAAACATTCTAGCACACTACTTAACATTTTAGGTAAAATGATTCCAAAGTCAAGTTAATTACAACTATGTAATGCAACTAAAACATTTGTAGAATAATGTATGTAGCTTAGTTAACATAAGATTATGTTTTTTGTCTGTAAAGTAAGAAAAAGAAAAGGATAGCAGGTATATCAATGCAATTGCACATACAGACAAGTAAATGATTGCAGAAGTGAGGCATTACAATTACACATGCAGACAATGCAACTAAAATATTTGCATAGAAATGTTTTGAAGAAATCTGAATACCCACAAGTGCTAAAATATCAGAAATCCGTTGAACAGATTATATAGGGCCTTTGCTACATTTAACTAAAACCTGAAAACAAATCTATTGAGATAGTAGGAAACTAACATTGTCTATGGTGATGGAATCCTTGCCAAACAAAGTTCTCAGGTATGGAGTTGCACTTCAAAACCTCTTGCAACACCTATAGAGAGAAAGATAACACAAAACATAAACACGTATGGAAAGACTAGATGTACAAATGTAAAATAGAGGACGGTGCATGAAATTCTAATTAAAAAAATTAAATCCCCTAGTACATGCAAAACCCCAGTTTAAAGAACAAGAAATCATGATGTTATTATCTTTCAAGTTTCAATGATAATGAAATGGATGTTTGCGGATTCATGATCCAGATCCACTGGAGACATGCAATCATTTATTGGGCTCAATCACCAACTTGTTATGGCCTATGGGCTATACAAGTGAAGGTTAGTTTGAAAATGAGAGATGAGACAAAAAGAGTGATGAGGAAATGCTTTAGAAATTAATAAAGATTTAAGAGGCAGCCCATTTCCCAACTTTGAATCTATAAGTTTTTGCCCATTTCCCATCACCGCCGTAAGGCATATATACCTTCCCACTTAATTATGCCTTTTCTATACAATGGGGATTGCTAATAATAGTATATAAAATTGGATACTTTCAATTTAAGCTTTTTTTTTTTTTTTGGATGGGGACTACCGACTACTACTACACAAGTTGGCTTTCAGACTTTATTATGCCATCTTGGCTCTTGCATTCATGGAATACAATGTATTTATGAAACATCGATGAAAAATATGTTTTATTTGTTTTAGTATTGAATCTCTTACAAAGATACTCTCTAAGTCTCTTTCGTTTAAGTTTATAACATTAACAGGCCGCCATATATTGTATTAAACGACAAATTGGTTTGCGTAATCACAATCATACACCTGGGAATCTGGGATGGGACTTTGGAGTCATATATTTATATATATATAGTGGAGCCAATTTATTGTACAATAGAAGTGGTGGGGTTAGCAAGTTGCACATAATTGAGTTTACAAATGAAGCAATTATCAAGTGTCCCCAGTCCCCACCCACTCCTTAATCATCAGTTTTGTCAAAACATAATCAATTATTGTCATTAACACGCAAAATTGAAGAAGAGAAGAAGAATTCTAAAAATATTAGCAGATTTGGAGAGTGACGTCAAGCCAAATCCAACGAATGACATGAGATGTCAGCTCCTGATTGGTAGGTGCATAACATTCTAATTCAAAAGCGCGTGAGACTATCTGTGTCTGTGACTGTTATGATTTAACTGCGCAGCCAAAATCTAAACCATTTGTAATACTAATAACGTTTGTTTCAAAGCCTATGTTAACTTTGTTTTTGTTTCCCTCTCCCTCTGCTCTCAATCTTAGCAACATCTCAGGTTCTTTTTCTTTTTCTTTCTTTTAATTCTTGTATATTTGCTTTGCTTTGCTTTGTTTTGTTTATATGCCATGTTTTATTATTGATTGCTTTTTGTTTCCAGCAGAAGAAGAAGAAGAACATGTTTTTGCTTTTGTGTTTGGAGTAATACGACTCTTATCTTTTCGATTTGAAACAGTAGTTGCACTTTAAAAAAAAGATCAAATTTGACTTTACTATGAGTTTATCAAAACCTCTTTCTACCAAAAAAAAACTCTGCTCTATGAGTTTGTCTTCATCTTATCTTGCAAAGTTTCAGCTCCATGAAATTCTTCTATGTTTAGATTTTGCACAAATCAGCAATTGTGAAGGGGTTAATTATGCTTGTTGTTTAGGGTTAGTGCCACTGTCATTTAGTTTGTACCCAATTTCTTTCTGAATTATACCAATTTCAACTTGTTGTTTTTAGGGTCAGTATTATGCTTATACCATTTTTTTTTCTTATTATTAATGTTGCTGGATGCCACCATAACTGATGGTCATGGCCTGGTTTACAGGTTTTGTACCACACAAGACTTTTTACTCACAAGGATGATGTAGCTCCTTTGCTCTCCCTCCCACCTACTGGGTTTTCTCTTGGAGGAAATCAGTGATTGAGGGTTACTGTTAACAAAATGCATTAATGACATAAAACGAGTACTGATTTGTTGAATCAGACTTCTGTCACCGAAATGTGACACTTTCTTGCTTCTATTAGCACATAACTTAGTTGAAACTTATATTTCAAGCTTGCCTCTTGATTATCAACCTCAAAAGTCAAAACCTATATTCCTGTTTAGTCAACTCAATTTTTCTTTAATAACTTTCATTTTCAGTCTTTTCAAAATTGTGCCATTTTGTCATCTATGACCATGAATCATCAAAGTATCATTCCTGTAACACCAAGCGAATCTAGCAAAGGTATCTCACAGTCCTGTTGCACTGCCTTATCCCCACTTTATAATTTTTTCAGTGTTGAATCAGAAGGGCAAAGTCTCTGTACTGCTGATTATTCCTCTCTGCATCCGTCACCTTTTATACGAAAAGAATCTGTCAGTTCTCCTAATCATATGAGAGTATCTGGACCCAACAGCCCTGTGACTCAGGCTGGTACACATCTCCAACATTCAAACAACACTTTCTCACGTTCTTCAGAATTTTGTACCAGTCTATACCAATCATCTTCATCAACCACTGAAACCCATCGGAGACTTGGGAATTTCCCATTTCTTCCTCATCCTCCAACATACAACCAGTCTGTCTCTGCAGTTGATTCAACAAAATCTCCATTGCTTTTCAGTGAGGATATAGGGAATACATATGAAGAGGAGCATTCAGAATCTTTTATGAAAGACTTACTTAATTTTCCTGGAGATGCTTCTGATGGTAGCTTTCATAGTGTAACTTCTGGAGGTGAAACTTTGGCACTTACTGAGCAATTGGAGCTGCAGTTTCTGTCGGATGAACTTGACAAAGCTATAACCGACCGTGGAGAAAATCCCAGGCTTGATGTAAGTCTATTCAATTTCAATCTATTACCTTTTACATCATAGTTAAATATTGTTCTGCTGGTAAAAGTTTTATTATTGACAACCGTGTAGACGTTGAGGGTGGATAAATGATGGTGCCTGGACTGCTAAATAATTACATCTTCTAAACACTTTTAACTCTTTCTAGCACTTATGTTACTCTTGAAATATCTGGAGTAATAAGATGAACGAGATATGATCGTTTTACATTAATAGATGAGATGTGATCGTTTTGCCATTGTGTTGCATCCTTACATTAGCACTGCTGCATGATCTTCTATTTTACTGGTTACTGGTATGTTTCTCTGAAATAATGAAGTTTATATAGGAAATATATGAAACACCTCAATCTCCGATAAAACCACCCATAGGACTAGCATGCAATCAGAACTATGTTTCTCTGGCACCACCTGTTGATGCTCTTACAAGTCACCCTTCTCCTGGGCCAGCAACTGTTCACAAGCCAAGAATGAGATGGACACCTGAGCTCCATGAGCGTTTTGTTGAGGCTGTTAACAAGCTTGATGGGGCTGAAAGTAAGTACTTAATCTCGTGTAATGTTGTAAACTAGTTGGGGTTATCACTTTTCTGCCATAGCACTGCATGTATTATAACTTTGACAGTTTCCAATCATAGAAGGCCCATTATTCACTTTGAAATGCAGAAGCTACTCCAAAAGGTGTATTGAAGCTTATGAATGTAGAGGGTTTGACCATCTATCATGTAAAAAGCCACTTACAGGTAATCAATTTAGTTTATTGGAGAATTGGGAATAATTGCTTAATTATCTGTTAGTCCTTTTATTTATTCAAGTGTCTTTTGCAGAAATACCGACTTGCTAAGTATATGCCAGAGAAAAAAGAAGGTAATGAACTCTTAATGGAGAAGAAGTGTTGGTTATAAGTGTAGTATCTTATCTGTGATTAATATTCTGTGTGAATGTTTCAATCCTCAATTTCTTAACTTCCTTTCTATTTATGCTCCTAAAACTTTTCAAGACAAGTCTAAATCATATAGATAAATGAAATTCACTCACATTTTGTGAATTTGCTTTACAGAAAAACAAACTTGTGGATCTGAGGAAAAGAAAGCAGCTTCAAGCAGTAATGAAAGTGATGGACGGAAGAAAGGGTCAGTATCATTTTCAATTAATAATTATTGCACATATGTTTTCTAGTTCTGTTGCATAAAACAGTATGTGAATAATTCTTTTGAGTTTCTTGTCATATATAGGAGCATTCAAATAACTGAGGCACTGCGCATGCAAATGGAAGTTCAGAAACAGCTCCATGAACAACTTGAGGCATGTCGATTTCTTATTTTGAAAGCCATGCTGTATTTATTTCTTATATCTTATTGGTTTCTAAATGCTATGTTGTTGTTTGCATATTCTACGCTCAGGTACAAAGGGCACTCCAATTACGCATAGAGGAACATGCAAGGTACTTACAGAAGATCTTGGAGGAGCAGCAGAAAGCTGGCAGTGCATTGATTCCTCCTCAAAGCTTGTCATCGGTTACCAGTTTAAGCAAAGATTCTGAATCTGAGGTGCAGCCTACTTCTCCATCAGCAAGTGCCTTAGATGAGTTTAAAACCGACTCATCATCATCTCTACCATCAAAGCATAAAGCTAACCATGATAGTGACTCAAAGCCAGATGCATGCTCAAAAAGGATCCGTCTTGAAGACAAGCCGGAAACAACTTCAGATGATGCTCTGCTAGTTGAAAATCCTGTGCAATGACGGCTTCAGAAGCTTATAAGTTTCACCGTTTGTATGATTAATTTAGTTCTTGCAGATGTTGTATTGAACTTTCTTGTAAAGTAGTGATTGAATTGAGATTTTCTTCATTTGTATCTCATGACATTTTACAAAATCTGAATGGAAGAGAGTATTTTTAGCAATTGTGCATCTGGTGAATGCTAAAATGCAGCTTGAAAACAAGAAAGACTACAAAAGAACAAGCAGTCTGTTTATATCAAATAGTTTTATCACGGGTAACTACACAATCTAAAAAAGTTCAAACAAAACTTAACAAGTGATTTTTGTTTTTTCATTTACACATGTTTACATTTATACATGCATGTATTCAATAATTTTAATACTCCTTAATAAGAATGCATTATATTTATAGGTTATGTTACAAGACTTTGAAATTACTAGTTAAATAAAGACAAATTTTATACATGCTTCCACATTTGTATATAGTTATGTGGTGTGAGTGAAAACACCGGGAGTAATCTAGTTCACTAATATCACGTGCTTTGCTCCATTAATATTACGCCATGTGGTATGAATGACCAATCGCATCGGGTATCATTTTGTCCACTAATATCATGATATCTAGAATGAGTGACTGAAAGTTACGGAGGTTGTGTTAAGTACACTAATAACACACCCGGATACAGAGCCGTTCCTGATGTTTCCGAGGCCCCTGGGCGAAATCCAAAAAATGGGCCCTTTGAGTATATAAGTATATTCATAATTTTTTTTCAATATATATATACGATTATATAACCTGTTTTCATATATTTAGTCCGAAAATGATAATTTCATTAAAGATAAATAATATTGTATAACAATTACATTAAATATCTAGACAAATAAGTTTCTCATATAACTCAAGCAAAATGTGACTAGAAATACTGAATTATTTATTAATATCAATGTCATACATTAAACTTGTTGCTAATAGCATATAAAATTACAAAAGATATACAACTCGCAAGCATTTGCAAAGTTCTAAAAGAAAGTTACAAAATATTTCGGCAACTCTCCAACAATATTCAAGCTATCACGTAATCCTGCAAAACAAAATCACAACATGGTAAAGAGTATCCAAACATTATTTGAAATGTCTTCTAGCATTTTGAGAAGCAAATTCATTAATAATATTTTCAAATTCAATATTTTCTAACATTTCATTTTCAATACACATGATTGCCAACTCATTTAACCTTTCTTGTGACATAGTTGACCGCAAATAAGATTTCAACATTTTTAATTTAGAAAAACTTCTTTCTGCGGATGCCACAGTCACAGGTATAGTCAACAATATTCTATATGCAATTGATACATTTGGATAACAATCCGAAGCTTTTACAAACTCAAGCATTTCAATGGCAGTCTTTTTTTCTTTTGGTAAAGCAACTTGTAACACTCTTAATTCAGAAAACAAATCATTTGAATCAACATCTAAAAATGTATCGTGTTTTAGAGCACATTCAAGATTTACACAACATTTTTTCAATTTATTATCATCTAATGAAATTAACTTCTTTGAATCATATAAGAACCCAAAAATACTTTCAAATATTTGCAATTGTTCAAATCTATTCTTCAAGGAAGCAATAGCAACATCAACTACAACTACAACAATAAAATAATTCACTTTAAAAGATTCTTCAGCTGATTGAGTTATATCCTCATGTGCATTCTCATCAAACTGTTTCTTTCTACGAATTTGACGTTTTTTAACAAAAATTGGTTCAATTTCCAAATATAATGCAATACCTTTAGCATCAATCATGGCAGATGTAAACTCATTTTCTCTATAATTTTCAAAAAAAGATATGACCTCCTTCAAATGTTCAATAGCAACATCAATACACATATCATTAGATTGCAAACTTTTGCTAACCGTGTTTATACAAAACAAGATATCATGCCAGATAGTCATGCCTAATAAAAACTCAAAATTTTCAAGTTCATTTGCTAAACTTTCAGCTTCACTCTTTGTTTTGGGATCATCACTACTTTCAAGTAATACTAACAAAGCTTCTTTTATTTGGGGAGCTTGATATTTTATGGCTTTAACACTATTAATACGACTTTCCCAATGTGTTGTAGACAATGTTTTGAGAGTTAAGCCATTAACATGATCTTGAAAAACTTTTCATCTTTTTGTAGAACTAGAAAATAATGAATATATTCGTTGAACAACTCCAAAAAAAGATACCGCTTTAACACAAGAGTTAGCCATATCACACACAGTTAGATTAAGACTATGAGAAGCACATGGCATGTACAATGCTCTAGGATTTATTTCAAGTAATCTTTTTTGCACACCTTGATGTTTCCTTTTCATGTTAGATCCATTATCATAACCTTGTCCTCTCACATCATTAATATCAAGATCAAGAGATTTTAGTACAACTTGTAATTCATTAAAAAGCCCCATCCCATATGTATCATCCACTTTTAAAAATCCTAGAAAGTACTCTTCTACTTTTATGGTACTAGTGGACATGTCTACACATCGTATTATCAAAGTCATTTGTTCTTGGTGACTTATATCAGGAGTACAATCAAGAATCACTGAATAATATTTTGCAGCTTTGATTTTTTTTATGATTGCACTTTTTATATTAGAGGCTAATCTAGAAATCAACTCATTTTGAATTTTATGACCAAGATAGTGATAATGAATCTCATTATTATCAATGCGTCGAATATGTTCTTGCATTACTAGATCAAACTCTGTTATCATTTCAATTAAACCCAAAAAGTTGACCATTATTATCTTCGTGAATTCTCTCATTGGTTCCACGAAAAGCCAAATTATGCTTAACAAGATATTTCACAACAGCAATAATTCTTACAAGAACTTCTTTCCAACGATTTTTCTCTTTTGCAATTTGTTCTTGTATATTTTTATCAATTGTTTCATTCTTTTTTATTCTGAATAGTAAATTAATCCAAGTACTCATATTAGTGATATGCTCAACACTATTCTTATGTTCTCTAAGTCTCTCACTAAGATGCTTCTAACTATTAAATCCTTCATGTGCTAAAAGACTCTTCGTATTCATTGACTTAAATAACTTACAACAAAAACAATATACTTTGTCAACATGCTTTGAGTACACTAACCATTTCCTGTCTTGAGTCTCTCCATTCGGTAATTTTCTAGTATAATATGAATATGAAAAATGTCTAGAATTACCATCCAAAGGAAAGATGAGATTGGGTTCTCTTATAGGACCTTTTTCCACTAATAAATCAATTGTACTATTGTCAAGGTTTCCCCAAATTCTAGGATCATAAATATCCAAATGAGGAGTTGATTGTTCTATTTCATTACCCAAATTCTCATTATCATTCATATCAATCACATCATGATTATTCAGTTGATTTTCATCATTTTCAATTTCGTTGTCCAAATTTTCATTATCATTCACATCACGATCAACTGAATTTTCAAGTGAACAACCCGACTCTACTTTCTTAGTAAAGAATTTTTCTAAAGCTCCCTTTTGAGACTGAGTCAATTGTTCTAATCTTTGTCTTTTTTTTTCTTTTTTCAGATCCAGATGGTTGTTTTTTAGGAAGCATGTTACTAATAACTAAAATAACAAACAAAGAACAATAAAACACTAATAACTAAAATAACAAATAAAGTAACAATCAATGTGAAACGCTAAAACAGAAAAATAGAACCTGTCAAGCATTCAAGGAATTAGATTCAACAGGTCGCACCAGCCTCCCAATCCTGCAAGACTGATTTTTTTTTTTTTTTTTGGTGCTGAAAAATACAATCAAATCATATATTAATTACTAATTATATATATGAGATTGACACGAAAGAGTAATTATAAAATAGCAATTAAACCATATACTGAATTAGGTATATATATGAGTATCGATTCAATGACAACTGATGCAGCTGTTTTACTGCGTACATTTTATGTTATATTCCTATGTCTGCTTCTATTTTTGTTTCTTTTCCTGGAGTGAAATAAGTGTTCTAATATACTACAATTGATAACAAATTAACAATTTATTTATTCTGTGAGATTGTAAAGATTATTAAACTAGTGAAAAATTGTTAAATTGATGGTACAAATAATAATATAATATGTCTTTGTTCTAGTTCTTCTAAGTGAAAATCAATAATATAAGTGAAAAGAATATAAAGTTATGGCTAATATAATGTTATGGATCCAATATAAACATATAATCTCAAATTCTCAATTCTCAGACGTAAACAATAACAATAATTCAATAAAAAAGAGAAAAAATAGAGAATAAAAAGATTAAATATAAATATAGATTAAAAAAGATAACTACAAAAAACAAAAAACAAAAAACAAAAAGAAAATTACCTAATTAAAATTAAGAGTTTGATACTTAGAGTTGAAAGTCGGAGAGAAAGTGAGAAATTGAGAAAGAGCTAGTGATGGGTTGTGAGCAGAACCGTATTTTTTTTTTACTTTGTGGAATATAATAAAACCCTACTGTATACTTATATTTGATGATATGAATAAGACTATTGGAGCATCAAAATGGGGCCTGACGAATGGGCATCAAAATGGGTCTGTGTTAATTTTTTTTGGGTAAAGTTTGAGCTGTTTTGAAAAAACAAATAATTGGGCCCTCACTATTTATTGAGCTTTCTATTTCACAACTGAAATCATGTATCAAGGGGCCCTAAAAATTATGGGCCCGGGGCGGGTGCCCCTCTTGCCCTGCCCCAGGGCCGCCATTGCTCGGATATCACGCCGGATATCATGCTATATTAATGTTAGACAACCCAAAAAAATTAACTCAAAAACTAATTTAAATGATGTGGCAAATTGTTTATTCATTAATCAAATCATTCTATAATTTATGTGGTAATTTATGTGGTAATGACAACTCACTTACTACATTATTTGGGTTTTATAGTATTACGCGTCACGCTAGGAATCACACTAGACACTTAAGAACAAACAGAAGTCCCAAGCGTCCTAATCCAAAAAAAAATTCCCAAATATATATATATATATATATATAGAGAGAGAGAGAGAGAGAGAGAGAGAGCGCGGTCAGCAGTGTAGGGCCAAAGAGAACTGACTCAGATACTATCTCTCAGTGTTGTTGGCAATGGCGATGTAAGGCAAGTCTTAGGCTTTGAGTTTGTGCACCCAAAATCCAAAAAGGTATTTACTTCCTTCACCTTTCTCTTACTCTTTAGTCTCCTTTGAACGTCCATAGTTGCTTGGTGATGAGTGATAATACTTTATTATGTATATACCAACATATGAGATTTTTCTGTGTTTTCATCATTCTCAAACAACGTGTATGAGGTTTGACTCAACCATTAATCAAAGCCATTACTTTCTATTGAAATTTACTCAATTCGCAACTCAGTTTCCATTTTCACATGATCATGATTGATGCTCTCTCCAGTTGAATTCAAGATCATATTGTTAATCCCATTTCATCCACCCATTTACCAAATCTATCATATGTCATGCCCCGGATTAGGTTTACTTGCAGATATTTCAATCAAATCCTAGGAAAATCTATATTCAAATGAGGGTGATGGAAATGAAGCTCTCCTTTGGATGGGTTGGTTTTATTTGTTTTGGTCCTTGTAGACACCTGATACGATGGGGTTTTTTTTTTCAACTTCGGATAGAAAAACTGGATTTTTATGCAAATGTTCCAATATAAATTGTTAGAGATTTGCTAATTTATTTAATCTTTTGAGAGCTTCGGGCAGGATACTTCCTTTGCTTAGCGACTCGAAGAGTTGGTCGCTAGTGTATTCTAGATTCATGCTTGCTTTGCCTTGCAATAGCCGGATTCGATCAGAACAGGTTTTTAACCATCCATTAGATATTGGTGGTACAAAATATCTTTCCTGGAAGAAGAAAATATTTTTGGAAACAAAAGCTCATGTCACTTTCTTTACTCTAATACACCTAGTAAATTGTGCTTTAAAGTCTTTTCCCCCCTCCAATTTTTCTGTTTCTACCGCTCTTTATGTAGGATTTCTGCTGGAGGTTTTTGAAAGAACTTGATTCATGCACGATCATATTTATGTTCTTGACTTGCAGATTGGATTCTTTTAAGACTTTTTGTTTCTTTTATGTCTGTAAAAATGGCTGCCGCTGATGCTTCCTTCAATGTTCGTGATCATGGAACTGCTCAGAGTGAGAAAAACAGAGTGCAGTGCAATTATTGCTGTAAGGTAATGAGTGGCTTCTCCCGACTCAAACACCACTTAGGAGGTATACGTGGAGATGTGACACCTTGTGAAAAGGTTCCTGAAAACGTAAGGGAATTTTTTAGGAACATTTTACTAGAGACTAAGAGAGGAGGTCTTATCAAGGAAGTTGGGGAACTTCATCACCCAGATCGTCCCCAAAAAAGGAATGTTTGCTCCGATTCGAATGGAGTCAAGCGCATTAAAGTTGAAGCCTCTCAAAATGCTAATTGTGAGAGTGGAGGCCATGAATACACTGGATCTGAGTTAGAAGGTGCAACACAGCATGTTTCACTGCCAAGCAGAAGAATAGGCTCACCGACAGGGTCCGATGCTGAGAAGAAAAAAGTTTCACTGTCATGGCAAGCTCAAAAATGCATGGGTAGATTTTTCTATGAAATGGGTATTGATTTCAGTGTTGCCAACTCTCCAAGCTTTAGGGGTATGATAAATGCTATGCTTTCTCACAGTCAAGGAGAGTATGAAATCCCCAGTTGTGATGAGTTGAAGGGGTTGATCCTTCAAGAAGAAGTGAAGGAAATGCGAGAGCGTGTGGAGAGGATAAGACATTCATGGGAAACTACTGGATGCAGCATTTTGTTGGATGGGTGGATTGATCAAAACGGTCGAAACTTGGTCAATTTTATCGTGGATTGTCCTCAAGGACCAATTTACCTTCGGTCCTCTGATGTCACAGCTGCCATTGGTAATGTTAATGCCCTGCAGTTGTTACTAGATGGAGTTATTGAAGAGGTTGGGGTTGGTAATGTTGTTCAAATCATTGCATCTCTTACAACAGGCTGGATGGGACATGTAGGGAAGCAGTTTATGGAGAGGCAAAGGACAGTGTTTTGGACTGTGAGTGCATCCCATTGCATTGAGCTTGTACTTGAGAAGATCAGTATGCTGGATTTTGTTAGAGGGATATTAGATAAGGCCAAGACTATTACAAGGTTCATTCATGGCCATGCAGCAGTATTGAAACTCTTTAGAGATTATTCTGGTGGCGGTGAACTCATTAAGCGCTGCAAGGTAAGTTCAGCTGTGCCTTATATGACTCTAGAGAATATTGTATTAGAAAAGGAAAACCTGAAGGCCATGTTTGCCTCATCGGCGTGGAATGCCTCAAACTGGTCTTCTAGAACAGAGGGGAATAGGGTAGTTAATCTAGTGAAGGATCGCTCTTTCTGGACTGAAGCCATGAGGGTTGTAAAGGCAGCTATACCACTTGTGAATGTTGTGCGATTGATCAACAGAGCTGACAAACCCCAAGTGGGGTACATATATGAAACCATGGATCAGGTAAAAGAGACCATCGCAAAGGAATTTAATGAAAAGAAATCCATGTATATGCCGATTTGGAATGTTATTGATGAGATTTGGGACACACATCTCCACAGTCCTCTCCATGCTGGTGCTTACTACTTAAATCCAAGTCTGTTCTATTCAAGTGATGTCTACTGTGATAAAGAGGTATCCTCAGGGATGTTCTACTGCATTCGGATGGTACAAGATCAGCTCACTCAGGCTTTGATAGCTCTTCAGCTGGATAAGTATATAAACGCTAAGGGTGATTTTAATGAGGGGAGCAACATGGACGAACGAAACAAATATCATCCAGGTAAAGACATTTTATTTGGTATCTTTTTGATTGCTTGTGGTTTGATCATTTTGCTATATCCTTAAACCATGTTCCTTGCAGTGGAGTGGTGGTCTCATTATGGAAACCAATGTCCTGAGCTGCAGAAATTCGCCATCAGAATTTTGAGCCAAAATTGTGAGGGCGCTTCAAAGTATGGGTTGAAGAGGAGTTTGTGCGAGAAACTGCTCAGAAATGGAAGGAATGATGTGGAGCAACAAGAATCGAGTGATTTGACATTTGTTCACTATAATTTGCAACTGCAGAGGTCTCAGGGTGGCATTGTGGATGATGATGAGATTGATCCAATGAATGATTGGATATTGTAGATGAAGAAGCCAGTAATGTGGAAGGAAGAAAAGGTAGAAGACAGTAGTTAGGAGTTAGGATTTAGGAATATGATACAACTTTTGGTAGGTAGGAGGAATGTGAAGGCCTAAGGGTGTTTGAATGCTTTTCAGCTTTTGTTAAGTCATTGTCCTTATTCAGCTAGGACATGATTATATTGTATATAGCATATTAGCATCACAACAACATTCACCCGACCTGCCTGATATTATATGATTTTTGATCCAAAACTAAACCAAAGGCCTTTACTGTCCAATGATATCAATCAAATATGTCTTTTATACTGCATAATATGATGATATGATTGTAGTGATCGGATGCGTATTAACATTTTTCCTTTCTAGCTTAGAGAAGGTCGTGGGTTTTAGTCATGTCTCGTCTCCCAATCCCGGGATTTATAATAATTCAAAAATAAAATAAAAAACAAAAACATTTTCCACTTCAACTACAGATAACTTTGGGATTATGAGTCTTGTTAGTTCAAGTAAAATATGTATAAAAACATGACGTAAGAACATCTCTAATGCAACCGTGGATTGTAAAAAAAATGGATGTCAACTAGGATGGATAGACATTGAGTTCAAATATACTTTTTCCTTGTAACCATCATCATTCAATGTCAAGCTGATGTGGTAAAAAAAATATTAGACATTGCTAATATGACCATCTACTTTCAGATGGTTTGTTGCATAACTATTTTTTTGGTTGACTCAGTAAATATTTAAAATTGACATTAAATTTTCATATATTTTTTATAAGAAAATAAAATAAAAAAGAAAATAGAAAAAAAAAAATTGAACACGTCATTAAAAAAAATATGTTTTAAACAGAAAGCATTAGAGACTAAATTTTAAGTTTTGTATATGAAATCTATATTTATACCACATAATAAAAGTTATTTGCCATGTGAAAGCGGTTATGCATAGGATATGTTCCAAGCCAACAACATATAATTCTAACTTCCAAGTTCCAACCATATGTCCATATGTCTTGCCTATTACAGAAAAATAATAATAAATATATATATAGAGAGAGAGAGAGAGAGAGGGAGAGAGAGAGAGACATTTGACCATTTGTCTTGCCCATTACAGAATCGTAAGTAGAACCAAGAACGAGAACAGAGGAATAAGAAGATCTCCATTTCTCTTTTTTTTTTCCATTTGAACTCATATCAAGGTTCCTTCTTTATTATTTTCATAAATATCATCCACTTGCTCGTTTTTCTTTTTACGTTTGAATTGACTTTGGTTATTGCTCGCTAATTTAGTTGGGATCTAACCAATATTAATTCTTGATGTTGTTTCCATGCTTAGTTTTTGTGTTTTTTCTGGCTTCTCGATTTAAATCCAGATGTTATCTTTATGTTTTTGGATATTGCGCCCTTTTTAAATCTCCCCATGTCGTTATGTTGGTTGACTTTGAAGAACTTGTTCTTTGATTCTTTCTCTTAAATTTGGTATATAAAATGCACATTGTGATTTGGAAACTTGATTTTCAATGAGCAAGTGAATCAGTACAAATAGCACTGTGATGCTGATAAAAGTTGTTTTAGTTTGCTTTGGCTGGAATTTGATAATTTCTTTGGATGATTAGATGACAATCGAAATTGAAGATGAAAAGCCAACTTACACGGTGGATGAAGCTCTGGTGAAAATGGGATTTGGGAAATTTCAACTTCTTGTGCTTGCTTATGCCGGCATGGGTTGGGTTTCAGAAGCCATGGAAATGATGCTATTGTCTTTTGTAGGACCATCCGTCCAGTCTTTTTGGAGTCTTTCTTCTGAGCAAGAGAGCCTAATAACCAGTGTGGTTTTTGCCGGCATGCTATTCGGGGCCTATACATGGGGCATCGTTTCAGACAATCATGGAAGAAGGTAGGCCTTCCATCATTTGCTCACCATCTGAATGCATTTTTTCGGATTTTTGTAATATTCATTCATGGCTACTGTTTTGTGTAACCTTGAGTTAATTAGCAAGCTGGTTTGGTTTATGATGGTTGAAAACAGTTCAAAAGTTGTTATTTTGTATGATTGCTGAATCTTTATTCTTTGTTCCTGAATAAGAATGCCAGAACTTTTTCCATATTTGCTGTATTATACCTGGGAAAGGTTTTAGAACTTCATTTAAGCCCTAAGTTATCTAATGTCTAGTTGAATTCAGAAATTTAATAGAAAAGTAGGTCAAAATGGACAAACTGACACTTTGCTCTACTAACTATTGTTTGCTTTTGCTTTATTCTTATGTAAAATAACTTTTGAAGTAGCTATTTCTTGCAGTACTAATTGTATATCTACATATACATTACTTTGAGTTTGATCATTCTGCTTTTTGTTTGGTTGCATTTCTATTCCTTCAGGAAAGGATTCCTCATTACAGCAATAGTTACTTCTGGAGCCGGTTTTCTGAGTGCTTTTGCCCCAAATTACATTTTACTACTTATTTTCCGTTGTTTGGTTGGTGTTGGTTTGGGAGGTGGTCCTGTGCTCTCATCCTGGTTTCTTGAGTTTATTCCTGCCCCAGACAGAGGCATTTGGATGGTTATTTTTTCAGCATTCTGGACTATTGGGACAATCTTTGAGGCTGCAGTTGCATGGGTATGCTCACGATTTCCCGGTTGTTTTTCATTTTTTGACATGGTTTCTTAAATAGTCTAAAATTTTATCATTGGCTTAATTTTTTTTTTGTCTATCTTCTTTATCTGTAGAAACTGGAGATCTGTACACATTGGTTGCTGCTAATATTTTATGATTCTTTTTATTTAGTCTTTCACATTTAACTTGTCAAAGAGAAATATATTCATTTTTGAAGGTTTAAATGCCATGATATTTTTCTAATTTAAAATTGCTATGCTGATATTCAAGATAGAAAATTCATTGGAAGGAACTCTCATCCGTAGAATGTTTACTTTTGCAGCTTGTCATGCCAAGATTGGGTTGGAGGTGGTTACTTGCACTGTCTTCTTTCCCTTCTTCACTTCTCCTTCTATTCTATAGAGTGACACCTGAGTCACCAAGGTATTTATGCTTGAAAGGCAGAACAGCCGAGGCACATCATATTTTGGAGAATATGGCAAGAATTAATGGCAAAGAACTGCCTTCTGGCAATCTTGTTTCTGACAGGGAGCTAGAGCATAGATCTCTGCTCTCTCCAAGTAGTGATCAAGATGATATAAATCTAAACAGAATGGAAGGAGACCAAGATTCAATTCCTCATCTGACAGAAACAACCAACGAAGATTCAACTCCTGAGTGGAAAGATTCAAACATGGGTTGCCTTTCCTCACTTTTGATGCTTCTTTCTCCAGGATTAATCAAGTCAACCTTGCTCTTATGGGTAGTATTTTTTGGCAATGCATTCTCGTATTATGGCCTTGTTCTGCTGACCACTGAGTTGAACAGCGGACATAATAGGTGTGTGTCAAATGGAGTGCAATATGAAAAATCTCAGGATATCAACTACAAAGATGTCTTCATCACTAGTTTTGCAGGTTTGGTTCTCTACTTGTTTTAATAAACCTATTTATTTATGTACAAAATATTTAATTTTTGCAACTCTGGAAGGTAGCTTAGTAACATTTATCTCTGATTTGTTTCAAGAGTTTCCTGGGCTCCTCATATCAGCTGCCATTGTAGATAAACTTGGTCGAAAGTTATCTATGTCATCTATGTTCTTCTGCTGTTGTGTGTTCCTGCTTCCTTTGCTATTCCATCAGCCTCAAGGTTTAACAACGATTCTTCTCTTTGGAGCTCGAATCTGCATAACAGGAACGTTCACAATTGTTTATATATATGCTCCCGAGGTAAATGATACGAGCTAAATTTCAATTTTATTTCCAAAACCTGTGAATATGGCATATTGTCATTTGCAGTATCTCATTGCATATTGTCATACTTATGTATGATCTTTTTACTAGGGTGATCACCTGAGAGTCTTACTACATTTAAATAACTTTTGAGTTGTTTTAACGTATGAGAATAACTCATGTTTTGTCAAAGTTAGATTCTTCATATTTTATTTCATTTTGTTTGTATGTCAGTATCTTCTTGAAAACATTTTTAATTAGAGTTGAGTATAATTATTTTTAATGTAATTGAAACTGCAGATATACCCAACCTCAGTCAGAACAACCGGTGTTGGGGTTGCAAGCTCGATGGGGAGAATTGGTGGAATGGTATGTCCTCTTGTGGCTGTGGCTTTAGTCCATGGATGTCATCAAACGACAGCCATAATTCTGTTTGTGATTATCATTTTTCTGTCTGGCATCTCTGTAGTGCTCTTCCCATTTGAAACCAAGGGCCGTGACTTGAGTGATAGTGTATCTAGTTCTAAACTGGTCAATACATCATAGCAAACAGGTCTTACTCTTTTTATATTTACGAAATGTATAGAAGAATATAGAAAACAAGTATCAGGATTCCAACCTTCTCTTATTGTTTAGAATGGGGGATTTGTCATTTTCTCAATGAGAATCTAACCAAACCAAACCCCGCTCACAGCGGGAAGGGATTTGTGGGATCGGAGAGGGTTGCCTCCTATTGTGTAACCCATAATCAAGGAAAGAAAAAGCTGCTTAGAGACATAATCTAGCTAGGAAGCTGAAATTTCCTATGTTATGTAAAATATTCCATGTATGTTATGAACAAAGTTATTGGTTCATGAAAATTTTGAGACAGTTGGTGGCTGTCTTGAGGGATCATGTCAGTACAGTTATTAGTTAAATTATTCCTTATGTACGTAGCCATTGATAGAAAATATATGAGGACAGTTGTTGTCTTTTATAGTGCTTGTGCATGTAATCTGCTACAAGATAGAAGATGCAAATTACAGCAGATATGTGAGTCTCGTTAGTTCAAGTAAAATACGTATAAAAACAATACTTAAGCCAACAACATGTGATTCTAATTTCTAACTTCCATGTTCCAACCATTTGTCTTGCCTATTACAGAAATAAGAAATATACATATATATATATAGAGAGAGAGAGATTTGGCCATTTGTCTTGCCTATTACATAATTGTAAGAAGTTCTGTCAATAATTGTTGACATGTCAACAATATCAAGAGATTTGGTCTCCAATGCCCTTGTTGTGGTCAACTTAATTGGCTCTAAAGAGGCTCCCTCCTCGGATGTTGGGGTGATTATCAATGATGTCTTGCATCTCATGGAGAATTCCTGTTTTTCTTCTATTTCTTTTATGCCTAGGATTGCTAATAAAGTGGCCCATGGTTTGGTCAAGTTGGCCCTTGAGTATAAGGGTGCGTTTGTGTGGCTACATTTCATTCCATCCATTCTTTTTTTTCTGTTATAGCCATCAATTCTCTTGATTTGGATATTGATTAACACCAGAAGAATTTGAAACCTACATCACAATTTTGTTATATTATTATTAGAAAACAATCATTATTATTTTTTCTCATAATGAACACACAGAATAAGAAAAGAAAACAAACTTGACTTAATGGAGACCACATAATAAATATGGGATTTGGACAATAATATTGTGATGAAACCTGTCAATTTGAATAATTAGTTTATCATAAAACATTAAAAGTTTTCAACCAATACTTGATTTAAATGAGACGTTTGATCATTTCCTTGCAGCATGCTTGTGAAGCTAAAGTTAGAACTAACCTAAGAGCATCTCCCACCCATTCTCTATCTCTATCTCTAAAATAGATAACCAAAAAGGAATATTCCTCTTAAATTCTATCTCTAAATTTTTTTTCACTCCCACCATACTCTATCTCTATCCCTATTTCCATTTATATCTTCAATAATCTTCAATAACTTATATTTTCATTATTGTTTTTAGTTTCTTTTATAAATTATTGTTCAACTAAATTTTAACAAATATTATTTATAATAACATTTGTAATTTATTTATTTTTATACTTTTTTTTAAAATATAATGTTTTATTAATACATGAATTTATAATAACTAATATTTAGGTTCTAAAACATTTTTCAACTAATTTTCCCGATCTACTTATTTCTTTTCTCACTTTTTTAATCAACCATTTTAAATATAATTTAGAGATTTTACGTGAACGTGAACGTGAAGAAAATAAAATTATAATGATAGATTTGGATTCCATTAAAAATCCCAACGAACGTGAATTTTTTCGAAGGAAAAAGATGCAAATTTTAGAAAAAAACACTCACAATTCCCAAATACAAAGTGGATCATTTTCAGGTGAATATGGAAGTCATTTGGATGGCTTTCCAAAATTTTAATGTATCTTGACATTATCAAATGTTATGTTATTATTATTTAAGTTTTTTTTTTTTTTTTTTTCTATCCTTATTTTAATGTTTTTATGTTATTGTAATTTTTAATATTAATATTTATTATTTTCGGGTATTTGGTTTGGGTTTTTATTTTATTACTAACTTATAATTATCAAATTTCTAATAAGAGATTGCCCAAATGATAAAGTATGGTAAATAAAAAATTATTAATTAATATTCAATATTGTACTCATTTTAAAGATCTAAATGAGACATTTCTAATGGTATCATTTTTATGTTAATAAAATGTATAAATTAAATTTTATTATACATTAATTGAATTTAATGAAAAAGTGAAAAGGATATAATTGGAATAAAAAAAATAAAAAAGTGGTTTTAGAGGATTGAAGTTGGTTCTCTATATTTAGAGAATGGAGATGAGCATCTCTAAAATTTTTCTTGGAATCAACATTTTAGAGGATGGGTGGAAGCAACTCCTTCTCTCCAATCCTCTAAATTTTCTTGGAGTTGCGAGTTAAGAGGATGGGTGGGAGATGCTCTAAGAAGGAAAAAAAAGTAATAAAACATTTATCTATTGTAAATAATAAAAGTTAGCATATTGTATACATATTAAACTATAAAAATCACACCTAGTGATAAAAAATTAAATTTTGAGATACAAGACTCTGTTGGAATGTTGGAGTTTGCTGCAGGATGATGATATGTAGTCGTTCCATGAGAATGATCATTTGCCAATTCTTGTATTTGTTTTCCTGCGTATATTTGTATATACTCTTAAGAATGAAACAAAGACAATTGAAAGATAAATTTTGACATCAAGATAGATAATGCAAATATATACCTTTTGTTGCTTTCCGTTTTCGCTTCTCCAAATTGCTCTTCGATCTAGCATTTGTTTGTCCTTTAGTCTTAACAATAAGTGGATTCAAAATCGATGGATCACTACTAAGAAGGTCGTCATCCGGTTGCTCATCCACGTTTTTAAAACATTCCAGCATACTAATAGTTTCACTATCTTTCTCAAGTAGCTCCATTGCCTCTACTAATTTGTTTTTAACTATCTTAGTTCCAGAATTAGTCAATGAAGCTATAGTAAAAATATTGTTTCCTTCATGCATCAACTCAGACAAACATAATGATTGGATGTGCTTTTCATTGTTACTCGATAAAACCGAACTTTCACAACTCATAAAATTTCCTTTTTTTTTTGCCTTTTTAGTTCATCTTTTCAATATGTATCTTGATGGTATGATAGTAACATTATTGAAATCAAGCACCTTCAAAGTATGATAACATAACATTCCCATTGACTCAAACAACTTACAACAACATGAAACACATTGTTCATATATTAAAAAAAATACATTGTTCATCCTATATAAAGAAATACATTGTTCTATATTAATATATATATATATATATTAATCCTATATGTTCTATATTTTGTTCTGTACTTTTTTACCCATCCTACAATGGAAGACATACAATTTTTTTTTTTTTTATGACAACGTAGCAAAATCAAAATAGCAAAGAGAGATCCAAAGAGCTTAAAAACACCAAATGAGAATACAATGTGATTTAATATATGTAATGTCAAAACATTGAAAATTTACCACTCAAATCTTTTGAATCTCCAGCTAATTAAACCGTGCTACTCATCCTATATAAAGAAATACATTGTTCTGTATAAAAAAAATAAAAAAATTACTGATCTTATATGTTCTATATTTTGTTCTGTACTTTTTTACCCATCCTATAATGGCAAACATACAATTTATTTTTATGACAACGTAATAAAAACAAAAATAGCAAAGAGATCATAGAGCTTAAAAACCAGCAAATGAGATTTTAAAATAAAATACAGTGTAATTTAATATATGTAATGGCAACTATAAATTGAAAACTTACCAAATAAATCTTTTAAATCTCCAGGTAAGTTAAACTTTCTGAGAAAAAAAATTTGTTTACAGAAAAGTTATCAATAGAGAAAAACTGGAGAAAAGACAGAGAAGATGATGAGAAAATGACGAGTCGTTACTAAAGCAAATTGAAGGGTTAATAATATCTGATGTGGCAAGTTTTTTTTCGGAAAGAATCATTTTCCTCCCTATATTATGCCATATTGGTAAATCTCCCCCTGTAGTTTGCTTAATGGCCATTTCCCCCTATCAAAACAAAATTATTCGCCAAATACCCCCTTACTGTTACTTTTTCTGTTAAAATGACAAATTGACTGTTATCTTAAAGGGTATTATGGTAACTTTAACAAAAAAATGAAGGGAAATTATTATTTCCACCTTGAGGTTTGTCATAATAGATAAACTGGTACCTCTAGTTTCAATAATAGTCAGTCAACCCCTGAAACTCTAAATATTAGTCATTTTAACCCTTTTATCAAATTAAAAAATAAAAACACCCCCATCAAGAATTGAACCTTTGACCTTGTGCTTAAGAGCCATACACTCTAACCAACTGAGCTACTTTAGCTCGCTGTTGAAGGATTGGTGATTTAAATTTATAACATATTACATATCCATGGAATGTTCGATTCCCTATTCGAGTAATTAATTCTATAATAACAAGAGTGCAATTCCAGTTTTTTAGTTCTATACCCATTTGTAATCATTAACAAAATAAAACAATTACAATTAAGGATATGGGTGGCGGCACCACCTAAATAAAGAAAGAAAAATTGAAGTGGTGTGAGCACCACCGGTCAATTATTAAAAAATAATAATTAATTATTTAATTATTTAATTTATTCATAATTAATTAAATAAATAAAATTAATAATAAGTAAAACAATACATAAACTTCTTTATATATAGATGATTAATTCTAAATTAATCACTACAGTTATAAATATATGTATATATATACATTTAAATCAACAATTCTCTAACAGCGAGCTAGAGTAACTTAGTTGGTTAAAACGTGTGGCTCTTGAGCAGAAGGTCAAAGGTTCAATTTCTGATGGAGGTATTTTTATTTTTTAATTTAATAGAAGGGGCAATATGAATAATATTTAGAGTTTCAGAGGGTTGACTGACTATTATTGAAATTAGATGGACCAGTTCATCAAATATGGAAAACCTCATGAGGGGAAATAATAATTTCCCTTCATTTTTGTTGTTGTTAAAGTTACCATAATACCCTTCAAGATAATAGTCAATTTATCATTTTAACATAAAAAGTAACGTTAGGGGGGGTATTTGGCAAATACTTTTGTTTTGAGGGGGAAAAATGGTCATTAAACAAAATATAGGGGGCAGATTTACCAATATGGCATAATATAGGAGGAAAATGATTCTTTCCCCTTTTTTTTTTATGAGTTAGTAAATGTATTATGATTTTGTGAGATTTAGGGGGATATATTGGATTGAGATTTTAATAGATAATTTTGGGGTGCAAGGATTTTATGGATTTGCAAGACTATTAGGATTATTAGGATTGTTAGGATTATGTTTTTAGGATTATATGGACTAGATTTTTAGGATTCTGAAAGAGTATTTGGACTTTATTTATAGACTATTAGGATTATCTAGACTTTTTGGACTTTTAAAAATATGGACTTTCAAAAGTCGATTGTATTATTCAATTTTCTCCAAAAGTTCCAGTGCTTTATAATTTTGTTAAGGGCAGTCACTGAACAACAAAAATTGAATGAGAAACATGTATAAGCTATGAAGAGAAGTAATAAAATTTTAAAATACCACCAACCAACACATAACCTTCAGCTGGTTCGGTGACCGTTTGTGCAGAAACCAGCTAAAGCAGCCATAGAAGAAGCAAAAAGATGCTCAAGAATTCCATTATTGTGAAGTAGCAATAAACAAGACAAAACTCAAAGACCTAAAAGGCGAATTCAAGGTGGGGGATTCATGAAATATTCTTTAGAGATTGTTGGTGTTGGTGAATCATTAGATGTAAAGCGGTTTTAAGATGCTGTAAATGTTATTCTTTCATTACAGGTAAGTTAGAGTCTGGTACTAAGAACTAAATATGTATATTGGTTTTCTACCCAATGCATAATCACCGGTACTTCTCATCTAAGGTGTTCTGTGTTTGTGGAAGTAATATAAAGCTTGCATGTGTTTGTAGAAACATAAATTTTTTAATGCTATTATATATTTATTTGGGATTATTGTTTGGATTAAACTCTATTTGCTTCTCTTCATGGACTGCAACGGTCGTTATGCTCTATGACATACATAAAGTGTTGCTCAAATTTCTGTTAATAAAGTATGTGTAATATGAGAGAAGCTAAAGATGATTTTGAGCGAGAGAGAAAAGTCTAGAAAGTATTGAGAGAGATAGCAAGACAATTTTGGGTTCAAACTATTTATACATATCACTAAAAAGTCTGGAAAATCCATTTTGTCATGAAATCCTAAAAATCTTGATCTCAATCCAATATCACCAGACAATGTGCTATCTCTTGAAAGTTTAGATCCAATACCACAAAATAATATGGACTTTTAAAAAAAAATCTTAAAAGTTTTGATCGAATATTACTAGACTTATTTAACTTGTTAAAAAGTCTCATTCCAATACCACCAGATTTTTACTTCCCCAAATTGTCTAATAAAATCTTAAACCAATACACCCCTTTATAAATATAATGACAAGTCAAAATTTTAGTGGGCAGCGCCACATCACCCTTTAAGCCTGAGGTATTAAAGTTTCTCTCCTTAGATTTTGTGTTTTTTCCTGGCCTCTCGATTTAAACCCGGATGTTATCTTTATTGTGTTTTTTTCTGGCCTCTCGATTTAAATCCAGATGTTATGATGCTCATTATGATTAGATAAAACTTGTTTTAGTTTGCTTTGGCTTGAATTTGATAATTTCTTTGGATGATTAGATGACAAACGAAAGGGAAGATGAAAAGCCAACTTACACGGTAGATGAAGCTCTGGTGAAATTGGGATTTGGGAAATTTCAACTTCTTGTGCTTGCTTATGCCGGCATGGGTTGGTTTTCAGAAGCCATGGAGGTGATGCTCTTGTCTTTTGTAGGACCATCTGTCCGGTCTTTGTGGAGTCTTTCTTCTGAGCAAGAGAGCCTAATAACCAGTGTGGTTTTTGCCGGCATGCTATTCGGGGCCTATACATGGGGCATTGTTTCAGACAATTATGGAAGAAGGTAGGCCTTCCATCATTTCCTCAACATCTGAATGCATTTTTAATTTTTGTAATATTCATTCATGGCTACTGTTTTGTGTAACCTTGAGTTAATTAGCAAGCTGGTTTGGTTTATGATGGTCGAAAACAGTTCAAAAGTTGTTATTTTGTATGATTGCTGCATCTTTATTCTTTGTTCCTGAATAAGAATGTCAGAACTTTTTCCATATTTGCTGTAATATATCTGGAAAAGGTTTTAGAACTTCATTTACGGCCCTAGTTTTCTAATGTCTTGTTGAATTCAGAAATTTAATTGAAAAGTAGGTCAAAATGGACAACCTGACAATTTGCTCTACTAACTATTGTTTGCTTTTGCTTTATTCTTATGTTAAATAACGTTTGAAGTAGCTATTTCTTGCAGTACCAGTTGTATATCTACATATACATTACTTTGAATTTGATCATTCTGCTTTTTTATTTTTTTGTTGCATTTCTATTCCTTCAGGAAAGGATTCCTCATTACAGCAATAGTTACTTCTGGAGCCGGTTTTCTCAGTGCTTTTGCCCCAAATTACATTTTACTGCTTATTTTCCGTTGTTTGGTTGGTTTTGGTTTGGGAGGTGTTCCTGTGCTCTCAACCTGGTTTCTTGAGTTTATTCCTGCCCCAGACAGAGGCATTTGGATGGTTATTTTTTCAGCATTCTGGACTATTGGGACGATCTTTGAGGCTGGAGTTGCATGGGTATGCTCACTATTTCCTGGTTGTTTTTCATTTTTTGATGTGGTTTATCTTATTAGTCTAAAATTTTATCATTGGCTTCATTTTTTTTTGTCCAACTTCTTTGTAGAAACTGGAGATCTGTACACATTGGTTCCTGCTAATATTTTATGATTCTTTTTATTTAGTCTTTCACATTTAACTTGTCAAAGAGAAATATATTCATTTTTGAAGGTTTAAATGCCATGATATTTTTCTAATTTAAAATTGCCATGCTGATATTCATGATAGAAAATTCATTGGAAGGAACTCTCATTCGTATAATGTATACTCTTGCAGCTTGTCATACCAAGATTGGGCTGGAGGTGGTTACTTGCACTGTCTTCTTTGCCTTCTTCATTTCTCCTTCTATTCTATAGTGTGACACCTGAGTCACCGAGGTATTTATGCTTGAAAGGCAGAAAAGCCGAGGCCCATCATATTTTGGAGAAAATGGAAAGAATTAATGGCAAAAAACTGCCTTCTGGCAATCTTGTTTCTGACAGGGAACGGGAGCTAGAGGATAGATCTATGCTCTCTCCAAGTAGTGATCAAGATGATATAAATCTAAACAGAATGGAAGGAGACCGAGATTCAATTCCTCATCTGACAGAAACAACCAACGAAGATTCAACTCCTGAGTGGAAAGATTCAAACCTGGGTTGCCTTTCCTCACTTTTGATGCTTCTTTCTCCAGGATTAATCAAGTCAACCTTGCTCTTATGGGTAGTATTTTTTGGCAATGCATTCTCGTATTATGGCCTTGTTCTGCTGACCACTGAGTTGAACAGCGGACATAATAGGTGTGTGTCAAATGGAGTGCAACATGAAAAATCTCAGGATATCAACTACAAAGATGTCTTCATCACTAGTTTTGCAGGTTTGGATCTCTACTTGTTTTAATAAACCTATTTATTTATGTACAAAATATTTAATTTTTGCAACTCTGGAAGGTAGCTTAGTAACATTTATCTCTCATTTGTTTCAAGAGTTTCCTGGGCTCCTCATATCAGCTGCCATTGTAGATAAACTTGGTCGAAAGTTATCGATGTCATCTATGTTCTTCTGCTGTTGTGTGTTCCTGCTTCCTTTGCTATTCCATCAGCCTCATGGTTTAACAACGATTCTTCTCTTTGGAGCTCGAATATGCATCACAGGAACGTTCACAATTGTCTATATATATGCTCCTGAGGTAAATGATACGAGCTAAATTTCAATTTTATTTCTAAACCCTGTGAATATGTCATATTGTCATTTGCAGCATCTTATTGCATATTGTCATACTTAAGTATGATAGTTTTACTAGGGTGATCACTTGAGAGTTACAACATTGAAATAAGTTTTGAGTTGTTTTAAACGTATGAGAATAACTCATGTTTTGTCAAAGTTAGATTCTTCCTATTTTATTTCATTTTGTTTGTATGTCAGTATCTTCTTGAAACATATTTAATTAGAGTCAAGTACAATTATTTTTAATGTAATTGAAACTGCAGATATACCCAACCTCGGTCAGAACAACCGGTGTTGGGGTTGCTAGCTCGATGGGGAGAATTGGTGGAATGGTATGTCCTCTTGTGGCTGTGGCTTTAGTCCATGGATGTCATCAAACAACAGCCATAATTCTGTTTGTGGTTATCATTTTTCTGTCTGGCATCTCCGTAGTGCTCTTCCCATTTGAAACCAAGGGCCGGGACTTGAGTGACAGTGTATCTAGTTCTAAACTGGTCAATACATCATAGCAAACAGGTCTGACTCTTTTTATATTTACGAAATTTATAGGAGAATATAGAAAACAAGTATAGCAAACAGATCACTGTCTTATGTTTTGTTCCCTTTGCTTTTTATTACAATCAAGTTAGTATTCTCAAGCATTGCCCTGTCCCTTTGCATCATAATCTACTGTAAGAACACGACCATATTCACCTTTAAGGTTTTCATCATCTTTTTCATCAAAGTAGTCGTCTCTTGTGTTATCTGCAAGCATTAGACAAATCAACCAGAAGAGGGAAAGCATTCAGAGACATGAAGTTAGCACCCACCAAAGAGGCCGGTCTTGGCTGTGGGGCAGATGGTGTTCATGTCACGGTGGACGTTGCGAGTCAAGTGAATGAGTTCAGTGATTGTTGCCCACATCAACATCCCTTGAGCCAACAAGGACAGCCACCTGAAACTCATAACAGTTGTGAAGAGATGTAATACTTACTATATTAGGCATGGATTTGTGGGGACTCACACAGTGAATTGAGGAACAGATTTGCCTTTATAAGGATAAAAACAGAAATTAATTATATATGTGAAAGAAAACACAGATCATGTAATCAAACTATAATAAACCTTTTTTGTTTTCTGCAATAATCCCAAGTATGAAAGATTTAACAACAAGTAGTGCTACTGTAGCACCCATGTCTTTGATTCCAATACTCATCTTTCCAAATTCCAGATGAAGAGATAACAAAAGCATTCATAGTCCATAGATATCATCATCATCACTCTTTTGTTTTTATTTCTTCAACCTTTTCCTTCATTTATATTATCAAACGATTATACAAAAAACACAGGTTGTCCATATACGGCTAGAGATCAGGCCATGCAATCTGCAAAAGCAAAACCTATGATGAATTCATTTCATGGAATCAATGTACAACTTCTTGTGATGTTAATTGTTCATATGCTGATGATGGATGCCAGGGATTTGATGGGTACACAATTTATTGTTTGTGAGACTTTTAATTACCTTATTCAAACACGAAACAAAATAAATATATTTTGGAAAATGAAACATTAATTACATGTTGCATTTTACTATTTTAGAAACTTACCATAATTAATAAAGACAAAAATGATAAGGTAAATACAAGTACAACATATGCTAAAAACACGTTCACATTAACTGATAAAAGTGAAGTCAGTGTACGTAGTAACAACCGCCGTTGTTTTTTCTTGGATATTTACCATTTTTACCATTCATAAAAAATGAAAAAGAAAAAGGAAAATGAAAAGCAAGAACAAAAGTATTCCAATTCCGGTCATCATCGACATCAATTAATATTATTATTAATAATAATAAAAAAACCAAACATAAATACAGAGAGATTTATATAGGAAAAAATGGAAAGGTACCCTGCTCCTGTATGTCTTTAGCTTAGATTCTGGTGACAGAATTTTAAGACAAATCTTTCTTCATTTTAGATTCTTCATTCGTTTCATATGGCGGCAACCCAATCACAACAAGCTCCAGATCGTACCACAGGTACTTTCAACTACCTACCTCATCACATCATCATCATCATCATCATCTCTCTGTCTCTCTATACATATTTATATTTTCCTGCTTGATCCCTAAGTCTTGATTTATTTAGGTCTCTTTTATGTGTTTTCATTTAATGGGGTTCTCTTATTTTTTTTCCTCCATATATATCTCTTATGATTCAATGAATCCTGAATTTTGATGGATTGGAATTCGATTCTTTATTAGATCATATCAAGTCGATGCTTTCTTTTCCTTGCTGTCTTTTGGTTGTGTATTGTTTCTGCTATAAGCTATTTTTGTTTTTGTGGAGGATCATTCGACAACTTAAGATCCTGGTGTTTTCCTTGGTGGTTTTGATCTTATGTTGAGATCTGGGATCTGGGTATTGTATGATGACTAAACTTATTGCAAAGTTGGGATTTTTTTTTATCATTAAATAACCTCCTTTTAGGAAATTGAAAAAAGTTTCAATTTTGGTCATTGGGATATATATCTGTTGGGTTATGTGAATGTGTTCTTTGAATTTGATGTGATTCCAGTACCCAAATCACATACCTATGATATAAGCATGTCTGTTAAATGAGGTTGTGGATGTAAGGAGAGTAGAAAAGATATAACTTAAGTTAGATACGTGAAATGAATGTTTAGAGTTATATCGACGGAATTTGCAGTGTTAGAATGACGACTGGAAAGTTGAGAAGAACATAGGAATGCAGAAAATAATAAATTTGTAATGTTACCATTTTATAAAGCCTAGAAATCTCCAATTTCCTTTTCTTTTGATCAAATATGTAACAAAAAATCTTGCTTCTGCCCCCTTTGGGATCTCAGATAGCTGCTAGAAGCTCTATAGATCTTACCAACGTTTTATGGTATGGTCCCCTGTACAACTCTGAACCAGTCTCCTCATGAATAACCAATCAATAAAGTGTAGGAAAAAAATTCATTTACTATCTCAACAATCAACATAATCTGTACATACATAGTTTTTGGATGCCAATGAGTGTGTTGTATATGGACTTTTGGCTCTCTCCCTTGTCTCTCTGATCTTGGCTACACAGTAAGTAAATACTTAGGCCTATTAGTCAATGTCTCACTACCTTTTACTTTAAAATATATTCATGTTCTTCTATTTATCATGGGTGCATAGGTGTGCACGTGTGGATTTGTGCGCACATATTCATAGCTTCAAGTTTTCCTATCCAAGAATTTAGCTTTGGTTGGTCAATAATTTGTACTGCCTGTGTTTCTAAGACTCTACTAAGTCACTGATCATGGATGCAGAAGAACAACCTGTTGAGGCAGATAACATGAAGGAGCAGGTAGTTGTAAGTCTGCAATCATCTCTTCCTTTCTATTATTTTCCTTTTCAAGAAATGATTTTTATTAACAACCTTCTTTTGATTATTTCTTATCAGACTCTTTCAGCAAAAAATGAGAGCTCAGTTTCTTCTAATTCCTCCCAGGGTGCTGCCACTATAGGACATACAAGGGATGCTGCAGCTCAACCAGTATCTTTTGGTTCTGGTGGCGATCGTTCTGTCTATTCATCCAATATCTATGCACCGCAGGCACAGGCACAGGCACAGGCACAGGCACAGGCCTTCTTCTATAGAGGTTAGTATATTATCCTTTGGTACTGTTATGCCAAAAAAATTGGTCAGCTTGGACGAGTCTTGTGTGAGAATGAGCACATGTTCCATTCAAGATCTAGTATCATGTTACTTTTGTATTTGAAATGTGGCTTGTTTCATTTATGTAACAATTTGAAGTTTAACTATGTTGTAGCTTACATCACTGGTCAGATATTGCTCAAATTAGTTTGGGAAAGGAGATCATGTTGGAAGATGATAGTGCTTAATTTACATTATGAGGAGTTAGTTACAGCCAAATGTCCATCTAAAAGCCATTCGTTGCATGTGCAAATCACTTTGTTGCTAATCCTCTGGAGTTCAGATGATAAATGTTGTATGATTTTAATTGATGGACTACCTGTGAGGATGATAATCGTTTTTTTTTTTTTTTTGCAGTAATTAGGTCCATTCTTCTTGTTTTTTTTTTTCTTTTTTAATTGTTGAATCACAATCTCATGTTTTCACATGCAATGAAATATGTAAGAGGTGGTCCAGTCATGATGGTTATGACTGGGTTGCATTGGTATGGTTATATTCTTATATTATTTTAATTGAGGAAGATCAATTCCTAATTTGTGATGTGAATCTAGGTTATGACAATGTCACTGGTGAATGGGATGAATATTCTCCATATGTCAATGCTGAAGGATTGGAACTTGGATCTCCTGTTAGTATTTTTTTCCCCTTCCAGCTTTATGCATTTTCTTTCACAGATTTAAATAATATTTTGTATAACATTTGATATAATTAGGGCATCTACAATGACAATCCTTCACTCGTTTTTCATACTGGATATGGCTACAGTCCTCAAATGCCATATGGACCATATTCCCCAGTTACGAGTCCTTCTGTAGGTGGAGAAGCACACTTATATTCTCCCCAGCAATTTCCATTCTCAGGGCAGCCTTATTATCAGCAGATGGTTCCCCATAGCATGCCATATATTACTTCACCAACTCCAGTTTCGCAACCAGAGCTCACCACCTTAATGAGTGCTGACCAACAAAATGATAACATGCTTTTTGGACCAAGACCTGGTTATCCTCCACCATTGGGGTCTTTTGGTAGAGGCAGTGTACCCGGAAATCCAGGTACGGTTGGCTTTCATGATTTACAGCAAGGGTTTGATGGATTAAGATCCGGAGGACTTTGGTCGGATTGGTCAAAGCCTTCTGACAGACAGAGGTCTCTTACTCCGATATCACCTGCTGTATCTCCACAACCAATGGGCACGTTTGGGTCATTTGGGCAGAATGTTCCAGTGGTTGGTTCTCCTACATACATTATCTTATCATGTTCCTTATAATTATTATATTTAATAACTTCCCTTTGTTGGCATTTTATATATGCATTTGGATCCAATCTCACTTCCTTGTCTGCCATCCAAGTGTAAAATGTTGCTAGAATCAATTATGCATAATTGATTGCAATGGGATTTGGGAATTTCTTGAGGGAAAACTACTAAATTTGTAGGGCCGAGTTATCCATTATACACACACACACACACACATTTTCCGATTATCCTTGTATTCATGGTTATGCTACTAATTGTGTCCCATCAATTATTCCGTTAATACTTTGTTTTTGAAGTTGGAATGAAATTTATGCAATTATACTGTATTGTTTCAACAGTGGCATACATTATGGGGGATTTTTGTAAACCGAATGATTAGTTGTTTGATGATTACAGTGATATAATGTTTTGTCATTGATTAATATGGAAATCAAAGTTGCAGGTTTTTGCCATGATGACAGCCTCGACTAATCCTCCCTGTATGTTTTATCTTTTGGTTAATGACAGTCAATAGGAAGTGAGGATCACTTGCATGAAATCTAAGTTTATTTCATCATTTGGGATGCCAAGCAGATAGTTCTTTAAAAACAGATAGTTTAGGGCTTGAAACTCTAATCTATGAAGCAAGTTAAAGGCAATGCTGATTAAAGAATCAAATTTTATGCAGGCGACCCAACAACAAAGATCATTTCATGGATTTGGATCTGGTTCAAATTCCTATAATAGAGGCTTCATGCATGGTGGTTTTGATCAGGGCTCTAGTTTTGGTGGTACATCTATCTCTAATTTGGGAATGAATGGTCGGGGCTGGATTTCTCTTGACAACAGCAAACGACGTGGAAGGGGTAGTGGTTCTTTATGTGGCTGCAATGGTACTCTTGATATTCTTAGTGAGCAAAACCGTGGACCAAGAGCCTCAAAGCCTAAGAGTCAAATGATAGACGAGCTTGGTCCTTCCACTGATAATTACAAAAACAGCAAGTCCTCTGTCAAGATTCTTGATGAGTCATACAACCAACCAGATTTTGTCACTGACTACAAGGATGCTAGGTTTTTCATTATCAAGTCATATAGTGAAGATAACGTTCACAAGAGCATCAAATATGGTGTCTGGGCCAGCACGCCAAATGGGAACAAAAAGTTGGACGCTGCTTATCATGAAGCTAAAGAGAAGCAAGACGCGTGCTCGGTGTTTCTCTTCTTTTCGGTACATTCCTTATATCTAGTCTTTGGAAGAAAAGAACATAAGCAAAAAATAAAGATGATGCAAACTTTTGAATGACAATGATAATAAAAAATAAAACTAGGCATATTCTCTAACAATGGAATGGCTTAGGGTCCTAAATAAATTTAGTTTCAGTTGGCCACTTTTAATAGGCTAAGTCTTATTGACTAGTCAGTCCCCTCAAGTTTGTTTCATTAAATATTATTATTATTATTATTATTTGTTTATATGTTTTTTTTTTTCTGAATATAAATTTATCTTGAATAATGTGTGGAGTGTGGACACTGTTAGTTTCACCTTTGTATGGCGTGTTTAGTTGAACTTGAACATTTATCATCATTGTTATTTTTTGGGTGATAACACTGTTGTATTATCTTGAGGTTTGATATCTATTTGAGAAAAATGAGTTTTGCAAGTTGCAGCAGCCTTGGCTTGACAAGACAATAAGCTTGGCCCCTCAAATGCAAGCTACAAACTATTCTATTTTAAGGCAGTAAACTGTCTCTTTTCCTGTTTCATTTGTCATTCTCGTGGTTTATTAATTTGTTTCTCTTTGAGTAGGCATTATGTGTTCAACCTTCTCTGTTGAGCTTTAAAATGTTGTAAGAAAAATCTGTCATAGAATATTGCTTTGATTTTTAATTTTCTTGTCACTGGTAGAAGTGCACATTTTTACTGCTTTGTACTGGTAGCATATAATATTATATCAGTAAAAGAATTTAATACCTACTATTGTTGTTATTGCTTCACTACTTTCATTTCCATTTGTCCGTTGGCATTTTTCCAGAATTTTCCGTTCTCTCTCTCTCTCTCTCCAGATGTATGATACATTTACATGCAGGTGAATGCTAGTGCTCAATTCTGTGGGGTAGCTGAAATGATTGGACCTGTTGATTTTGAAAAGAGTGTGGATTACTGGCAGCAAGATAAATGGAGTGGGCAGTTTCCTGTCAAGTGGCATATTATCAAAGATGTTCCTAACAGTCAGTTTCGTCACATTGTTCTGGAAAACAATGACAACAAGCCTGTGACTAACAGTCGAGATACTCAGGAGGTAAGAGTTTTTCTGGAACTTCTAAAAGTAATGAAAAAATTTCTGGTGTTCTTAATATTTTGGTAAAACACAGTTTCAAATCCGAGCTACATAAGCCTGGTATATAGCGTCTGTGTGCAAATAAATGCAGCTGTGATTATCAAGGGCTCGCATGAACTTGGTTGGCGCTAATTAGTTAGCTATATTTTTCCAGGACAGGTCATGGCTGTCTTATGCACCACTAGAAAACTCTTAAGCTATGGATTAGTGTTCTTTTATATCTACTATACTCTAAGCTTTTCCGGTGACCTCTGTTGGATCTCCTATGTCCAAATGAGATGACATGGCTTTCCTTTTATTCTCTTCTTATAATCTGTCACATTTGCATAACTGCTTTTATTCATGACCATTATTGTGCTTCCTTATGATTAAATGTGTAATGTTGCAGGTGAAATTGGAACAGGGTATTGAGATGCTGAACATCTTCAAGAATTATGAAACTGATATGTCCATACTAGATGATTTTGAATTTTATGAAGATCGGCAGAAAGCCATGCAGGAAAGGAAGGCGAGACAGCAAAGTAGCCTCATGGCTGTAGGAGTAGTCGGAGAAAATGAGCATATAAATGCTGTTACATATCCCAGTGATCTCATCAAGCAGATGCCCAAGAGCTTTGCTCAAGTAGTCCGCTTGGATGAGGGCAACAAAGAAGGCACTGGTACAGACAGAGCTACTTCTGCCTCTGATGCTCACGCAGTTGATGTCTCTTCTGCTCCCCATTCCAGTTAATTAGAAGACATCTTTTTGTGGCATTGTTCTTCCGTATGTGAGAAACTTGCGTTTTGTCCTTCAGTTTTATATTTTTCATAATGAGAAGATAGATCCGAGATGTCTTTGAGTTCATTGAAGTGCATCAGTAACTAAATGAAAGGTCGTACAGTTTTACAAGGCTGATGAGCTTCATGTATAATATTCGTTCTTTTCTCGAGTGCTGCTTCTTAATTGTAGTCAAGTTATTGTTTTTTTAATTTTATTTTTCTGTCGTTAGCTCAACTTTCGAGTGAGCATAGAATGTAGATGTCTTGCATTTGTAAAGTTCCAGATCTTTGCTAATAATGGAATACAGCAGAAGGCGTTTAACAGAAACTCTCATCTTTCCCTTTTGTTATATTTATGTATCTCTTGAATTGGAAATGATCTATATGAATTGATTCTACAATGATAGCAACTGTTGTTGATCAGGATGTGGTCTGCATGAGCTATTGATATCATTGATGAAAAATGTAGAAGCAGATCATTTTTATATTTCCCTCGTCATAAGAAAATTACAATACCGCAACTGGAAAAACAAAACATTAAACACACTTGAGATTATTGAGATGAAAAGGTGATGATCATCAATCAGACTGGGACGCTAGGATTGAAAGAAGCAGAAGCAAGAATGGTAGGGTCTTGTTCGAATACGGCCATGTCCTGTTCTGGCAACTGTATCCATTATTCTATTCCCTTACCATCTCTGGTGTCAAAGAAGACAGCAGAATCATCGTACTCCGGCCTCACGATGGTCACCCAGACCGGCTTTCCCCATCCGAAATCAGTGTCGTAAAATGGAAGTCTACACAAACTACTAATCATAAGCATACTCCTTTGATTAGTGTTTTTGCTAGTTCCTCTGCCTCTCAACAGCCTGCTCCCATCTGCACTTGTCTTTTTAACCGATTCCATATTGATCCTACTTATTGATTCCTGAAGTTTCGTAGCTAAAATTTTATAGTCAACAGTGTCCTTGATCGGACAAAACGCTAATGCAGGCGAGATTATGTTGCCGATACATTGATCGGGTATAGGTGGTGAAAGAGAATCTGTTTTGTTTCTTAGATTGATAGGAAGTGTGGCTATAGACATTGCATTAGGTTCATATTCATGATTTGTTGCTCTTTTTGCAGCTATAACTGCACCCCAAACCAGTGCAGCCAACACCTGGAAACGAGTGGTTTGATTCCCGAATTCCTGACGCAGAGCAGATATGTTAGAGCAGTCGGACACGAACCTTTTCAAGCTAGTTCCTTGTGAAGAACGAATGTGATTTATGGGGACGCGTGATATTTCTTGAGGAGGGAAGATGGAGATGCAATCGTATACAACATTGTGAGTAATGTCAGCAGCAGTAGGAGAGGAGGCAAGTGTTGCCCAGGTATTGATGAAGTAAGCTGCAGCGACAGCATCAGCAACAACATGTCTGAAGCCAACAGAGATGGCCACTCCGCCGCAGTTGAAGTGATTGAGCTGGACAGAGAGGATTTCATGACTAGTGGTGCACTGTTGTTGTGGGACTAGCTGTTCGATAAGGTTGTTTTGTGGTGATTTAAGGAGGTCAGAGACATCTCCGGATACTTTGGCTTCAATGAAGGTGGCACCGGTGTCATCACAAAGTATTGAATAGTCATCCTGATGGACTCGTCCTGCAAAAGGATAGTAGTGAGTCAAGGTGTTTGAGAGAGCTGTTTTGAGGTGACGAGTAGTGCATGGTCCGGAGTAAAAGTGAATGAAAGTGACAGCTTATAGATTCTCAGATGGTCTGGAGTTGGAGAAGATGGTTTGATGATTTCTGTAGAAATGATGCGTACCTCCATCATCTTCAATCTTTACAAGAGACCTCCTCAGTCCTCTCCTCCTCTAATTGTTTATTATAATATATAGATGTCTACCAAACAAGTTTACTCAAATTCTGCTTCATAATAAATTGATTTTGATTATTCATGATTTTTATATGAGATTGCATGCACTAGCTTGTACTTGTAGGTGTTTCTATAAGCAAATTAATTATCACGAGTAATATATGTGTGTGATTCACGAGAGGGGCCTAGCTTAGATTATTAGCCAATTAATCACTGTCTTAGATTCAACTATTATTATGGTTTATTGTATATTTGAATTATATCCATAGATAGATAGTGGGTAGTCAAAAGAATAAAGAGCGGGCTTCATCTGTTTTGACCCAAATTGCCAAAACAAGGCCTGGCACCACTTTCATATCTGGTTTACAACTCTTGGGTTCGGTTATAAAATCCCTAACCCTAACCTCATGTCATGGGTTCCGGTCATGTTTTGTACTTTTGTTGTACATATACTTTGTTTATGGTGGAAGTAATGAGAGTTGTGTTTTGATATATGGAGAATATGTTTTTGTTAGTATGTAGAAATGCACCAAAATGTTCATGATTTGGCTCCCCAATTCACAAAGAAGAAAACAGAGCCACAGAGGTCGTGCATATCCTCTTATCCACAATCACAATCACAATCACAATCACAATCACAACAATTTGGCCCAACAAAAAATTATAAACAGTATGAACAATATGAATATTCATGAATGTTTAATGGCTTGGCTTTCTTGTCAAAAATAAATAAATATATTTTTAACAACCACTTTATTTTGTCTTCTTATTATAAATTTATAATTTATAATTTAAAATACACCTTGTCAAAGAAGAGAAGAGAGGAGTAGTGCAATCCAATGTGAAGTAAAAAAACAAAACCTTATAATTCTTCCGCAACACACACACACAGAGTCAGACATGGGGGTTTCAGTTTTATCATCGCCGTCGTACGATTTCTGGCATCAAAATGTCAACGGAGGTTACGCAACTCTCTTTGCATTGCTTTTCCTCATCATCTACCATTTCTCCAAATTTCGTTTTTCCTTGTCTGCATCTCCATCTCCATCTCCGTCTCCATCTCCACCCTCCTCTGCATCTCCCTCTAACGATTCTCACTCAAGGTATTTCTTTTCTTATTCAATTCTTGTTTTTTTTTTCGGTTTATTTCAATTGGGTTGCTTCAATTTCTCATATTTTGTTTACTCTTGTACATGTCTAATCACTCCACTCTCTAAACTTGACCTTTTTTTGGATTTCTTATATGATTTCGATTGGGTTATTCTTTTTTGTTGTTGTAAATTATGTAATTAAACTATTATGTTACTTGTCTGGCTGATATGGGGTGTTGTGTTTACTTGTACAGAACACCAGAGGTTGTATCCGATGCTGATTTGAAATTCTTGATTCAAAATTTGGATGACAACAACATTCAGGATGAACATTGGGAAAATATTATTGACAAAAGAAACAATTTTATGTCCTACTCTGCAAAATGCTGCAGACCTAAGGTTTCTATCTCTTGTGCTTCATACAAACTCATTCAATTCATTATGAGCACTGCCCCTTTAACTCTATTTTATATGAATTCCATGTTCATTTCTCAATCCATTGTATATCCCACATTTGATACCATTTTTTTTTTTTTTTTGTCTGTCTCATGTTACAAGTTCATTACTTTTACTCAGATTTTGGACGATATTTCAATTGGAATTTCCTTTAAATGTTGGATTGTTATCCCGTCTTTACCTGATTGACTTCATTTTCTGTTTATTTTTTGTTGTTGCTTGAAGAATGGTCCACTGAAATACTTGAGCGTCACAGTATTTGAGAATTGCTCCCCCGAGATTCTAAGGGACTTCTACATGGACAATGATTACAGAATACAGTGGGACAAGACTATGGTTGAGCATATGCAGTTGCAGCTCGACAGTACAAATGGCATTGAATTTGGTCGCACAATAAAAAAATTCCCTCTCTTGACTCCTAGGGAATACATATTGGCTTGGAGACTGTGGGAGGAAAGAGATAAAACCTTCTACTGTTTTATCAAGGTATCAATAGAATTCAATCTTGTTACTTCTGTATCTTTGTGTTTATAAGTTACTTGCAGTTATGGTTACCTCTATGTAATACTGTTTTGTCTGTTTAACTTTTCTGTTATTCTGTATCATGTAATGGTTAATCTGGATGTGCATTATAAACTGAAATTAAAAAAAAAAAAATGTTTACTACTGTATTAAAAAGTTCTTCCTTAGCATTCACAATGATATTATTAATTATGAAATTTTCTGCTGTATCTCACTCTTGATGTGAAGTGGTGTAAAGTTTTATTCTAATTTTTATTTATGGCCATGGTTAGGAATGTGAACATCCTTCTGCACCACGACAGAAGAAGTACGTACGTGTCACATATTTTAGGTCTGGATGGCGTATCCAGAAAGGCAAGTGCTTCATTTGTTCTCTCTTTCTCTCTCTCATGACTCATACACTTGTGTGGGTAAAAAGTACAAATACTAATACTATAAATATATCCAGAAGGTTTATCTATGCTGATTAAACTTCACAATTACAAAATATAATTCGGTCTTACAAATGAAAGAATTTAGGGCTGTGTTGTGGTAAATGAGATTCGTGTTTTCTTTATTCTTGATGTAGTGGTTCTTGGGGGGGAAATTGTTTATGGTTCATGATTTTATAATACAGTTCCTGGTAGAAATGCCTGCGAGATCAAAATGTTTCACCAAGAAGATGCTGGTTTGAATGTGGAGATGGCAAAACTGGCTTTCTCTAGGGGAATTTGGAGTTATGTGTGTAAGATGGATAATGCACTGCGCAAATACCCCGTGATCAGTCATCCTCAGACAAGTGCAGCAGTTTCTGCAGTCACTCTTATTCAAAAGGTTAGGGCTTAACAATAATACAATTTAATTTTGAATACCAGTATATCTTGATTTCCGGAGGCAGATTGTGTGCAATCATTTTGTTGTTGGGATATATTTGTTATGCCAATGGTAAGAAAGTAATGAATATTTTCTGAATCGTGTATTGATGGCCAATATTTGGTATAATAGAGAAGTTTCCATTGGAGTGGTGCCTTGGTTTTTTGTCTTTTTAGGGTTTAGCAGAAAGAGGAACTGTGGGTGGAAACTCTGCAGACGCAGATTAGCTTTTCATTTTATACCCTGACTGAAGATCAATTTGTTCAATCCTAGTCTATGCTTTTAGCAACACTATCTGAAAAGTAGAAATGTGAAATTATATCACTACCTAGATGTACTCATTGGTTGGTCTCGAAAGTTGAATTCATCGACAAACATGACATTATACTGTGCCTTGGGAAGGGGATAGAATTGCTAATTCCAGAACGAATTTGCTTTACCTCTCATCTGCGCCTTTCTGTTTGTATATTTGCTCACATTCTTGTCAACCTGTACATGTAGGTTCCACTTGAATTGGAGGCTATTAACAGCATGAGTCCTCCAGCAAGTCCTACGGCAACCATTAACGGACTATATACTAGCGAAGCCAAAGAGAAGAAATTGTCTAGAAGGCCATCAAAGAAAGTGGTAGTGAAAGGTTTGCTTCTTCTTGGGGGTGCGATCTGCCTTTCTCGAGGTCACTCTGCCCTGGGTGCTAAAGTTGCAATGGCTTATATCTTAACGAAGCTGCACAAGCGTGGCGCTTCATCAAGCCAAAGTGGGCAAGGTCCGAGACAAAAAACCTTGAAAAAATCCTTGTAATTGGATGTGCTTTTTGTTTGTCCTTTTTGTGTAAATAAAATTAACAGTTAGTAGTTATAAATTTGATAAAAGGCTGAATGAATAATGGGACAGTTGCTCCAGTTGAAAATACAAAGTTATTAATGATGTTTTGACCGTTAGTAATAAAATTTTGGTAGTTTAAATGACAATGTTTTTGCCTTTTTCCAAGTAAAAAATTAATTAAATGAATCCTGACCCTTTATTCTTTCAATTGCCACATGTAACAAGATCCTCAAAAGCTTAGGTTAGGAAAGGATTCTGATCCGAGAAGTGAGTAATCGAGTGTAATTAAGTTGGAGTTTGTTGAAAATGATGGTAGATATTATGTGTCAATGTATGTGTTAAAAGGCATTGAGAGCTCTGATTTCTCTCCTCTTCTCACGCTCCGTATTGTCCATATTTAGTCACCACCATATCCCAAACCAGAAAGAATTTTCTTTTCTGGAGGTTGTTCTTCTTCCTAGTTGAACAACTCCTCCCTTTTTCTTCACTGCAATAATCTTCCATTTTTCATTTCTTTTTCCTTTGGAGAAAAGAAAAAATGTACCATAATCTTCTTGTTGCATTCTTCTCCTTTTCTCTCGGGATCCTCATTACTTGTGTCCATTCAAAGACTGATTCCTCAGACGGTATTCACTTTCCATTTTATTTTTATCAATCAAGTTTAAAATATATATATATATTTTCACATGTGTTTATCGTACGCTGTCTCATTTCTATTGAATTTGTTTTGATCAAATTGTTCATGCATGTTGGATGTTAAGAGGGACAATTAGTGCCAAATTGGGATACATATCCAAGGCTTTCTTGGTTCAATTTTTAGCTATTGATGCTTTTTCAATTCGATTGTATGGGATGTTTTGAGTTCCTGTAAAATTTGTTTAAATGAGGCTCTATAATCCTTATGAGGAAAGTGGCTACATTTTTATTTTTACCAATGATTATGAAGATGATTTTAATCTTCACAAATGCAGCTACTTAATTAGATGTATATATTTCATGGTTTGAAGATTCTGATTTGCTTATTAATTGCATTATGCAGTTTCTGCCCTGAATGTGTTGTTTAGCAGCTTAAATTCTCCTTCACAACTGAAGGGTTGGAAATCAAGTGGTGGTGATCCTTGTGGTGATTCCTGGAAAGGAATTACATGCTCAGGCTCCTCTGTAACTGAAATGTATATACATTCATTTATATACATTTTAGCCACCAAGCATGCCTCTGCAATTTCTAATTAATAGCTGCTTTTCGTTGCAGACGATTATCCGGCATTGGAGTCAGTGGATCATTAGGCTACCAGCTAGGAAACATGAAATCTGTCACCTACCTGTGAGGAACACTTCCTTTTTTCATTTTATAATTTTACTACTCAATAAACAACATCATCTGAAGACATATATGCAACTCTTTTGTCTTAGTACAGTGATTTGAGCTCAAACAACCTCAACAACAATATACCGTATCAACTTCCTCCCAAGCTTCTTCAGCTGTAAGTCAGCAGAAAAGTATTTCGCTTTTAGACTTTGGTTTAACTTAGAATGTTGAATCGGTGTAGTAGTTGTATTATCTGCTTCTGCGGTACTAATCTTGCGACCTTGATGTGCAGAGACCTTTCTAAGAATGGCTTAACAGGCAACGTGCCTTATTCTATCTCTCAGATGACTGATCTCAAATCCCTGTAAGAAATATTACTTCTCTTATTGCCATTACTTTCTTTCATTTCTTAACATTATCTGGGTACCCGCAGAAAACTTGGGCGTAACTCCCTCAATGGACAGTTGACTGATATGTTTCAGAAACTTTCAAAACTGGAATATTTGTAAGTATTACCAAATGTTGTTGCTTGTCAATAAAAGTAAAGATATACTCATTTATGTGTGATTGTGTTGGCAAACCATTTCATTATTGTTCAATAGCTTGCTTGAGAGACAAGTAAGAACTCAGGGTTTGTTGTTTAACTAGTTTTATCAAATTGAAATAGGAAAATATATTAAATGGGATCATCTTTGCTCATGAGTTCGTAAATTGATATATGACTCCGATTTTGTTGCAAAGGAACTTTCGGAAGTATAATCAGTAGTGATATCTTTGGGAATTGTCCAATGTTTTTCCTTTGTATTAATGAACTGCATACAGGGATGTATCCTCAAACCAATTTTCCGGTGATCTACCCCAAAGTTTGTCGTCACTCAAAAGCCTTAAAAATTTGTAAGCAATGCAAACATTTTTATATTTTAGATGGTTTGATTTCTTTTATTACTAATTATATCACACCATTGTGCAGGTACCTGCAAAACAACCAATTAACCGGTTCAATAAATGTCCTCGCAGCACTTCCTCTTGATGAATTGTAAGTATCACTACTCTAGTTTAAGATGTTAATGTCAAGTTTTTGAAGCTAATGAGAAATTATCTTCCCAGGAATGTTGAAAACAACAAATTCACTGGTTGGGTCCCTGATTCATTGAAGGATGTTTCTAAGTGAGTAGCTAGAGTGTTGAATTTTGCAGTGGATTGAGGTTAAAGTTGTTAAGTTGTTTCTCTGACTATGGAATTTATTTGTTTTTCTTTTACTCAAAGAACCGGAGGAAATTCTTGGTCATCCAAGGCAGCTCCTCCTCCACCTCCTGGTACACGGCCCATTGCTAAGAGAGAAAAACCCTCATCAGTAAAGAAATCGTCTAGTGTGAAAGTAATATTAATCGTGGTATCGGTTATGGGTGCATTGGCAGTACTTGTGTTTGCGGTTGGTTTATTTGCAAGGAGGAAAAGGTCTACTCCATCTAGTAATTTTCTTGATGAAGAGAGGTCTAGCGAGCGTAGAGAATTTACCCCCCTTGCATCACAAGAGTTATCATCCAATGACTTGCGCTCTCAAAGGAAAGACTATAAAGGTGATTGTTCGTTTTGTTTGTCACAACCGTACATACTGTTAGTGTTAACTAATAAAATGCTCTATGTTGGTGACAGAGAACAATTCATTCAATTCAAATGCATCAATTGATTTAAAGTCTTTTCAGAGGTCTAATTCTATTGGTCTTAAGGATCCGCTCACTGATCGTGTAAAATCCTTACACGACAATGAGTTTGCAAACCGTCTGAAAGCACAAAGAAGCACTGCTACTCGTGCTATACCTTATTCTTTGGCAGAATTGCAGACTGCTACTGCTAATTTTGCAACAGGACGCCTTCTTGGCGAGGGAACAATCGGGCGAGCGTACAGGGCTAAATATCAGGATGGGAAGGTATCTGGGGATGTTTTGCTGATTTGAACTCATGTCTAGGGGCAACATTCTCTGAAAATGCGTTGTAGTAATTAGATCTATTGTCTGTTTATCAGGTGTTAATTGTGAAAAAGATTGACTCGTCTCTTTTCCGAGTAGGCAACCGAGAAAACTTTTCAGAAATTGTGGCAAACATCTCAAGGATTCGCCATACCAACATTGCTGAACTTGTTGGTTATTGTTCAGAACAGGGTCATCACATATTAGTTTACGATTATCACAGGAATGGCTCGATCCATGATTTTCTACACTTGTCAGATGACTTCAGCAAACCATTAACTTGGAATACAAGAATTAGAATTGCTTTGGGAACAGCCCGGGCTGTTGAGTAAGTCCATACAAATTAAATACAACTTTAGTTCATGTTTAATGAGCCCTGAGGACTATAATTACAGTCAATATCTCTAATTAACAACATTTTTATATTCAGGTATCTTCATGAAGGTTGTTCACCATCATTAATCCACAAGAACATCAAGTCGTCTAACATATTGCTTGACCTTGAACTCAATCCTCTTCTCTCTGATTATGGATTGGCAAATTTCCATCAGGTTACTTGTCTCTGGAATCTCAAAGTCTTATGCCATTATCTTCATGGTTGTATATTAATCACGCGTTTTGAATTTTAATTTTTCAGCGTACGAGCCAAAACCTTGGAGTGGGATACAATGCTCCAGAGTGCACAGATCCTACAGCATATACATTGAAGAGTGATGTATACAGTTTCGGGGTGGTGATGTTGGAGTTATTGACTGGACGGATGCCTTTTGACAGGTGGTGACTCAATCTTCTTACTCGCTATGCTAGCTTATGCAATCGTAATTTTGTTAATAATCTAATTGATCGAATTGGCTCTCTATATATATATATTCAGTAAAAGAGCAAAATCGGAGCAATGCCTAGTCCGGTGGGCTGCACCACAGCTGCATGACATTGATGCATTGGCAAAAATGGTGGATCCTGCCTTGCGCGGGCTGTACCCTCCCAAGTCCCTCTCTCGATTTGCTGATATTATCGCCCTCTGCGTACAGGTAAGAACCACCTAGCTCGTTCTTTCCATTCCCAAAGAATGTGTTAGCTATGGTGCATTTAGTTTGAAAATTCAATTTGAGTAATGTTTGCACGTTATATGTTTTTTGATTCGTATCTGATTCGTATCGTGGGGTTGTGACATTTGATTCCTTGGTACTTATATTTTTACCAGCCGGAGCCTGAATTCCGGCCACCTATGTCAGAGGTGGTTGAGGCATTAGTGCGTTTAGTTCAACGTTCAACAATAAACATGAGAGATGATCTTGCGGCTTCTCGTCGGACAGAGGACTCCGACTACTAATTTGATTTGTTCTCTAAATGGAATTTTCTACTCTTTTGTACATGTCAAAAAGGTTATGTTGAGATTATTATTTATTCTATATATTTCTCAAATTAATGTTCATTCATAGAAACTTTAAAATAGTTGAAAAAGGTTTTTTTTTCTCAATTTTGTTGCTGGAAAGAAAGAAATGAAAAATGCAATTTCAAGAATGATTTTACATTTTTACTGATTCACGTCTTGTTGCCTAATCGTATCATAATATTCACATGCTGTAATTAGTTGTATTTAAACATGATTAGACGGGCAAAAGATGAGGTGATTGGTGCTAAATTCCCGCACTCACACGTTGAGGTGGTCATATATTCAAGGGTATCCCCTCCTTCAATCCCAAATGCGATGGGCCAAGCCCAGCCCAATTGATGCCAAAATGGGCTTTGTGTACCAAAAATATAATCAAAATGTACTGATAAGAGCTAATGGTGCATCAAACTAATTATTTTTTTTCTTCTTTTCATTTGTCCTGTTCACATTTTGAAAAGACAACGTGTTATCTTATAATTTGGAAAATCTTTTTCGTTCTGGCATAAAAAAATGGAAGAAGAAAAAGAAGAACTTGACTTTTAATGTAGATTCTCTCCATGAACAACACATAGAGATTGGTCATAAACTTTGGAGGTCAAGAAGTGGTTGTTATTGATCCTTTATTCAATGTGTCGATCCAAAATACACGAAACCGATGAAATAAAATTGATTCCATTGACTATTTATTGTATCTAGGTAACTTCTTCTTCTTCTTCTTCTTTAAGTTACGATTAATATATGAATTAATTAATGGTTAATAATAGAGGTCTGCTTTTGATATTGTATATATACTAATAGTACATATATGTTTTGTTTAACTTACAAGTTTAAACAATTAAAGGGTTCAAGAAAAGAATTGTATTGTGTTGTCGGATGAAGTTCTTGTTTTATCAAGAACAAATATTCACCTACCATGCAATATTGTCTCCCATGCAGATTAAGTAAATATTAATGTGGGGTTGAGGCTTTATAATTAGTAAAGTAAATTATATTCTCCAAATAAAGTGGAGTGTTAAATCAAGCTTGCAATTATTATTTAATCTAACAAGAAGCTGACCCAATTGAGGTGAAGTCTGAAGTAGTGAAGTGTGAGTGTGAACTTTAACTTTATATATCAAAAGTTAGAGAAATAATAGAGAGGACTCAATTTTGGTTGGTCTTCTGTGTGCATGGACCATGACAGAGCTATCTTTTTACTGATAATTGAAAAAAAAAAGGTGAAGCAGATAGTATGAATGGTTGAAAATAAATCGATTATATAAGTAGGAGATATACCATTTCCACTATATATTATATACAACTGACTCATGACTTGCTCCAACAAGTCATGAACAAATACTATATAAATAAAATAAAACCCTAGTCTAGTGGACGTCAAAATGTAAAAAGCATGACTCTTGAAAACTTTTAACTTTAACTTAAAAGCATGCATGACCCTAGTTATACATTCACTGATTCACACATAACAATATTAAGAATTGAAATTTTAAATTAATTGCAAAATGTAGGAGAGTTTTCTTCATTTTCAAAATAAATTATCAAACTATAATAATTCTCAATTAATTTGTTTGAAGACGCATATATACATATGATCTATCCAAATATATAATATATAATTAATCACATTTTTAAAGTTGTTTGTTTTCTGGGAAATTAGGTTAATTTTGTGATGATGAAGATAGGGTGGCAAAATGTCAGCCCAATTGATAGCGTGAGGCCTTTGCATAAACAAGATGGCATGGGCTTGGTCTTCAAAATATTGTAACCATTTAACAAATAATCTAAGGTTCTTTCTGCTCATTCACCTTTCTTGAGGTCAAAAAGACTTTCACTTTTTGGGATTTTTCAATGTAAATTTTACGAAATTTCAGAGGAAAAGTTTATGATAATTACAGAGGAAAAGTTTATGATAATTACATGTTTATAACTTACACAAGCAAAGCAACACCTTCGAAGCAAACCTCCATGAATTGAATAAGGCTTCCTTTCCCATTTTGAAAAGACAAGTAATTTGGAAAAACTTTTTTGCTTTGGCCAAAAAGATAGATGAAAAATCGACTACTACTGCTCAACTTAATTTCTTGTTGAGTTCCATGAATGTCGATCCCACTCTTTTTCTTTTTCCTTTTTCAATCAATTCATGATTCATGAATCATGATGAACATTGGAGGTCAATAATTGTTATCTTCTTGACTTTTGATATTTATTTTGTAGGTAATTAATCGTTCTAATTCTCATAATTATGCTTGTATTGGTGGTTGAAAAATATTTAAGCCTTTGTAAGCTTCATAATGTGACAAATATTGATTTGAATACGAATCATTATAAAAATTTCTTAGTTACAAGTTTAAACAATTAAAGAGTTGGAGAAAAGAATTGTTTTGTTGTATTAGAAGGTTAAGTCAATTAAGGACAGGTATACTTGTCTCATTAAACCAAAACATATATTAAATTGTTGCTTAATTAAAAGAGAAAAATAGATGTGGGGAATGTTAATTAAGTTTAAGAGTAAAGCTAATTATCCCAAAGCAAGAATTGAGTAATCATCATGTTAAGCTAACCACTAACAATTAAGTGCCCAATTGATGTCATGAAGTGTGTGTGTGAACTTTGACTTGGTTATGTCCGGCCACTTTCATGTAAATGAAGAATGAGATGGCACTTGGGAGGATAAGTGGATAAGTGGAGTTGACACGCACAATTCAATTAACAAGTCAAGTAATTATGGACCAAATATATGGCGTGTACATGGAACTCGAGGGAGAGAGAGCCAGAATTTTTTTTTTTTTTTTTTTTGACACCTTTTTAATTTTTGTGACAATCCACAAAAAATTAAAGCTAGTGTGAAACTATGGACAAAATATATACAAGTCAGATACAATAATGTTCTACGTGCTTCGATCCTTTTTGGAAATTGTGGAAGACTTAGGTGAAGCCATTAACATATAAGTCAAATAATCCTACTAATTTACATTACAATATCCCCTTTAAAAAAAAATAAAAAAAAATTACATTACAATATCAAAGCAACCCCCATAATTGTGATCATAAATTAAGCTTATTTTCAGTTGTCTGGCAAGACCTTAATTACTCTGTCTTAATTAATTTCAATTACTACCCTTCCAATAGATCTTCCCTTAATGCTTGCACCATGCTCAAAAATTTAGATTAAAATTCATTAAAATTAATGTGTTTTCATCAGGGTTCAAAAATTTTTTGTCACTATTTCAACCTGTTTTTGTAAGAATATCACTGGTTTACTAATTTAAGTTTAAAAAGCACATATTTAGGTGATCAGACAAAAATACCTTCATTTTGTCTGTTTGTGTCTTTTCAAACGTGGAGAGAAAAAAGTTGAGAGAGAGAGAACAGTGGAGAGAACCTGCAACTGACAGTGTTTATGTTTCGATTTCGTTTTTGTTCTTGATAGATTATGGTTCTAGGTTAGTTTAGGTTTAGTTTAAGGTTTGAATTTATAAAAAAAGTTGTGTATCCCGTGACTTTTGAAACACTTCACGTGACTTTTAATACACTTCCCGTGACTTTTGAAACACTTCCCGTGACTTTTCGAGACTTTTGAAACACTTTCCGTGACTTTTAATACACTTTCCGTGACTTTTCATTCATGCTCGACCCCCGAATGCGTTTGCATAGCGCTACAAAACTAATTATCCAATGAAATTGCATTGATAATGTTATGGTGTTCAACCTCCATTGGAGGTCTGTTATAAAGGAATGTGAAAGAATAAAATATCAGAAAACTTCAAAGTAAGAAAGAGAATGTGTAAAGTAAGAAAGAGAATATGTAAAGTAAGAGCAATTTTGGTAGTTCACCATAATAGGTGTCTTTTAAACTTAACTTATTAAAGCAGTGACTTTGTCACTAAATCAGTTCAAAAATGTGACATTTTCCACCATTTCCACTTTTGATCATGGTACTTACCGAAGTTAAAATAAAAGATCTCTAATGAGAGATTCACTATATATATATATATATATATATATAGTAACTTTCAAGTGAAGGATCCCTCACTTTTTCAAGCACTAGAACTAGTTTTTTGAATTTTCTCTTGAAAAATTTCCAAATTTTATTTATAGGTATATTTCAATGAATTTATCATTCACAAAAAAATTCATATCAAAATTCATACAAATCGATATGATTTTATCAAGGTGTGGACCGAAATTAAAGTGAGGGATCCCTCACTTAAAAGTTACTATATATATATATATATATATATATATATATATATATATATATATAATTTATACGGTGCAGATGTCCCGCAAGTAAAAATGTCAAGGTAAATTTCTAGCAAGGATGTCCACACTAGAGAAACACCGTTTCTCTTCCTCTTCCTCTATATATAATATTATTTACTAATTTTTTAATATTGTGTAAACTATAATTTCTTTTTTAAAGTAATGTAAATTCGAGAGTTTTCGAGTGACTTAAAATCACAATCTCATTATTGTAAATGTGAAAGATTTGTCATTGATTAGCTCAAAGCCATTGACTTAATTACGGTGTGAATGCATCATGCATGTGTTTAGTAATGTCTTTATACGGGATAATTTTGAGTCAAATCGTACATCATAAACATGATTTAGAATTATTCAAGATACTACAATTGGTGGAAGTGCTCCTAATTGAAATTTGTGCGCCTAACTATCAAGATTTCCTTGCTTTCTACAAGTTCTCTTTCCATAATGATATCATATTTGAATTATTAGTTTTAATGGTATATGAGACTATGAGTCATTATACAGTATTTGTTTTTATTACTCATTCATGATTACTTTTGAGAAATTTTAGTTAATACGTGTGGGGTATTGATGCAGCGCCGCTATGATTGATTCTAGGAATATCCATGACTATGAACACATTGCTAACTCGTTGATTCATTATAATTCCGAAAAAGCAAACACAAGAAATTTCATTATGAAATGGCTACAAACCTCCATTATATAGGAGTAAGAAAAAACAAATAAAAATCATTATTTGAATCCTAAAAATATGCATACATCATCAAATCTCATAAATCAAGCAATTAATTGCTTGCCTTCATCATAGGTGATCTATGGAATTGTATAAATCAAATTGTTGTCAACACCATGATTTATGCAATTCTCTCATAACTTGATCTTCTTCGGGTATATTATAATGATCATGTCTAAGTAGGGTCTGTGGAATCTGTTGAAATAAAAAATGCACGTACTCTACTAGGTAAAAAATTTCTTCTGCCCCTTTATATTACCAATTAAATTCAAGCTCCTGTGAGTAATCTCCATACCTTTACCTTCTGTCCCTTCCATTATTGTTTGCTTCCTACGTACCCAACATACACTAAGAAAGTAAATACTTAGATCTGTTGTACCTTCCATGATCTGTTGTACCTTCCATTACTATTGATTAGATTTCTTTGCTATTCTATTCACACAATTGGCTCATTTTATATTTATTGAAGGTAATATTTGTGAGTATAAAAATTAATGAACAAATTTTACTTGGTTCTTAGGCCAATCATCATATATGAATAATGGTAGAATATCTAGAAATTTGTCTAAATTCGATGTGGTAATTTAGTGAATTATAGTTATGCGTAGATAATAGATAATGTTTAGTAAAATAAAAAATAAAAAATAGATAATGTGGTAGTTATAAATTACCTTTAAATAGTAGATAATGTAGTAGTTACAATTTACCTTTAAATAGTATTTAGATTAAAAATTTAGACAATTAAACATTACTCTTTATACATAAACATTCACATTGGCAGAACCTACCTATCTAAATCGTATTAATAGAAAGTTTCTAAACTAGCTTAGACTCTTAGAGTATATGTTGAGGCGACACTATGTTAAACTCCTCATAGTCAGGTCAGTATAAACTTGTGAGTTCAATTCGTATATTTTATTCTTCTTATTGTCTAATAAAAAAATTAATTAACAAATTTCATCTCATTATCATGATTTAACTTGTATATACGTCCCCTGTGTATCATATATAGCACCAAAATTTAGCGTGAGAGTGATTCCTAAAAATCAAAGTGGTTTTCAAATTTAACATTGAGGGACCGTTTGGTATGAGGTAATCAACGTTTTCTGATTCATGGAACACAGTAATGTGATTCTTAGGAACTTGTATACCTGTTTCAGATCCCTGTGAATGTGAAGATAATGTGTTTGGTTGTATATGAAAAAAAAAATTTAATGAATTTTTAATGGTTAATAATCATTTTTTTTTCATAATTACATACATAACATAAAACTATGATTATAATATTTATTTTTTAAGAAAATATATAAGATTTATCATATAATAAATGATTTTTGAAATTTAAAAAAAAAAAAAAATTACAAATTACTTTAGATCATATATAAACCAATAATAATAAAAAAGCCAAATTACAAATCGAACACCATTTACCAATAGTAAAAAGTTTTAAAATGAAACATAATTATATCATTTTCATGACCCGGATGATGTCTTCCCTGTACTTGTCATCAAAATCACTCCTTCAAAGACTAGAAAATTGCTGAGGTAGTAGTAGCTACCTACAGGTTAATTATCAAAAAATTATTTATTGGTGATGGTGGTCGGGAGAGAAAAGCAGCCACCAGCTTTAGAAAATTACTTTCTAGAGGAGAAAAGCTATAAAATATAGCTACTAATTTTCTCATTTGGGAGAAGTAGATAATGATCAAAAGCACATCCCTAAGATTTTATCAAACACCTTAGTCGTTTTTGGCTTCTCCCAAGAAAGCAATGTCAAACTAAGCCAAATGTCTCAGTTGAGATGAGAAAATTGTCCCTACTGCTTTGACGATAAAAACAGAGAGTTCGTTTTCGATTTGAATTCTTTTTTATCTTTTGTATGCATGTTCAATAGAATCAATTAAGAAAAAAAAATTAATTAAGTTATTTATGATATTTTTTCCTTTATAAAATAGTGTTATAGTGTGGGTCCCAAAATAGGAATCAGATAGAGGATAATGTGAAATTCATCTGTTAGTATGGGTTTCACATTACCCCAATAGATGGTAAAGTGATTATCATATGTTTCCCTTTTTTGGGTTTAAAAAAAATCAAAACTACTAACAAGGGAACGTTATTAGATTCTCATTCATATATAAAGATTACCCCATATCTAACTATCCTCAAATAGTTCCCGGATGTTAGTACTAATGATACCCATGTTGATTATGGATAATTGGATATGGCAGCGAAGCCTCTATAATGGAATTGATATTTCTTTGTCATACTACTGTTAATTCATGTTGTATTTCCTTTAAGGATAATGTTAAAGCCTCATCTGACCCCACAAATCAATCAAATCGATGATGTTTAGATCATGGGGTTTGCTGTTACATATAAATATATATATAGGGCAAATTGCATTGAACCCCTTGAGGTTTGGGCAAGTTATACTAAGCTGGAAATGTTTTGTTATTATATACTAACACCCCAAAAACTTAAATTTGACTTTAAAAATACCTAAAATGCCCCTAGTTATATTATTTTATACTTTTTTTTTTTTTTACCTTTTAATCAAAAACTTTATAAACTGTAATAAAATAAAATAAAAATTAAATAAAGGATATGATTCATTAAATAAATTAATAGTTTACAAAAAAAAAAATTAAAATAAATAAATAAATAAATAGTTTAAAATAAATAAATAATTTTAAAAAAATTAAATTAATAAATAGTTTAAAAAAATCAAATAAATAAATAGTTTTAAAAAATTAAATAAATAAAGGGTTTAAAAAATAAATAAATAAATGAAAAAAAATTAAAAACATTAATTTTTTAAAAAATATCCATTAATAGGGATAAAAAAAGTTCTAAATATCCAAATTTTTTCGGTAAGGATGATGGTAAGAGAAGCTTCAAGGTTCCCAACACTTGGAGTCTTCTTGCCTTCTTCAACCACTTCCTTCAATGTTAGGAACCTTGAAACTTCTCTCATCATCATCCTTACCGTAAAAGTTTAGATATTTAGAGTTTTTCTTGTCCCTATTAATGGATAACCTTAAAAAAAATTAATGTTTTTAATTTTTTCATTTATTTATTTAAACTATTTATTTATTTGATTTTTTAAAACTATTTATTCATTTAATTTTTTTAATTATTTATTCATTTATTTTTTAAAACTATTTAATTATTTAATTTTTTTTAAAGCTATTTTTTAAAAAATATATTTATTTATTTAATGAATCATATCTTTTATTTTATTAAAGTTTATAAAATTTTTGGTTAAAAGGTAAAAAAAATAAAGTATAAAATAATATAACTAGGGGCATTTTAGGTATTTTTAAAGTCAAATTTAAGTCTTAGGGGTGTTAGTATATAATAACAAAACTTTTCCAGCTAAGTGTAACTTGCCCAAACCTCAAGGGGTTCAGTATATATATATATATATATATATATATATATAATACTTCTTCAATGAGGACCACAGTTTCACATTAACAAATACCCACACCCAATATTAATGTGTTAGCCCCACATTAACAAATACTCATACCCATATGAATGTGACTATGGTTAGATGTTCTTAACTTAAAATTTCAGGACGTCTTTACTAGAGAACCACTATATATATATATATATATATATATATATATATATATATATGAGATTCCATGAATTGTATGATTTGATCTAATTGGACAATGCTTTCTTTAGCTAAAGACATACACAATATATTGTTATTACATTACAATTTAATTAGAGGGACGGCCTATTATTATTATTATTATATTTTACATGTCCTTGCAGATTTCAGCATCTAGCAAGACAGTAGTACTCCAAGAAAAAAAACAAAAACAATTCATTTCAGAGCATATACATCCATTAATGTGATAATGTTCTTGAATTTGTTTATTTGTTCGGGTGACTTGACCTAAACAATTCAAATGTGTCTACAAATCTTGTGCTTTGCGTTTTTATCACCATATTGAGAGGAGGTCAAAATAATAATTAATTATTAATTAATGAAAGTAGTATTAATTTGTCTTAACAGATCTTCCGTAACAAAAATAAATAAATAATAATAATTAATGTCTCCATTCCATGCATGATACATACCACATGTAAAAAATATGTTAACATTTGGAGCCGGAGGTGATTGATGTTTCCTTCAAAAAAAAAAAAAAAAGGTATTTTGTTTTCTTTCACTATTTAAATAACATTAATCAGGGCTTTTTTGGAATATATTTAAATAACAAAATTTGAGTATTTTTTTAATATTAGAACTATTTTTCTTAAATTTTCCTATATTTCACCTATTTTATGAGGCCTTCATATTTAACAAAATTTGGATAAATAGTTATAGTACACGGAAAATTCTCAAATTTTGTTCGTAGGAAAATTCTCAAATTTTGTTCGTAGGTAAATTTCAATGAACTCATTATTCACAAAAAAATTCAAATTAAAATTCATTAAAATCGATGTGTTTTCATCATAGTCCTTATTGAAATTAAAATAAGAAATCCCTTACGAGAGACTCACTATATATATATATGTTTGTGTGTTCATCCTGCATATTAATATGCAATGCAATACAATGCGCATGCCGCTTGCCACTTGCTAGGAGAAGTTCATGAATTGAAATGAATGAGAGTTTAGGCGAACTCCAATGCGACACCAAACATCGAGCACCAAATTGCAACCCCCTAGACTAGATATCCAGTGTAATGAACAGTATTACAACAAATTTGGTATAACACTATTTAGTATAATATTGTTCATCACACCAAATATACATTCGTTTAAATGGTATATGAGTCATTATACAGTATTCTATAGTATTTGTTTTTATTACTCATTCATGATTACTTTTGAGAAATTTTAGTTAATACGTGTGGGGTATTGGTGATTAAACCCGGTTGATTATAGGAATACCTATAAATATGAACACATTGCTAACTCATTGATTCATTAGAATACCAAGAAAGCAAACACAAGAAATTTCATCATGAAATGACTACAAAACTCCATTATATAGGAGTAGGAAAAAAAAAATTGAAACAAATAAAAATCATTATTTGAAGCCTAAAAATATGCATACATCATCAAATTAATCTCATAAATCAAGCAATTGCATGCCTTCATCATATGTGATCGATGGAATTGCATAAATCAAGTTGTTGTCAACACCATGATTTATGCAATTCTCCTCTAACTTGATCTTCATCACTTCATCAAGTATATTATAATGATCATGTCTAAGTGGGGTTTGTGGAATCTGTTGAAATCAAACAATACATGTACTCTACTAGGTAAAAAAATTCTTCTGCCCCTTATATTACCAATTAAATTCAAGCTCCTGTGAGTAATCTTCATACCCTTACCTTCTGCCCCTTCCATTATTGTTTGCTATCCTACGTACCCAACATACACTACGAAAGTAAATACTTAGATCTGTATTTCCCTTCCATTACTATTGATTAGATTTCTTTGCTATTCTATTCACACAATTGGCTCATTTTATATTTATTGAAGGTAATATTTGTGAGTTTAAAAATTAATGAACAAATAGTACTTGGTTATTCTTAGGCCAATCATCATATATGAATAATGGTAGAATATCTAGAAATTTGTCTAAATTTGATGTGGTAATTTAGTGAATTATAGTTATACGTAGATAATAGATAATGTTTAGTAAAAAAATAAATAGATAATGTGGTAGTTACAAATTACCTTTAAATAGGAGATAATGTAGTAGTTACAATTTACCTTTAAATAGTATTTAGATTAAAAATTTAGACAATTAAGCGTTACTCTTTATATATTAACATTCACATTAGCAGAACCTACTTATCTAAATTGAATTTATAGAAAGTTTCTAAACTAGCTTAGAGTATAAGTTGAGGCGACACAATGTTAAACTCCTCATTGTCAGTTTGTCACGTGAATATATATAAACTTGTGAGTTCAATTCGTATATTTTATTCTTCTTATTGCCCAATAAAAAAAATTAATTAAAAATTTTCATCTCATTATCATGATTTAACGTGTATATACGTCCTCCGTGTGTATCATATATATAGCACCAAAATTTGGCGTGAGAGTGGTTCCTAAAAATCAAAGTGGTTAACAAATATAACATTAAGGGATTGTTTGGTATGCGGTAATCAACGTTTTCTAATTCTTAGAACACAGTAATGTGATTCCTGGGAACCTATATACATGTGTTTGGTTGTGCATGATAATATTGTTTCAGATCCTTGTGAATTAATGTGACCAGGGGCGTACCTAGGATTTTTTATAAGGATGGGCTAAAACAAAACTACAATTTTTTACGAGGAAATTTCGTTAGTCGAAAAGCGAAAATACATTTATATAGGGAAACAGAACGAGCATTATCCATCAAGATGTATATACTAAACAAATTACATAAACTTTCGATAAAATAACATTTTTTTTTTTTTTAAAAGGTATAAAAAATTTTGGACAGAGCTCACCATTAGTAGATTAATCGGTGTGTATAAAATTATAAAATTTGGGTATTGTTTCAATTTTTTTAAGTATCACATAAATTTTTGGTTTTTTATTTATTAAAAATTAAGAAAATGTCCTCTAAGTGTAAGAACAGGGGATACATTTTTTTTCTTCAATTGAGATCAAAGATGGTTGATTGTTATTTTATAATTTGAGATTTTGATTTTTAATTAACATTTAAGAGGAAGAAGATTTTATATGTGTGGGTTTTTTGTTATAAAAAAAAAAAAAAAAAAAAAAGGGTGTGGGACCGGAAATTAAAGGGACTAGAGGAGGGATGGTATGATGTGATGTGAGATGAGGTTTGATCAAGGAAGCACGGATACGGATACGGATACGGGATACGGATACGGCACGATACGGGGATACGGCAAATCTCAAAAAACTAGGATACGGATACGGCAGGGATACGTTTATTAAAATAATATATATTTATATTTTATTTAAAATAAGAATATATAAAAGGATATTTGATAATTCATTCAAAAATCAAAACATATTCACATCCAATCATCTAAATAAATGTAACATATTACAATATCTAAATTAAGTCGTAACATATTACAAAATTGAAAATCCAAATAAAACAAACGTCACATAAGTTATAACATATTACAAAATCCAAATAATACATTAGATACTAAATTCCTAATTAACTTCATTATCATCATTCACATTGTCATATTTACGATTTTGCCCCAAACGTATCCCGACGACTTAATTTGTATAAAACATAGGAATGGATATGGTTCCTGAAGATCAGAGTTTCTACAAACTTCTATACCAGTAACACCACTAAAGGAAATAAAACATAGGAATGCAATGCGAAATTTGCCACAACATGGGAGTACAAGTGTTTTGAACCTTCTATTAAGAGTACTTTCCCATCAACATACAAAATACACAAACAAATCACGAACGACAAAACCCACCATACCCTCAACAAAAATGGAAATTTCTCAGACACCTTAAATTTACAATGAAGTGCTGAAAAGCTCAACACAAACCAAGCTAAACCTTGGGCAACAGGCATGAAAAGAACAGAGCAATCTACTACCTTCCCACGAGCAGCCTCTCTTATTCAAACCCCAGCACCAAAACTTGAAGGAACAGGACATAGAAACAACAAAACAAGGACATTTTAAACCAGGTACCAATCTTAACATCTCTAATTTCCCCATCAACACTAACACTACGTCTACGTGGACTGGAATTCACAACATAATCATCTTTAAGTGTCCTACTTCGACCCGCACAAACAAAAATCTGCCTTGCAGATATTATGAAGAGAAACACAAGCAAAAGTGTCAAATTGATGCAAATAGAGGATAGTTCCAAGACAGGCAAACCTTGAATTGCCTTCAAAAGGCTATAATGTGATTGGCTTGTTGAAGATGAGATTTTATGGAGCAAAAGAGTGACACCCATAATTAAATATGGTGAGTTGTTGAATAGGACAAGCGTCGAGATTGAGTGAGTCGGCGTCGAGTTAAGCTAAAATAGATATTATCAAGTCGTCTACAGAAGGGCATCTCACCAAGTTCAACAATTATAATTTGACCCCGTTTTGTACTAAAATATTTATGATTTTGCCCCAAACGTATCCCTTGCGTATCCTAGCCGTATCCCCCCGTATCCTAGCCGTATCCCCCAAGTATCCGCCAGTCAAACTTGTCAAAAAGTCAACGGATACGCCATTTGGCGTATCGGATACGTATCCTAGTGTATCTGGGGTGTATCCGAACTGGATACGAGTTCGATACGGGATACCTCCACCAAACGGAGTATCCGTGCTTCCTTGGGTTTGATTGGTTTGCTAACTGTGTGTCTGTGTCTCATTTAGAAAAAAAAAATCAAAAAGTTGACCTGGGCTGTAGCCTGGGTCAGCCCCTGAATGTGACGATAACTGTGTTTAGTTATATATGATAATTTGTTTTTTTAATGAATTTTTAATGGTTAATAATCATTTTTTTTTTCATAATTACATACAAAAAATAAAACTATGATTATAATATTTTTTTAAATATATATATATACATATAAGATTTATCATATAATAAATCATTTTAAAGAAATTTTAAAAATTAATTAATTACAAATTACTTTAGATCATGATGATACAAACCAATAATAATAATTATAAATATATATACAGAAATTCTATTATCAGTTCGAACTAACAAAAGTTATATCAATTCTTTGCATGTGGCCCACTGGATTTAAATACTTTGACTTGACTGTATGCACTTGTCAATCAAAGTATTTAAATCCAGTGACCCACATACAAGGAATGGATATAACTTTTGTTAGTTCGAACTGATAATAGAAAGACTATATATATATATATATATATATATGTGCCAAATTACAAATCGTACATCATTTACCAATAGTAAAAAGTTTTAAAATGAAACATAATTATATCATTTTCATGACCCGGATGATATCTTCCCTGTACTGGTCATCAAAATCAATCCTTCAAAGACTATAAAATTGCTGAGGTAGTAGTAGCTACCTACAGGTTATCAAGAAATTATTTATCGGTGGTGGTGGCCGGGAGAGAAAAGCTACCACCAGCTTTGTCTCAGTTGAGATATATGAGAAAATTGTCTCTACTGCTTTGACCATAAAAATAGAGAGTTCGTTTTCGATTTGATTTCTTTTTTTATCTTTTGTATGCGTGTTCAATAGAATCAATTAAGAAAAAAAATTAATTAAGTTATTTATGATATTATTTCCTTTTTAAAATAGTGTTACAGCGTGGATCGATTACCTCATACCAAACGATTCTTGAATAGTTCCCAAATTTTAATATTAATGATACCCATGGAATTGATATTTATTTGTCATACTACTGTTAAATTCATAATGAATTTCCTTTAAGCCTCACAAATCAATCAAATCGATTATGTTTAGATCATGGGGTTTGCTGTTGAACATATATGAGATTCCATGAATTGTATGATTTGATTTAATTGGATATCGATGCTTTCTTTTGTTTTGTATAGCTAAAGACATACACAATATATTGTTATTAATTACATTACAATTTAATTAGAGGGACGGCCTATTATTTATTTATTTATTTATTATTATATTTTACATGTCCTTGCAGATTTCAGCATCTAGCAAGACAGTAGTACTCCAAGAAAAAACAAAAACAATTCATTTTAGAGCATATACATCCATTAATGTGATAATTTACGTTCTTGAATTTGTATATTTGTTCGGGTGATTTGGACCACTTACCGTGGTAATTAAGAGTTGTTTTAACGCGCTTAATTACTATTATTTGTACCTTTATTTATTACTTAAAGTTTTGGAGTCTGACTTAAATGCATTTCGATTGCTTGATTTGATTATAATTAGATCATGATTCAAATGTGTCTACAAATCTTGTGCTTTACTTTTTGATCACCATATTGAGAGGAGGTCAAAATAATAATTAATTAATGAAAGTAGTATTAATTTGTCTTAACAGATCTTCCACACAAAAAAAATAAAAAAATAATAATTAATGTCTCCATTCCATGCATGATACATCACCACATGTAAAAAATATGTGAACATTTGGAGCCGGAGGTGATTGATGTTTCCAAACAAGACCACATATCATGAAGACAAGTATTTTGTTTTCTTTCACCATTTAAATAACATTAATCAGGGCTTTTTTTGAATATATATATTAAGTAAGTCTTTCATAAGAGATCCCTTATTTTAATTTCGATAAGGATTACCATGAAATTATATTGATTTGAATGATTTTTTATCTGATTTTTTTTTTTTTTTTTTTTGTGGATGATAAATTCATTGAAATCTACCTATGAATAAAATTTGAAAAAAATTTAAACACTAGAACTATTTATCCCGATTTTTTTAAATATGAAGACATCGGAAAAATGGGTGAAATATAGAAAAATTCAAGGAAAATAGTTATAGTGCTTGAAAAATTCTCAAATTGTATTCATAGATAGATTTCGATAAACTTATCATCTACAAAAAAACTCAGATCAAAATTCATTCAAATCAATGTAATTTCGTGGTGGTCCTTACTAAAATTAAAATAAGAGATCCTTTATGAAAGACTCACTATATATATATATATATATATATAAAGAGACTATTAATAGAAATTGAATAAATAATCAATCACTATTCATAATTCATAACCTTGAATCTTGATTCTAATTTCTAAGTATCACTTTATGTGGGTCAATGAGCATAGATATAAATTAGATGGTTTCAGGTGCAGAGAGAACAATCTACACTTTTATTTTTTTTTGAAGTGTTACAAGAATATTATGATAGGATTATTGAGACCACCAATACATATATAAATCGGATATCTATCCTCATAAACGTAAAGATAACTACTGTTGGGAATTTGAACCGATGAACGTAGAAGCGATATGACTAATAATTCACACATAACATAACAATTAACGTCTATAGTAGAAGATAAGATGAGAGAGATATAAACCAATCACACAACACAAGATATAAGTGGAAACCCTAAATTAGGGAAAAATCCACGGGCCGTCACGACGATAGAGAAAGTTTCATTATATGATAAATTATTATAACCATATACTCCAGGATTCTTTCTCTCACAACCTAAACCTCAAACCATCAAGCCTTACCAAGCCCCTAAGCTTACAACCGAGCTTTACATCATGACTCTCAACTCATAATGCTTACCGGGTCCTCCTCCGAGTACACCCCCTCATGAATATCCCCATAGGTCTCCCCTGAATATCTTCTACAGATCTCCTTCTTGATCCCTCCCCAGATATTCCCCGAACCCCTCCAAGGATATTCCTAGAGGTCTCCCGAATATCCTCATAGGTCTCCCCTGAATATCTTCTACGAATCTCCTTTTTGATCCCTTCCCAGATATTCCCCAGATCCCTCCCTGGATATTCCCAGGGGTCTCCCCCCGAATCCACCAACTCTTTGATGTTACATGTGTTTTTTTCACTCCACACACAAATAACCTAGTTACAAGGTTCTATTTATACTAGTTATATAGAGTTTATGATAAAAGGAAATCCTACTCCTAAACGTACAAGACTTTCTTGTTTCACAAAAAGACTATTTTCTTTTATACACAAGTCTTCTTATTTCACGTAAAGAATATTCTTTTTCCTTCAAGCATAATAACTTCCCATAAATAACACTTTCTTTTTCCATTGAAGATTTTCCGTTCCACGCATTCTTATAATTGACTACGATTCGGGTTATGGTTGTGCACCCGCTTCTTAAACCGTTACAAGTCACCTGAAATTACATCGCTCAGAAAACCGTAATCCATACGCTAAAACGAACCTGAAACCGCTATCCTCACCGCTACCTAACCTACAACGGTTCAGGCAGTAGTTACTTATTGTCCTTTGACCACTGTGGGACTGTTGCCAATTTCTGCAGCGGTCTCACTCTAATCTTCTGTTTCTTCATTCTTTTTGGTCTTCATGCCTCCTTTAAACACCATCTCCAACTTCCAAACGTTTTCCCACGTCTCCAAGAAGTTTCACATCAATTGAGTCTCGTTTGGTTATCATTGTGTTCACTTGAGAATACGAGTCAAAACCTAACAACTACTCTCACAATCTGGGAAGAAAACTCCTCATGAATGCTTGTAAAATACGCATGGTGGAATTTGAATCTCTCATCACTTAAGTGGACGGGAGGTGCATTACCAGCTCTGCTAAAAGGTAATGTGCATAAAAAAAAATAAAAAAATAGACAATTCAAATGAAGCTACAAATGATTTATCATTATTATGTCAATCATGTGCTCCTCCCCTAAATTTTATGATAAAAATAAATCATTTGTCCCGTTATTTATGGATTAATTTTTTGAGTTGTGTAACAATATTATTGAAACAAACGTTATGTTAAAATATTTTGGTTTTAATGAATTTATTTCCTTGCATATCTCAATCTAATATTATATTAGCTTGAGAAATGCATGACAATATATAAATATATGTGTGTAATGCATGGGAAAAATTTTCTGTTGACATTTTCTGTTTTAATTATTATCCTTGCATTTCACAGCTCTATTAATGACCCAGAAGTGCGTACCGTGCAGTGTAGACAAAAGAAAAATCATTGTTTGATGATCTGAATGCTTGCATAACCACATGAACTTGAATTTTTATGTCATATTGTAAGATTCTTTGTGATCTAACATTTACTGTTGACATTTAAGTACTGTTCTCAATTTAGTTACTTAAAACTTTTAAATATCTACCAATGTGATAAAAATTTACTTTTTAAATCGCATCTTACTAATAAAAATCAAGTATTATAAGCAGTGTTCTAGTAGGAATTAAACGCCAGCTAGTCCGTCTAAAAGGCTAGTCGTTTAGAAAGACTGATCGCGACGGCCAGATCCGCCAAAGGCTTAGACGGCCTAGATGGTAGATTACTAGAACCATGATTATAAGAATTAGGGATAGCCATTTATCCCAGGGTCCCAAATCCCCACTCCCCCATCCCCATTTAGGGGGAATTGTTTGAGGGAAAATGGGGAAATGGATAGAGATGTGGATGATTTTTATCCCTAAATTGAAAGGGGGATGGGGATGGAATTTTCCCCACAAATTTATGTAAATGGGGATGGGGACGGGGGTAGGTGCCCCATCCCCATTTCCCCCTTTCCCCCAAACCTTATATATATTCTTAATATTTTTATTCTTTTTATTTTACTAAGTATATATACTTCTTTATAACTTTAAAACCTAACCCTAAATCCTATATACTTCTCTGTAATAGATTGTGTATATTTTTAAGTATGTAATTTTTACCGGAAATGGAGAAGACGGGGGAAACGAAGAAACGAAAAAAAAAATGGAGAAAACAGAGAAATGGGGATAGAGATGGGGGGACCTCCCCCCAAACTATCCCATCTCTATTTTCCCAAATGGGGGGGGGGGAACCTATTTTCCATTCCCATTTCCCCCGTGAGAATGGAAAGAATAAAAATAAGAATAACTGGTTAGCATATCTGTGATTGGAAGGTACACTTGACAACATGCCGACCGTACGTCGTTAATTAAAATTATCTTTTGGTGAGGATTAGCATAGAGTGACCTGGTTTGGGTCCACGAGGGCACGCGCATCTCCAAAATTAAAATGAAAAAAGAAAACAATTAAAATTTTAAGGTTTTCATATCTATTATTAAAAATAAAACTAAACTGTCTTTATTTCTTATACACTTTTTATTTTTAAAAGTATTTAATTTTTTTTTTTCTTTTTAATTTCCATCATCTACTTGGTTGCAGTTCTGTAATACATGTATTAGAGCATCTCCAACAGCCTTCCTTGGAGACCCCTTTAAAGAAGAGTGGATGTTGTTGTAAGAGGCTATTAAGGGAGTATGTGTTCCAATCATACCCCCTTAAATGGCTCCCTTAATAATTTTTTATTACTATCTTGATGTTTTACTTTGTAATTATTATAAAGAAGACTCATATATATATATGTAGTATAATTTTTTTTTTAAATGTTAATATTATTTTTTGAAGAGTATTGCCCATATGATAAAATGAATCTTTGGATCCACTGCTAAAATTTATTAATGGGTTCTACAATTTGTGCCTATCTTAAAGTCAATACAAAAATTAAATAAAAAAAACTTATATGTATATTATTTCAAATAATTACAAGATACGGCACATCACATCTTAGTAGTGATGGTTGTACACCTCCCTTCCACACCTAGTGGTCAGGGGTTCAAGTCCCACCATGCGTATTTTACAAGCATGTGTAGGGAGTTTTCTCCCGGTTTGTGGGAGCAGTCCTCTCTCCGATTGTGAGAGTTGTAGTCCATATATAACCTCTCCCCGATAGTGGGAGTAGTATTCCGGGCCATTCTTGTAGAGTCTGATTAATCTCACCGAGTCCCAGCAGCAATTGTATTTCAAAAAAAAAAAAAAAAAATTACAAGATACGATTCGATGACGACGAGTCACTTGATGTAGAGATAAATAAAAGTTAAGACAAGGCATAAATAGGAAAATCAGAGGCCTGGTTGCTGTGTGGTTTTATAACACAGATATCTTTCTCCCAACATGTATTATATATATATATAAAGATATATAAAGAGAGAGAGAAGATGACTTGAGACTTGAGACTTAGTAGTGCAAGTTTCTTCTCTTCTTCTTCTTCAAGTTTTACAGGTAATTCTTTTACAACTTGGTTTCTTTCTCAATTATTAGTTTCATTTCTCTTCTCTGGTATTATATAAACAAATTAATTAAGCCGTGGAATATATAATGATGATGAATATTGACAATAACATATAGAGTAGAGTGCGTGCAACATCGATCATCTACAAGTGATCAGAAATATATATAAAGATGTGGAAGCTGAAGACAGCAGAGGGTGCAAATGGCAGCCCTTATCTTTACAGCACAAACAACTTCGTTGGAAGACAGACATGGGAGTTTGATCCCAACGCCGGCACACCCGAGGACCGAGCCCAGGTCGAAGCCGCCCGTCTGAATTTCTATGAAAACCGATTTGAGGTTAAGCCCAGCGGTGATCTCCTCTGGCGAATGCAGGTCCATCCATCTCTCTTCATTTTTCACTAACAAATACATTTTCTTCTGTTGCAATTATTATCTTGAGAAAATCTTCAATAGGACGATCTCATTGACACTTGGTGAGACCGTCCAATAAAATTGCATCAAATTATAGTTTAATAATATATATTTATATTCTCGAGATAAATGATACAATCTTATTGGGATGGTCTCACCCCATTGAAGATTTTCTCCATTGTCTAATCACTAATGTCTAGTCCCAAGATTTAGATGCTTGAGCGCTGAAATTCTGTGCTGTGGCCTGTGGTATTTACACAAGTGGCCCCTGCCCAATTTTAAGCCGCCTTATAATTGGTTGCAGGACCTAAGTCCATACCATAATGAATGGATTGGTATATATGTTTAATTATTGTGAAGACTGGCCACTTATTCTGAGACCCTATTATATTTGGATCAATAATAAAAAGAATTTGACAGTGATGAGGAAGTTGATTGATGAATGAAGAAAGAAAAAGTAAATATATTATTAGATTTAATTAATTAATTAGACTTGATTTCGTGTGTTTCACATTGTGCTTTTGCTTATGCTTTCTGTGTTTTCTTAGAACAAGTCAACCCATTAATCAAATCATTTCTATTTCCATAATTTTTTCAACTTATTATTATTATTATTATTTTATATTAAATTATGTAACAAAAGATTCCTACAATTTATAATATCTTGATTCCGAATTTCATTTTCATAATCCAATTAAATTAAGAGTGATGCTAGACCGTCTTAAAAATGTGTTCAAATGAAAATCCTATTTATGAGATTATGTAATATCGACAATTTGACATACCAGTATAAATTTGGACAGTCTAGTATTACTCTTAAATTAATAACAAGTTTAGAACATGATTTCTCACTCCCTAGTCCAGGTCTAGTCTAGGTATAATCTAATCCAGTCCGGTCCATTCGTCGGTTATGGTTACTAAAATTAGTTTTGTTCAAAAACAAATGTACAGTTCCTAAAGGAAAAGAATTTCAAGCAAACAATCCCACCAGTAAAGGTAGAGGATGGCGAGGAAATAACATACGAAAAGGCATCGACGGCGTTGAAGAGGGCTGTGAATTTCTTCTCAGCCTTGCAGGCCAGCGACGGCCATTGGCCTGCTGAAAATGCAGGTCCATTGTTCTTCCTTCCGCCGCTGGTCAGTCTCAGTCATCCCTCCAGTACTCTTTAACAAATTTTAATTCAACCAAGTGCAACTGCTAATTGTCATTTTTTTTTTTTTAATAAAACTGCAGGTCATGTGCGTGTACATTACTGGGCATTTAAACACTGTATTCCCAGCTGAGCATCGCAAGGAGATCCTTCGCTACATTTACTATCATCAGGTACATTATTTGACCATTAAGGCATTAATATTTTATTAATGTACCTGAGAATTGTAATCATTTAATATGTATGTTGCAGAATAAAGATGGTGGGTGGGGATTGCACATTGAGGGGCACAGCGTCATGTTTTGTACGGTACTTAGCTATTTATGTATGCGTATACTTGGAGAAGGACCAGATGGTGGTCAAGACAATGCCTGTGCCCGAGCACGAAAGTGGATTCTTGACCATGGTGGTGCAACTCACATTCCTTCTTGGGGAAAAACTTGGCTTTCCATATTTGGTGTTTGTGACTGGTCTGCAAGCAACCCAATGCCTCCTGAATTTTGGATTCTTCCTTCATTTCTTCCTATGCATCCAGGTTTGTTGTTCAAACAGTATACGGCATCATCAAAACTCTTAAATTTTGCTCTCTTTTAATTTCCCCAAAAAACAAATGCAGCTAAAATGTGGTGTTACTGCCGGATGGTGTACATGCCTATGTCATATTTATATGGCAAGAGGTTTGTTGCCCCAATCACACCTCTCACTCTACAACTTAGACAAGAGCTTTACAACGAACCTTACGATCAAATTAATTGGAAGAAAGCGCGCCATTTATGTGCACCTGTGAGTTCAATTACCAATTCTTCTTCTTCTTTTTAATCCAAACACATAATATATGAATTAATTAATTAATGATAAAATTACATTGTTGATGCAGGAGGATATTTACTATCCCCATCCTTGGATACAAGATATGATGTGGGACAGTCTATATTTACTCACCGAGCCTCTTCTTACTCGTTGGCCTTGTAATAAATTGGTTAGAGACTACGCTCTTAAAGTAACAATGAAGCACATTCATTACGAAGATGAGAATAGTCGATACATTACCATTGGATGTGTGGAAAAGGTGTTATGCATGCTTGCTTGCTGGGTCGAAGATCCTAACGGAGATTATTTCAAGAAGCATCTTGCTAGGATTCCAGATTACTTATGGGTTGCTGAAGATGGAATGAAAATGCAGGTTAGTATAGGATCAACACACATACATTCTCACTTAAAATTATTGAGTGAAAAAATTAAAAAAAAAATTGCTGACTTTGATAATTTTTTCCATTGTTATACAGAGTTTTGGAAGCCAAGAGTGGGATACTGGTTTTGCAATTCAAGCTTTGCTTGCCAGTAATTTCACTGATGAAATCTTACCTGTTCTTAAGAGAGGACACGAATTCATTAAGGCATCTCAGGTTTAAAATTTTACTTCTTAAATGCATTTTTTTTTTCTCTCTTAATCATCAAGTCATTTCTTTATTTGGTAATAATTTTTCGTTCATGGTCGTAAAGGTCAAGGACAACCCTTCAGGCGACTTTAAGTCAATGCATCGTCACATTTCGAAGGGATCTTGGACTTTCTCTGATCAAGATCATGGATGGCAAGTTTCTGATTGCACTGCTGAAGGTTTGAAGGTAAAAACACTAAACAATTTCATGCAAACTTGTTGTTCTGCAGTAGTTAATTTAACCATTACATTATTTTACATTATTAATTGTGTTTGTTCCATATTACAGTGTTGCCTGCTTTTCTCAATGATGCCACCAGAACTTGTTGGTGAGAAAATGGACACAGAACGGCTATATGATTCTGTCAATGTCCTACTTTCATTACAGGTATTGCCTCTTCTACTTCTTTAATCAAAAGCAAATATATATTTGTTCCCTGTATTGTAATTTCAATTACAAAGTTGTATTGTTTGATTCGTTGCAGAGTAAAAATGGAGGTTTAGCAGCCTGGGAGCCAGCTGGAGCTCAGGAATGGCTTGAAGTAAGTAGCAGTATAAATATTGAACTCTTTTGGAATTAGTACTCTAAATTAATTGTCGTTTCTCTGTTTTTTTCCTTCAGCTGCTCAACCCCACAGAGTTTTTCGCGGACATTGTGATCGAGCATGAATACGTGGAGTGTACATCATCGGCTATCCATGCTTTGGTTATGTTCAAGAAGTTATATCCAGGACACAGGAAAAAAGAGATTGAAAATTTCATTACAAACTCTGTTCGCTACTTGGAAAGCATACAAATGCCTGACGGTTCATGGTATGGAAATTGGGGGGTGTGCTTCACATATGGTACATGGTTTGCACTTGGAGGGCTAGCAGCTGCTGGCAAGACTTACAACAATTGTCCGACTGTGCGCAAAGCTGTTGAGTTCCTTCTCAATTCTCAGAGAGATGATGGCGGGTGGGGCGAGAGCTATCTTTCCTGTCCAGAGAAGGTAATTAATTAATTGAACTAACTAATTAATTAATTTTGTTACATGATTTCTTCTTAATCTGTACCTGTGATCAACAACACATCATGTTTCGATTAATGTACAACAACTGACCGATGAATGATACACAGACATACATACCACTTGAAGGAAACAAATCAAATTTGGTGCACACAGCATGGGCTATGATGGGTCTGATACATTCTGGACAGGTTGGTTTTTGCTCTAGATTGAACATAATGTAGTATGTATCAATGAATTAATTACAGCATGATTAATTTCTGATGTCAAAACTTTGTATCAGGCGGAAAGAGACCCGACACCTCTGCATCGTGCAGCTAAGTTGATAATCAATTCTCAATTCGAAGATGGTGATTTCCCCCAACAGGTAATATATCTATATACAGTGATTAAAATTCCTCCAATGATTCATTTTTTGAAGATTAATTATTGTGATAATGGAATTGCAGGAAATAACAGGAGTGTTCATGAAGAACTGCATGCTACATTATGCAGCTTATAGGAACATATACCCATTGTGGGCTCTAGCCGAATACCGCAAGCGCGTTCCATTGCCTTCAATGATTACTATTGCTTAGATCAAAATCTCATCTCCCATCATTTTCATATTCCCTGTAATGGTCGCTGTTGTTGATTTGATAAATGCTCTAGTACTACTGTACTACACCTAATGATGTTAAATGCATGAGATCAAGCAATAAATAAATATACTGAATCTTTGAAAATCTATAAGTACGTATACCACACTTTGTACTCTTCATTAATTATTACGCTCTTAACCAATGACATTATAAAACAAAACAGTAATTAAATATATAAATTAATAAATGTGTAAATTTGAATGATATACGGTATGTATGTGTATAGATTTCCAACTAAAACAAGTAGCCTATCACCACAAGTTATGAAGTGCAAAATGAAGAAGAAACATGGAAATTAAAGCCATACAATTTAAAATTAATTAAGAAGAGATGAGTAGTACAAGAAAGTGATCAAATGTTGGAAAATGACCTAAAAAAAAGGAAGAAAGATGAGAGAAAGTTCAAAGAATAAATCATAAAATGCCAATTGGTTATCTTTGAAAATCAGCTAGCTTTGACTACTGTTTTTCATTGAATTGGGTAGGTGATGACAACTGATAACTGACAACTAATGGTTGATTTTTCGGTACGTGCATGTCTTTTTCGTCAATTCTAACTCAGTTTCATCGATTGTTGATGACATTGATTAATTCAATTTTCTCTCTCTCACTTTTTTTTTCATACTATCATGCATGTGTTACACATTGCGATAACAAAGGGTAAATTGTAAAAACATTTTCTAAAGTTTGATCATATTGCACGTATAAGCAACTTAATTATCCAATAATTATACAAATAACCTCTTAAAATCTTTGAGATGTGTGATCTCCTTTACAAACCGGAGGAGGTTCTCCAATGTGGTAACGCAGCTGCAAGTTCTTAATTTTCTTCAATTAATCAATATGATTAGGTTTTAATTCATGTTTAATTTATTAGAACTAGCTAATTATTAATAATGCCATAATTTTATAGGAGTATTTATAATAAGCCCTAGCCTAAGACCAGTAGGAATCCTCTTGACCTCTTCTAAATAAAATAATAAAGAGATAATTGTAAATAACCCCCTGACTTTTGATTAAATGTCAAATCAAACTCTCTAATTTGAACGATCAACAAAAAAACCATACTATTAGTAAACAGCTAGTTGACTTTATATATATATATATATATATATATATATATATATATATATATATATATATATATATATACAGAAATTCTATTATCAGTTCGAACTGATAAAAGTTATATCAGTTCCTTGCATGTGGGCCACTGGATTTAAATACTTTGACTTGGCTATATGTACTTGTCAGTCAAAGTATTTAAATCCAGTGGCCCACATACAAGGAACTGATATAACTTTTGTCAGTTCGAACTGATAATAAAAAGACTGTATATATATATACAGTCTTTCTATTATCAGTTCGAACTGACAATAAATATATCAGGACGAAGAATGTGGACCACTAATTATGGAGAAGTTTTGATAAGTGCATACACTTTGAGTCAAAGTATATAAATTTAGTGGTCCACATTCTTCGTCCTGATATATTTATTGTCAGTTCGAACTGATAATAAAAAATCTGTATATATATATCAAATATTACAATTTAAATCTTTTATTATAAACAGAATACAAAAAAGGAAAATATAATAGAAATATAAACTAATAATAATAAAATCAATTTCATACAAAAATAATTTTTTAAAATTTTAAAATAATAACAAATTTTACATAACAAGTTTATCTCAAATTCTCAATATCTTCATCAAATAATCAGTTATGTAAATATTTACTTTGATAATTTTATTTTTATAAAAAATAACGATATTATATTTGTATGCAAATTTTAGATGTTGTGTGGTATTGTTTTTAAAACTCATTAGAATTTTCATATATATAAATTGATTGGTACAAAATTTAATTTTGTTTTGATAGGGAATTGTATTGCATAAGATGTCTAGTACTAAAAATGATCCATCATGGGAGTATTGCAAATCAATACCGAATAATAAAAATGGTACTATATGAACTTTTTACGGTCACACAATGCAAAGTGGAGAAATTATCCAATTAAAATTTCATTTAACCGATAATGAGTTGTATAAAAATGTAAAAGTATGCTCAAATGTGACACCAGAAGTTAAATTTTAAATATCTCAATTGCAAAAAAAAAAAAAAAAAAACGTTGCAAGGGAGATTGAACAAATTCAATAAGAATTGAGGGGAAATTTTCCTGATACATAAGAGAAAGAAGATATCTATCATTATCTTGAAGGTATGCTTCCTGATGAATGAGATGATTATCGTTTGACAATAGATGCATCCAAAACATCTAAATAGAAAAGAGAACAAAAGGCAAGAATCTTTGGAGGGAGGTCAAAGAGAGGAGAGGGTTCAGGAGCCGATGGCAGTAGCCAACCACCACAACAAGTACGTCGCACTCAAAGTGGACGAGAGCCGCATTATAAACTTCAAGGTACACCTTCATTGTACAAATCATCAGGTGCAAAGCAAAAGAATATTACAGATATATTCAATGGGGGTAGCATTAGAGAAAAAATGGGGAGGCTAATATCGAAGTTTTTTATTTATGATAATTTGTCCCCACATAAAGCCGGCTCTTATAATTTTAAGAACATGATTATTGGTGCTCAAGAATTAAGTATTATTTTTTTCTTAAATAATAATGTTTTTGAAATTTTTGATTTGTTTTTATTTTTTATTTCACAATTAAATTTAACATACATGTGAATATAGGTGTCGGAGTTCAACCGCCATCAGCACATGAAATTAGACATAAGTACTTAGACATCAAGTACAAGGAAATAAAAGGGTATGTTGATAACTTCAAAAATAAATGAGAGAAATATGGATGCACCATAATGTGTGATGGATAGACGGGACTGACAAGAATCACAATATTGTCGATAATTAATTTTATGGTGTATTGTAAGAGTCACACAATACACGCAACTTAATTATCCATTAATTAAGACTTCACACCCCAACAATATACGTAACTTAATTATCCATTAATAATTACACAAATAACCTCTCAAAATTGTTGACATGTGTGATCTCCTCCACAAACCGGAAGAGCTTCTCCAGTGGTGCTAGAGACTCCAACGCAGCTGCAAGTTCTTAATTTTCTTCGATTAAGTCAATGTGATTAGGTTTTAATTAATGTTTAATTTATTAGAACTAGCTAATTATTAAGGGGTAATTTCACAAAAGTCACAACGTTTTTGTAAAATGTCACCTTTTAAACGTCTTTATCATATTAATAACTTTAGTCATTTCTTTTTCTAAAATACATCACTTTAGTCCTTCCATCAATCAAAGGTTAGTCAAGCTTAACAGTATTAGGGTTATTTTGGTCATTTACGTAATAATACAATTCAAGTAAAAAAAAAAATCAATGAACAGGCACTAACTTTTTAAAATTCGCCATTAAAAATAAGAAAATAAAATAAGCATTAGTGGAACTAGAATTTTAGAAGAAGATCAAAAACCCAAACATATTTTTCAATTTTCACGAACTACTCTAGACATTAAGGGTGCGTTTGGTACGCGGGACAGGACGGGACAGGACGGGACTATTTTCTCTTGTCCCGCGTTTGGCGCGCCAATAGCTTGGGACGGGACGGGACAAGGTGGGACAAAATTCACCAAAAATTGTCCCACCTCAGACCCTAGGCCAGACTTGTCCCATGCATGGGACAAGTCTGGAAAAGACAATTTTACCCTCACCATTTTAAAATATTACAAAAATATCACCTATATATAATATATATAATCCAATCTTCTTTCTGGAAATCAGATTAGTGGAAAAAACTTTTCCATCAGCGGCCCGAAAGTGCCGAACTTGGGATTTCCAAAATTCTGGAGGAAGGACCTTTGGGTTCATCATTGTAGTGTGGGAAATGTTATATTTGCCCATGAGCTCAGTGAGTTCGCGCTTCCAGTTGGTCAAGGACGTGAACCATTGGAGGAAAACCCATAACAGAGAGTTCCGCTGAGAAGGATCATGGAGATGACCATATAGAGCCTGGGTACCTGCCACCCGAATGGTATCAGAGCCATGTCTCGAGTCCCTGGAGTCCAGGAAAAGAGTTAGACTGCTATGAGTATGTTAGACTGGTATAGAAGGAAGAAACTTCTCAAAAGAAATGACATTATGTTCCATTACAAGCGGATGTCTCAAAGATTCTTCTCCAAGATGCTCACAGAAGGCAAACACCTGCAGTCCCAATGCCGTCAACCTTAAATATAATAATATAATATATATATATATATATATATATATATATATATATGATATATTAAACATTATTATTAAAAAAATAAGGAAAATTCAAATAAGGAAAATTCCACAATCTGTTAAATTCAAATAAGGAAAATTCTAACCCAATAATTAAATATATATAAAAAACCATACAAATAAATTAAAGATCACAGTTCATCACCAACAAAAATCAAAATCCAGAGTCAATAAAAAATCAAGTCGGAATCAGAAGACAAGTATTGTGGTTCAAATAATGAAAACAACCAGAGAATCTGACCATCACCAGACCCATCATCGCCATTCCAATCACAACCCCAGAAGAACCACCAAATACTTGTGGATCCGTCGTCCGATGGGGATCCGTGGATCTCCATCGTCGAGCGAGGAACTCCGTCGCCGAGCCAGGAGGTCCGTGGAGTCGCCGAACGAGGAGCTCCGTTCTCGAGCCATCGATCAACAATGGAGGTCGACCTCCATTGTTGAAACGATGGAGGTCTCCATCAGTTGATCTTCCCCTTTTTCTTTTTCTTTTTTGTTTTTTTGTTTTTGTTTTTGTTTTTTTTAAATTTTAATTGTTTAACAAATGAATTTTTTTAATCTCTTTTTTTTTTAAGTAAAAAAAAAAAAAATACTGTTTTTAATCACTTAATTTTTAACTGTTTTTTTATAAAGATTTTATATATTTTTTTAAAGAAATTTTTTGTTGTTGTTAATTTAATTTTTACAAATCATTTTAATATTAAAATTTAGAAAGTATTTGAAATAAATTATGGAAAGCAAATGTGTTATAACAAATGGATTTTCATTTTTTATAAACAAAACTGAATTAATAAGGGTAAAGTTATACTTTTACACGTATATGGTCATAATTACCGTTATTAATTTGATCAAATAGACTGAAGTGATGTATTTTGAAAAAAGAAAAGACTAAAGTTATTAATATATGACAAAGACATTTAAAAATGTGACATTTCCTTAAAAAAAAAAAATAGGGATTATAATGAAATTATCCAATTATTAATAGGGCAAATTGCACTGCACCCCTTGAGGTTTGAGTAAGGTACACTTAGTTGGAAAAATTTTGGTATTATACACTAACACTCCAAAGACTTAAATTTGACTTTGAAAATACCTAAAATGCCCCTAGTTGTATTATTTTATACTTTATTTTTCTTACTTTTTAACCAAAAACTTTATAAACTTTAATAAAATAAAAAAATTAAATAAAAGATATGATTCATTAAATAAATAAATAGTTTTAAAAAATTAAACAAATAAATATATATATATATATATATATATATATATATATATATATATATATATATATATATATATATAAAAAACAAATGAAAAAATTAAAAACATTAATTTTTTAAGAATATCCATTAATAGGGACAAGAAAAACTCTAAATATATAAACTTTTACGGTAAGGATGATGGTGAGAAAAGCTTCAAGGTTCCCAACACTGAGACTCTTCTTACCTTCTTCAAGTTCAACCACTTCATTTAGTGTTGGGAACCTTGAAGCTTTTCTCACCATTATTCTTACCATAAAAGTTTCGATATTTAGAGTTTTTCTTATCCCTATTAATGGATATCCTTAAAAAAATTTAATGTTTTTAATTTTTTAATTTATTTATTTAAACTATTTATTTAATTTTATTAAACTATTTATTTATTTAATCTTTTGAAAACTATTTATTTATTTATTTATTTAAAACTATTTATTTGTTTAATTTTTTAAAACTATTTATTTATTTAATGAATCATATCTTTTATTTAATTTATTTTATTTTATTAAAGTTTATAAAGTTTTTGATTAAAAGGTAAAAAGATAAAGTATAAAATAATATAACTAGGGGCATTTGAGGTATTTTAAAAGTCAAATTTAAGTCTTGGGGGTGTTAGTGTATAATACCAAAACTTTTCCAACTAAATGTACCTTGCCCAAACCTTAAGGGGTGCAGTGCAATTTGCCCTATTAATAATTGGGTAATTTCATTATAATCCCTATTTTTTTAGCCACATGGCAACTAATTATTATGGAAGTTGCATGGCAACCGTATATGTAATCAATACTCTGTTTTTTCTTCGTTATTTTTTATGGATCAAGCAAAATCAATTTAAGTTTATGAATTAATTTTTTGATTTCAACATCTCAATTATCGATGTGCTCTTAATCTAATAGTTGAGATTTAAATGTATTTACGACTTTTAGATTAAAAGCACGTGAATAGTTGAAATGTTGAAGTTAAAAAATTAAATTATAAATTTAAATTGATTTAACAGTTCAAACTTGAGACATTACTGGACCGAAAAGAGTGTCACTTGGTCAATGGTATTAATATTTTTTTAACTTATTTTAATAATAAAATACAATTTATCCGTTTTTTTGTCCTGTTTGATATATATATCTCTATATTTCACTAATTGGAACATAACCAGGAACAATTCACATTTCCTTTTGACCTCACCTACTGGATCCCTTTACATACCTTTTTCCGTTCATATTATTAAATTTATTAAATTTATTAAATTCTTTCTTTTGGCTTGATTTGTCTTGCCTATATATACATACATACATTCCTCCAACAGCAACAACTCATCTATCATCTATCATCATAAAAATAAAAAAAATGGAGTTGTTCTTCTTGTGTGGATTCATTCTCTTCACTCTCTTCGTTTCAGTCTCTTTCTCATACCTTTTCTTCCAGAAAACCAATAATAAATCTTCTTCCATGATCGCTGCTAATACTAATAATCTTCCTCCGGGGAACATGGGTTTGCCGTACCTCGGTGAGAGCCTACAGTTTCTCAACACGGGCCGAAAAGGTCATCCTGAGAAGTTCATTTTCGACAGGGTGGCCAAGTACTCTTCCAATATCTTCAAGACTTCCATCCTAGCTGAACCTACCGTTGTTGTCTGCGGAGCCACCGCCAACAAGTTCTTGTTCTCTAATGAAAACAAGCTTGTCCAGGCCTGGTGGCCTGATTCCGTCAACAAGATCTTCCCTTCCTCCACACAAACCTCCTCCAAAGAAGAATCCAAAAAGATGAGAAAGATGCTACCAAACTTTCTGAAACCTGAAGCCCTGATGAGATACATAGGCATGATGGATTCTATTGCACAACAACACTTCCAATCCGGTTGGGAAAACAAAGAGCAAGTCACTGTTTTCCCACTCGCCAAAAGATACACTTTTTGGGTGGCTTGTAAAGTGTTCTTGAGCATACAAGACCCCAAACATGTTGCCAAGTTTGCTGATCCTTTCAACGATGTGGCTTCTGGAATCATTTCCATTCCTATTAATCTTCCTGGAACTTCATTCAACAAAGCTATCAAAGCTTCCAATCAGATCAGAAAGGAGTTGCTGTCCATAATCGAACAAAGAAAGATCGATCTAGCCGCCAACAAACCAACTCATGATAATCAGGACATATTGTCACATATGTTAGTAGCAACCGATGACAATGGACAACACATGACTGACCTTGATATAGCTGATAAAATTCTAGGTTTGTTGATCGGTGGACATGACACTGGAAGCGCTGCCATTACTTTCATTGTCAAATATCTCTCCGAGCTTCCTCACATCTACAATCTAGTCTTAAAGGGTAATTTTTTTTTTATTTTTTTTATTTTTCTTCTCTATAAATCCAGAAAACTAACTCAATTAATGGGCAGTAAATTTTTTTGTTAAAAACAAAACAAATCAAACCAATATTTTTTTTTCCTTGTTTCTACTAATTCTTTATCATGTCTCTCTCTATTTTTTTTTATTTGTTGACAAATATTAATTAAGAAAGCTTCTTTTGACAATCCAATTTTTTTTTTTTTAACACTTATTTTCTAAAGATACTCAATTCTTAAAATTTAAATTTAAAAAATTTCTAAAGACACTTCCTTTTGTTCAAAGGTTATCATTTTTATCTTTTGGCACTCCTATTCTAAAGATATTCTATTTTTAAAAATAAATTTCTAAAGACAATCAATTTTATTTTAATAAAAGTTAGGACAAACCATCGTAACCTTTGGATTCATCCGATGAGTAATCGTTTTTGAATTAAATTATTAAAAAAAAGAAATTATATCTCCTAAATCATTAGATTAAATATTACATATTAAACACGCTCTTCTAAATTTTTAATTACCATATTAAACCCTTTCTCCTCCAATAGTACATATCTCTAACTTTCTATCTCCATTCTTTTTCAAGCAAGACTAACAATTAATAAAAAAAAAAACTTATGAATAAGATTGATTTTTAGGGAACCGTATATATATATATATTAAAAAAAAAAAAAAAACTAAAAAAAAAGTACCATGTTTAAGAAAAAAAATAGAAATTTGAAAATGTTTTTTGTTACTTTTGTAGGTATGTGATTGCCTAGAGAACTTTAATTCTTTCATTAGTCTTAGAAATTCTGAGTTTAATCGAATCTAGTTGTAACAAATCTAAGTTTTCATATATCTTTTTTTTTTTTTTTTTTGAAAAACAAGGTATTTGTATTGAATTTTTAATATATTTATTTATTTATTACTGTTAATAAAAAAACCAAAATATTAATAAGTTTTTTTTTTTATTTAACTATTAATCAAAGATTGATTGAGAAAGTATGGAGATATGATTTTTTTTTTTAAATGGAGAGAGAGAGAGATTAATTAGGAGAGATTGTTTAATATGGTAATAACAATTTAGGAGAGAGAGTGTGTGAGTTTAATATGTAATATTTAATCTAATGATTTAGGAGAGAGAATTTCATTTTTTAATAATTTAATTAGTTTGGAGTGTGTTTAGAATTTTTTTGTCTTGTAATTTTAATTTAGGTTTAAATTGTCATTAATATAAAAAAAAAATTAAATTGGAGTGTAAACAGATAATTTGTGGATTGTAAGGATAAACTCTCATTAATTAACTGTACCCTAGGATATATACTTCTTAGAAATTAAGATATATATGATATATAGAAGGCAGTTGAAAAAATAGATTGCAATAAATTATGAAAACTAAGTTTGGATAGTGACAATAATATATCAATTGGGTCCATCAATTCGGACTTTCCCAAGAGAAATAGTGTAATAAAACCACCAGTCCACCAAGAAAATGTAAACATAATATTCCAATGACAAAAATACAGTACTGTCTATAATATTGTTTCCCTTTGACATATTCAAGAAGCTGTACGTGGTGAACTGATGGAATTGATATATAATTAATTAATTACAGAACAAATGGAGATTGCGGAATCGAAAAAGCCTGGAGAGTTGCTGAACTGGGATGACATTCAGAAAATGAAGTACTCATGGAATGTTGCATGTGAAGTCATGAGACTTGCTCCTCCACTCCAAGGTTCTTTTAGAGAAGCCATTAACGACTTCGTCTTTTCCGGATTCTCCATTCCCAAGGGTTGGAAGGTCAGAACTGCATATATATATATACACACACAATATGTTTATGCAGTTAATTTTCTTGGTAATTGAATGAATGTATATATATGTGTTTTTTGAATTTTGTAGTTATACTGGAGCACACATTCAACACACAGGAATCCTGAATGCTTCCCTGAGCCTGAAAAATTTGATCCTACGAGATTTGAAGGGACCGGACCGGCTCCTTATACATTCGTTCCGTTCGGAGGAGGGCCTAGAATGTGTCCCGGAAAAGAGTACGCACGTCTAGAGATACTTGTATTCATGCATAATGTGATAAAGAGATTCAACTGGGAGAAACTGTTAGCCGACGAGAAAATAATTGTGGACCCAATGCCCATTCCAGCTAAAGGTCTTCCCGTCCGTCTTATACCTCACAAGGCTTAATTAATTAAGCTGTCTCTGCCCCCCGAGACATCCATATATATCTTTCTTCACTTATGAAGTTTAAGTGTGTTTTTAGTTACTTTGAATTAATAGTTGCATGTTGGATTATGTACAATTAAGGCAAAGCTGTTGCTTATAAACTGATTATAACAGCAACTGCAGGCCTAATTCTGATGTACTTATATATATTTTATTTTCTAATTCTCTTTTTAAACACGATATATATTATTTGTATCCATTTCAATCCTTGGAACCTGTTAAAATCATTTATATATATATATATACTCCGTTTACCAAAATACATACACATTATAACAATATTGCTATGAGAAGGTCAGTAAAAAGGTCAGGACAGTAGATGATCTAAATCCGTCATGAAATTGTCCCGTCAACGTCACTGAACAAGAACTGATAACGTGGCTAGACACATCAGCAAAAAACGAGGACGTGGACTACAAACTGCAGACCAAATATATTTGGGCCCCCAAACCCTGCCGTTCTTAGTTGGGCTTGGGCCGACTGCAGACCAAATATTGTTAGGAACGTTTCTATTTGGACCGACCCGTCTTTTACCTAAACAAACAGAACATTTATATTTAGCACCAAACTGCTGATTTTAACAGAGTTGTAGAAAGCAAAGATGCTACATATCTGATCATGAAAGGAAATTTTACTGGTTTCTTTAAATTTCAAATTTTTTTTTTTTTTCTTTTCTTCATTATGTCTAAAAAACAATTCAAATATATTTCTTAATAATTAGTGTTAGATATCATAAAGAATTTAATCCGTTTGTTACATCCAATGGACCAAAACACTCAATCAGCTGCATAGCATAGCAGAGATTGTCCAGCTTTTTTTTTTTTACTAAAATATCTTCTTCTCCTAATTAGTCCTAATTTCAATGAATTGTTATAAAGGGCCACCACCAAATCATATTGGACAATTAAAATTATATAATATAGATTTACAATTCTGTCAGACTAAATAATACATATTTTTTTGTCTTTTTAATAAATAGCATATATTTACATATCAATTATTCAAAACATTGAATAAAGTAATCACCGATCAATGAGGTTGGTCCAGTGTTGGATAGGTGGTAAACCTCTTATACCTACACCACAAGGTTACAGGTTCGAGTCCTTTCCCTTTTAAAAAAAAACCCCGAATTAATTAGAGACGGCAATGGGGCGGGTTCGGGGCGGGATGGCTCTCCCCGCACCCCGCCCCATTTATTTTTTAAAACCCTATCCCCACATAAAACACCACGATATATAGATCGGGGCGGGGAGGGGCAGGGTATGCTTTACCCATCTCCACCCATTTACCCCATTTGCCACATTTAACTCATTTATCAAAATGCTTTTTTTTTTTTTTACTAAAATATCTTCTTCTCCTAATTAGTCCTAATTTCAATGAATTGTTATAAAGGGCCACCACCAAATCATATTGGACAATTAAAATTATATAATATAGATTTACAATTCTGTCAGACTAAATAATATATATTTTTTTGTCTTTTTAATAAATAGCATATATTTACATATCAATTATTCAAAACATTGAATAAAGTAATCACCGATCAATGAGGTTGGTCCAGTGTTGGATAGGTGGTAAACCTCTTATACCTACACCACAAGGTTACAGGTTCGAGTCCTTTCCCTTTTAAAAAAAAACCCCGAATTAATTAGAGACGGCAATGGGGCGGGTTCGGGGCGGGATGGCTCTCCCCGCACCCCGCCCCATTTATTTTTTGAAACCCTATCCCCACATAAAACCCCACGATATATAGATCGGGGCGGGGAGGGGCAGGGTATGCTTTACCCATCTCCACCCATTTACCCCATTTGCCACATTTAACTCATTTATCAAAATGCTTTTTTTTTTTTTTTACTAAAATATCTTCTTCTCCTAATTAGTCCTAATTTCGATGAATTGTTATAAAGGGCCACCACCAAATCATATTGGACAATTAAAATTATATAATATAGATTTACAATTCTGTCAGACTAAATAATATATATTTTTTTGTCTTTTTAATAAATAGCATATATTTACATATCAATTATTCAAAACATTGAATAAAGTAATCACCGATCAATGAGGTTGGTCCAGTGTTGGATAGGTGGTAAACCTCTTATACCTACACCACAAGGTTACAGGTTCGAGTCCTTTCCCTTTTAAAAAAAAACCCCGAATTAATTAGAGACGGCAATGGGGCGGGTTCGGGGCGGGATGGCTCTCCCCGCACCCCGCCCCATTTATTTTTTGAAACCCTATCCCCACATAAAACCCCACGATATATAGATCGGGGCGGGGAGGGGCAGGGTATGCTTTACCCATCTCCACCCATTTACCCCATTTGCCACATTTAACTCATTTATCAAAATGCTTTTTTTTTTTTTTACTAAAATATCTTCTTCTCCTAATTAGTCCTAATTTCGATGAATTGTTATAAAGGGCCACCACCAAATCATATTGGACAATTAAAATTATATAATATAGATTTACAATTCTGTCAGACTAAATAATATATATTTTTTTGTCTTTTTAATAAATAGCATATATTTACATATCAATTATTCAAAACATTGAATAAAGTAATCACCAATCAATGAGGTTGGTCCGGTGTTGGATAGGTGGTAAACCTCTTATACCTACACCACAAGGTTACAGGTTCGAGTCCTTTCCCTTTTAAAAAAAAACCCCGAATTAATTAGAGATGGCAATGGGGCGGGTTCGGGGCGGGTTCGGGGCGGGATGGCTCTCCCCGCACCCCGCCCCATTTATTTTTTGAAACCCTATCCCCACATAAAACCCCACGATATATAGATCGGGGCGGGGAGGGGCAGGGTATGCTTTACCCATTTCCACCCATTTACCCCATTTGCCACATTTAACTCATTTATCAAAATGTTTTTTTTTTTTTTACTAAAATATCTTCTTCTCCTAATTAGTCCTAATTTCGATGAATTGTTATAAAGGGCCACCACCAAATCATATTGGACAATTAAAATTATATAATATAGATTTACAATTCTGTCAGACTAAATAATATATATTTTTTTGTCTTTTTAATAAATAGCATATATTTACATATCAATTATTCAAAACATTGAATAAAGTAATCACCAATCAATGAGGTTGATCCGGTGTTGGATAGGTGGTAAACCTCTTATACCCACACCACAAGGTTACAGGTTCGAGTCCTTTCCCTTTTTAAAAAAAACCCCGAATTAATTAGAGATGGCAATGGGGCGGGTTCGGGGCGGAATGGCTCTCCCCGCACCCCGCCCCATTTATTTTTTGAAACCCTATCCCCACATAAAACCCCACGATATATGGATCGGGGCGGGGAGGGGTAGGGTATGCTTTACCCATCCCCACCCATTTACCCCATTTGCCACATTTAACTCATTTATCAAAATGCTTTTCTTTTTTTTTACTAAAATATCTTCTTCTCCTAATTAGTCCTAATTTCGATGAATTGTTATAAAGGGCCACCACCAAATCATATTGGACAATTAAAATTATATAATATAGATTTACAATTCTGTCAGACTAAATAATATATTTTTGTTTGTCTTTTTAATAAATAGCATATATTTACATATCAATTATTCAAAACATTGAATAAAGTAATCACCAATCAATGAGGTTGGTCCGGTGTTGGATAGGTGGTAAACCTTTTATACCTACACCACAAGGTTACATGTTCGAATCCTTTCCCTTTTAAAAAAAAAACCCCGAATTAATTAGAGATGGCAATGGGGCGGGTTCGGGGCGGGATGGTTCTCCCCGCACCCCGCCCCATTTATTTTTTGAAACCCTATCCCCACATAAAACCCCACGATATATGGAGCGGGGCGGGGAGGGGCAGGTATGCTTTACCCATCCCCACCCATTTACCCCATTTGCCCCATTTAACTCATTTATCAAAATTATTTATTAAAATAATAAATATATAATCTAATGAATATGATATAATATATTAAGTAATTCTAAAAAATTATTGAAAATCATCTCATAAACATTAAAAATAAACATAAATCTTACAACTAAACAAATAAATTAAATAATTTTTAAACATAACATTAAAAGAAAAAAACCTATATAATAAAAAAAATAAAGATTATATTTTAAGCGGGGCGGGGCGGGGCGGGGCGGGGCGGGGATTTCAAAACCCATCCCCACCCTATATCCATTGCGGGTTTTACTATCTATCCCCATCCTCACCCCATCCCCACCAAATTGAAACCTATCCCCACCTCATAAGTGCGGGGCCCCGTACCCACCGGTTATTTTGTCATCCCTAGAATTAATGTAATACTTCTAAAATATATATATTATTTTTAAGTGGAAATTGCCAAAACTGACCACTCTAATTATAGGAAATTCCTTTTTAACCACATGCATAATTTTAATTGTTTATAACCACTTTTTTGAGAAATTACGGGAAAGCCCTTATATAAAAACCTCCCCAAAACACTCTCTCTCCTTTTTTTCTCTCTTTCTCCTTCTCTCTCCTCTGCTCACTCTCTCCCGATCGTCTCTCTCTTTTCTCCTCTCGGTGCCATCGCCATCGCCGGACGTCGTCGTCCACCGCCGGAAGGCGTCGCCGAGCTCGCAAGACCTCCACGAACCAGCGGCTTCACGAACCAGTGACCCTTCACGGCTTCACGAACCAGCGCTGGCGATCGCGAAGCACTCCGAGCCGCCGGCGATCGCGAAGCACACCGAGCCGCCGGACGTCGTCGATGGTCGTCGCCCATCGCCGATCGTGGTTCGTGGAGGTCGCCGGCGAATAGATCTGCAAAACAAACAAAAACCCTAAACCTAAATTGAATTTGGGGAAGAAGAAGAGGAAGAAGAAAGAGGGAAAAAAAAAACTTATCCTAATTTCAATTTAGTCCAGATTTCAAGTTTGAGTATTTCTATTTTAGGCATGATTTCAAGTTTGGATATTTCCATTTAGGCATGATTTCAAGTTTGTATATTTCAATTTAGTCGTGATTTTAAGTTTGTTTCGAGGTTTAAAAAAACACTATTTTTAGGGGTACTCTGGTAATTTATGGTACTATACTGAATTTTTTAAAAAAAAGTGGTTATTAACGGTTATAATTTCAAAAGTGGTTAAAAACAAAAGTATGATAATTTGGATGGCTATTTTCGGTTTTCTCTCTATTATTAATCACCAATCAATAAATTCATCTCTTTTTTTTTTTTTTTTTTTTAATATTCAATGACGAATGATTTAATTAGAAAATGGATTCTATAAAATAACTGCAAAACTAACCTTATAAAATTATTGATTTTTGTTACATGAAACTTCCGATGAGCAAACTTCACCCATATAAAACTAACCTTAAAAAATTATTGATTTTTGTTACACAAGCTTATATAAATAAATCTGAGATCAATTAAGGCTTTTAGCAAATGAAAGAAAAATTTATCAATTCCTGAACATTGAAAAGATAATTCTTATTATTATTACAGACAGTTAAATAGTTGTAGCATATTACGAGCTAGCCAAAGTAGCTCCGGCATCACACATAAACACGTACATAGAGGCATATGATGAAGAAGATATTTCATAAAATTCAGATAGGTTGTTGATGGGGTTCAAGACGAACTGGAAGTCCTTTGGTGGGCACTAAAACAGGATCAACAATGATTTGCTCATCCGGGAACACCTTCTCCCATTTGAAATTGGTGACCACATTGTGCATGAACACCAGCATCTGAATTTTTGCAAATTCTCTTCCAGGACATATGTGAGGTCCTCCTCCAAATGGAACGTATGAGTAGAGAGGTGGTCCATTTCCTTCAAATCTTGATGGATCGAATTTATATGGGTCCGGGAAGTATACTGGGTTCTTATGTGTTGCATGTGGATTCCAGTGCATCTGCATATACCATCATCATTCAGATTAATTCATTAATCAAAAAAACTTAATATTGTATATTCATATATGCTTAATCATAATTAATAGAAGATAAAAAAATTAATTATACCTTCCATCCCTTGGGAATTGTAAGACCATCATAGCTCAAGTCTCTGATAGCTTCTCTGAAAGTTCCAGCAACCGGTGGCAACAATCTCAACGCTTCACTTGCTACATTCCAAGAGTACTTCATCTTCTTAATGTCGTTCATATTTAATAACTCTCCTGGTGGTTTCGAGTTTAATATCTCCATTTGCTCTATAAATTACGCAGCAAAAAAGAATGATTATTATAATTCGATCGAGTATATATTAATAACTAAGTGCATGCCTACTTGAAAAAAATTAATCAATTTGACGAGTTATAACATGCATATACCTTGACGAACATGTTCGTAGACATCGGGTAACTCGGCTAGAAATTTCATAATGGAAACAATGGTGGTGCTTGCAGCTTCATAACCAGCTATTAGTATCCCGAGTGTCATGTTGGCAACATCAGAGTCATTCATGTACTCACCATTGGCGTATTTCTCTTGAAGTAGAAAATTCAATAAGTCTCGTGCCTCCTCCGAATTGGAATCTTGATCTATAATGTTGTTCCTCCTCTTGCCCTCTCTGATAATCACCTCAAACCTCCTGCGGAGTTCCTTGGCTGCTTTGATTGCACGGTTGAGTTTTGTCCCCGGAAGGTTAATGGGCAGTGAAAAGAAGCCAGCCGATAAGCAGATGAACAGCTTCTCAAACTCTTCAACAAGTTGCGTATCTGAAACGTTCAAGATGGTTCGACAAGCCAACGCAAAGGAGAATTTCTTTGCCAAAGGATAGACCTTTACGACTTGTTGATCATTCCAATTCTTTTGTATATGCGCCTTCGCGACTTCATCGAACATGCCTACGTACTTTTGGAGTACAAATGGCTCATTGAAGACCACAGCAATTCTGCGAGATCTCGAAGACTCTTGCACAGTAGATGTTTTCTCAGTGCTTGGAAGCACTTTCTCCATGCTTTTGGGCCACCAGCTTCTCACAAACTTGTTAGCAGTGACAAACACGAATTTGTTAGCCTCCGTAGTGCACGCAAACAGCATATTTTCTCCAATATAGGATGTCTTGAAGAAATGGCGAGCATTGTATTTATTTTTCCTGTCATAGATGAATTTTTCGATGTTGTTCTTTTTGCCTAGACTTAGATACTCGAGAGTTTCACCGATGAAAGGCCAACCTCTACCTCCCGGTGGGACATTGCCGTGAACATATGATTTTTCATTGAAAAAGATAGAGTAGAGAATGTGTGATATGAAAATCACTACAATCGCAACAAGGACAAGGAAAAGGGGTGCCATGCCTGGCCCTGCCTAGCTCTTGATCTGCTCGTGTATAATTTTTTTTATTGATTTTGGATAATTTTGTTGATGGAATAACTCTGCCTTCTGTTAGGTTATATATATATAACATTAATGCTACACATCCCACCTACAATCCTATCATTTTTATCCCAACACACGTGGCGGCTGAGATGCGACTTGGTGAGTAGACAAACATTAATTAGTGAGTAAATACATAGGTAAGAGAGATAAGTATCAATTAATGTTTATTTACTCACCAAGTGACACTTCAGCTGCCACGTGTGTTGGGATGGAAATGGTGGGATGTTTATCTATAAACACCAATACTAAAGATATTTGTTAAAGTTAAACGAGTCACATCAGCATATTTGGCTCCAATCAAATAAGATTCTTCAAATAAAGAACAATTTTTCCCTCTTCAATTATTATTATATTATTTTTTATATCACATCATTATTAATATTTGATATTTATATCTTTTTTATATTTTTAATTAAATTCAATTAATATATAATAAGTTTTAATTTATAAATTTTATTATCATAAAAATTATACCATTAGAAATGTCTCATCTAAATCTTTAAAATGAAATTAATATTGAATATTTAATAATAATATATTAATAATTTGGAAGGTCATTCAAATGATTTTCATATACATCTAAAAATAATACTAGTTTATTTGAAAATTATTATTTCTAATTTGAAAAAATGGAGGGTAATTAGATTTGTTGGTAGGGAGAGGGGAATTTGAGTACTTTCATTAAAATAATATAAATATATTTTTAATTGAAGAGTTTTTTGGAATGACTCTTTTTTTTTTCACTCTTCAAATTGCCACATAGGTAAGTAAATAGACATTTAAAGAGTGAAAATATAAGAGTCTTTTGGGATGTTTTAATGATAAGAGAAGCCATTTTCTAATTGATAAATCCAAAGCTCTTGACTTTTTGACAATATCTATTAATCCGGGACCAGATAATTTTTTGAAAGTTTTCGCCATTGATAGGATTCGAGTCGTTGATATGAGAATTATTTACCCAAATCCTAAACTCGTCCATCTACCAACTGAGCTCGAAGCTCTCGACTTTTTCTCCTCTCGTGAACCACACATACACTAAACACGACTAATTAAAGAATAATTATTGTTTCATGCGTTCAACGAGGCTCTTTATTTATCTATTTATTTTCTACACAATCAGTAGATACTGGCCGGATTCTTTACCTTTTTTTTTTCTTTTCATATATACACTTTTTACACTAATTTCTGTTTAATTGATTAAATTAAATAAGATACCTAATATTTGTTGGGGAATGCCATTTACCTTATACACATATATACTCTTTAATTTAATAAAAAACTCTCACTTTTTGCTGCAAAGTTCGTTTACGTTTTTACCAACACTTGAATAAAAAAAACCATTTTCTTCCTTTCTTTCAGGAAATTTGTTGGAATTGCACCATAAAAACTATGAACAAAAAGAATATATTACATAGTATTAGAAAAAATATCATGTTTCGTAATACACATGTAGGAGTGTAGGACTTCCATTTTTTTTTATTGTGGACTTCGAGAAAATAATTCTAGTTGTGGTCTTGTAGGTGGGATTTTCTGAATTTGAAAGAAACATAAAAGGTAGACTTCAACAAAAAAAAAAAAAAGGGTGAGAGATAGAAACATAAAAAGGTTAGAGACAGAAACAACCATTAGGAGACATAAGGTATTAATAAGGGGTAAAAACGTAAACAAGCTTTGTAACAAAAAGTGAGAGTTTTTTTTTATTAAATTAAAGTTTATTAAATTAAAGAGTGTATATGTGTCAAGTGATGAGTGGAAAAGACAAATGAGAAAGATAGATAGTACTCCTCATGCTTGTTAATCTATAATTTGTTTTCTAACACGAGTTGATCAATTTATAAATATATTCCGATATTCGCTCCATAGAAAGAGGTATATAAATATATATATATTATGCAGCTGATTCACTTGTTCAACTTTATTTCTTGCTAATATATATAAAATACAAGATAGATTTAAATATCATAGGTTTCCTTCATAAGAACTCCAAGTGGTCCCAATGTGATCAACAAGGGTGCATTTGCTACGTGGGATGGGATGAGATAATGTAGGACAATTTCCTCTTGTCATACGTTTGACGCGTCTTTAATATGGGACTGAATGGGACATGGTGTGATAAAAAACACTAAATTATATCCCACCCAAGACTCTAGGCTAAGGATGTCCCATGACATGTGACAAGTATTAAAAAACTACTTTACCCTTTAAATTTTTACTATATATTATAATAATATATAAAAATATATTAAATATTATATATATATATATATATATAGGATATAATATAATATAATATATTATCATATATATATATATATATATATGATATGTATTTATACAGTCTTTCTATTATCAGTTCGACTGATATAAAATATATCAGTTCCTTGCATGTGGGCCATTGGATTTAAATACTTTGACTTGGCTGCAAGGAACTGATATATCTTTTAAATCCAATGACCCACATGCAAGGATCTGATATATCTTTTATCAGTTCGAACTGACAATAGAAAAACTGTGTATTTATATATATATATATATATTATTACATATATATTACATATTATTAATATAATATATATGTTATAATTATAATATTATATATATACATATATTATTGCATGAATGCTTTGAGTCCGAGTTGAAAGTAAATTATTTTGGAATATATATGTAATATCCTGAAAAATGGGTTAACCCGTTTTTAAATAGTTGGCTCCAATTATTTTGAATTTGGGCTCAATTTAGTTTCAAAAGGACTTGAGGCCTAAATGATAGTGTTGGCAATGTTTAATTATGACAAGTGAAGTAATGATTTAGACTGGACCCAGATCAATTAGTATTTATACTCATTTTATTTTAGAGTGGCGATATTTGCATCCCTAAAAAACTGTATGTACACCCCTTTTTGTTTGTACACACCATTAATTTAAAAAAAAGATTATATTTTGTAAACACACCCCACACAATACCAAATATGCCCTTTATTTTAATAATAAATATTAGAGGAGCCACACCAGTATGCCTTCGGCTTCTTTCATCATTTCAGGTTTGGGGATTTATACTATTTAATATATGTGATTCGAGATAGAAGGGCAAGGCATAATATTCTTCTCGTTTTATTGTCTTTTTGTTTGTAGATACTGTAAATTGTAAAAGCTATGGCCTTAATTCATGGTTTACACTTGGCTCATGGCTGGGTGTGGAGTCGAATTCGAAGACCATAGTGACTCTATAGTCAACTCCCTAATCTGAAGTTGTTTGAATTTGTTGAGGCTTATCCCATTTCTAAAATTGGATTGAGTTTAACCAAGTTATTTGCCCATGCAATGACTCAATATGCAATCAACCTTGATTCTATTTCTGATCTTGTTTGGATTTGTCAAGTTTGTTTTGGCTGGTGTAAATGATATGTTGTAATCCTCTATTTTGTTGTTATGATATTTTAATCTATCTCAAAATAATAAAAAATATTGATAATTTAACTTAAAGGATAATTTTAGAATTTTTAAAATATATAAATTTGGGGTGTACATACAATTTTAGAGGGGTGCAAATATTTCTACTCTTTATTTTAAATGTTAAGGCCCTAGTCTAATTAAAGTATAAGTTGACCCAAGCCCAAAACTGAATTTGGTGTGATTCAATGGGTGAGATTGTAATTTTTCTATGCAATTGAAAATTGATGAGTTAAAAAGGGAAAGAAATATTATAAGGGTTAAAAATGTAATTTTCAAATATAGTGGCAAGTTTGGGGTGTGGCCCATATGAGGTGTCAAGCATTTGGTGGTTTACTAATATAATAAATAAAATAAAATAAAAGAAAAAGAAGTGGTAGAGATGAGAGGAGAGAGGCGGTGGAAGCAAGAAGAACAAAAAAAAAAAAAGAGAAGAGCTGCTGCTCGTGAAAGAGGGAAGAGAAGGAAAGAAGAAGAAAGGAGAAGAGCTGCTGCTCGTGAGAAGAGGGAAAAGAAGAAAGAAGAAAAGAAGTACAGAGAAGAGAAGAGAGCTGGAGCTGCGGGAGAAAAGAAGAAAGAAGAAAGAAGAAAGAAGAAGAGATGAGAAGAGAGAGGCGATGGAAACAAAAACAGAAAGAGAAGAGATAAGCTAGGGGGTGCTCTCGGCTAAGCAAAGAAAAGAGAGAAAAGAAGGAAAGAAAGAGAAGCTGGTCCTGGTCGTGAGAGACACGAAGAGAACCGAAAACTTACCTATGAGCTTTGAGGTATGTATTTATGCTATCTTTGGAATTTTGATTATAGATTTTCATGTTATTTTTTAGAACCCTCTAGTTGTAAACTCCTAAATCTCTTGCATATGGTTGATTTGAGTTCAAATTATGCATTTGAGTTAAATTTAGAATATTTAAACTTGATTGATTATATGAATTTATAAGGAAATCTTTGGATGAGTATTTGATATTTGATTATTTTGATTGAGACTAGGCAAGAAATTATACTTGCAGCAACTTTTGCAAATGGAAATTGTGAATGAAATAAATGGGTTTTCACTGGTAGTCATTTAAAGAGTATTAAGGGTGGTGTATACTTGTGATAACAAAGGATTGATGAATATTTAGCATGATTTTAATTTGGATTTTCGGACCATTATGGAGATTTCTGGAGATCCCCTGTTTTTACTAGACCAGCCAGATTTCGTGATATTGTTTTGGGTTAGTTAATCATCGTTAAAAATTATGAAAATTTATATGAGGGTAGATATGCATGTCTAGTATCATTCTACAAAGTTTTATGATTTTTAAGTATGTAGAAATATTTTTATGATTTTTGGAATAGACAGAGGTCAGTATTTGGATTCTGCTGGGCAGTTTTGGGAAACCATGAAAGATTGGTATTTTTGTATGATCTAATGGCTTCTTATTGATCTGCAAATTTTACTGTAGCTTAACTTATATGTCTAGATTAAATCTGGAGAATTTCGTAATTTATGCATGAGTATAAATATTTATATAAATTTCGAAATGAACATAAGTCGGATAAGGTCTCTGCTGGATAGATTTGGGAAAAACCAGAATATAATAAATTCTTTGGACTATTCATGTCAAATTTCGTAATATTTGGAGTTATAGAGAATTAATTAAAAATCATAGATTAGAGGGTGGTCAGTTGTGATTATAGCTGGAAATTAGATTTCTAAGTTTAGTTCAATATGTGTGAAGCTTATGTTGATTTAAATGGCTGTTATGATGAGGTTATAATAGTGAATCAAATGTCATATTTGATAGATTTGAGTGATTCTTGAATTTCTAAAGCTAAGAGTGGACTTGTATGTGTTTGAGGTAAATAAATTCATCCATTATGTGTTATGTTTTCCAAAATGTACACATATGTAGTAAACTCAATTGTGTTATTCAAATGTTTATATGGTAAGTGAGTAAATTCATTTATGGCAGATTTATATTTCAAATTACTGTTATTTATACTGAAAAGGTTATATTGAGATTTCTATTGTTATATATACCGACGTGCTTTACAAAATACTACTGGTTTATTGTATGTGAATTTATAAAACCGTTTTGGCTCATTGTTCCGTAGTTACTGTTATTGCCGCGTCACACAGGTACTTGTGACATACTGTCACTGCATCACTTGGGTTAATATACTTTTATTTCGAGAAATATATTGGATATGATTATTTTGTTAATTATATGATATTGATGCTGGTGTATACAATTGATTTATTAATAATGAACTACGAGGGTTTTGATCCTTAGTGAGTATAAGGTACGTAGGCGTTTGGGTTGTGAAACTCAAACTCTAAGTCCAAGTGAAATTGTTAAATAAGTACGCTACTTGTTATGCATGTATGTGACATTGATACATCTAAACTGTGAAATGAATGTTTAAGTATGTTGTGGTTTAAAGTCATAGAGAATTTATGAATTGTGAATTGGGTTTGTAAACTGGAATGAGTGATACAGTTTAAGCACCCTTGTTTGGGAAACGTTGGGTAACGGAAGAAGGCGATGTGTATGTTCATTTATAGCTTAAAGTTTGACGTTTGACATACGTTATGAGAACATTGAGATGGATGGAATTGTCATGGGTTTGACGGTTTCGCGAGCCTTGAGCTTGGCGGTATTGTGGGCTTTGTGCCTAGTGGTTTCGCGAACATTTGCATCTGGCGGTTTGCGGATCAGATGTTTGGTGGTTCACGAACATTACACCCGGCGGTATGCGGGTTAATGTTTGGCGGTTATATTTGATTTTCGTGAACCCAAGACATTGTCCATCCACGTATGGGAACGCATTAGTGATAATAAAGAGAAGGGACTTGTAGATGAGTAATTTGAAATTGTCAGTGACGGTCGGAATTCAAGAGTGATTAAACTTTTATTTATTTATAGATAAAGTTATTATGTGGAATTGATGTTAGTATTCTTAGGTGGCAAATTTCCGGATTTGCTCCTTTAGCAGAGAGAGCTTTGTTGCCATTTTTGTAAAAACCTAATTTATTGAGATAATGATTTACAAATGATGAGAATGCTAAATTTACTTGCTATTCTATAACCTTTATAATTTTATTTATTTTATTTATTTATTTATTTATTTATCTTCCTAATCACGTACCCGGATTTTGGGGTGTGACAATATATATATATACGGTCTTGATCTAGTCAGTGCATCCTGATATAACTTTATCAGGATATTAAATTTGAGCCACTAGTTTTGACAAGTGTATACACACTTGAGTCAAAGTATGTAAAACAAGTGGCTTATATATATATAAATCTAATGGTCCACATTCTGACAATAGATAGATAGATAGAGTGCCCTTTTTTAACCAAAAATTAAGGGACTTTATTGTTTTTAGCCGACATTAGTATTTTGATTGTTTTTGTCAAAAAAATCCACTTTTCGGACTTAAATGACCCTCATTATTTTTCAAAACCTCTTATCTCTCTTTCTCTCTCATTTTCACCAGAATCTTTTTTTTTTTCCTTTCCTGTCCTATTTTCTCTCATCCCAAACGTTCTTCTTCTTCTTTAATTCTCTCCTCTCTTCTCTTTTCGTCCGAAACATTCCAAACACAATACGGAACATGTCCTTCTTCTTCCTTTCTCTCCTTTTCTCAGCCAAACACAGCTTCAATAGTTCATCTTCTTCAAAACTTTCTGTCCTCTCTTCTCTATTCAACTTGACTATTTCCAGATTTTTTTGAATTTCAGTTTTTTTTATAAAAATCCAGATTTTTAAACAAACAGTTTCAATGTGATTATTTTTTTTGAAATAATGTGTCCAGATTTCCAATAAATTTTCTAAATTTGACCACGATCCGTTCCAGGATCGGGCGACCCAAACCCAGATTTGATTTATGAAAAAATTCAGTATGTGTTTTTTTACACAAAATAAGGGACTATTGCCATTGGGCCGGTGTTGAAAAATTTCCAGATTTTCGATGGGTTTTTTGCGTGATGGGTTTTCGGATTTGACCATGATCTGGTCCAGATCAGGCATATTTAAAAAAAAAAAATCAGTTTTTTTTTATTGAAAAATTTCCATATTTTAAAAATAAATTTAAGTGTTTTTTTTTTTTTTGAAAAGTTTCCTGATTTTAAAAAGGTTTGGATTTGAGTTAGTTGTTGATTTTAAAGGTGGTTGTGATTAAGTTTGAGTATTGTCTTTCATCTCATCTTCCTTAAAAAAAATTAGATTTGTTTTGGTCTATACGGCAACGCTTCCACATAGTGATTTCATCGCTAGCAATTTCCAGATTTGTCTCAACCTTAACATATACTACATATATCCACCCAGCGATTAAACACACAAGGCCAAAACGACTAATTACACATTAGGCTAATTGTAACGACTAAACACTATGTTTTACCAAGCAAAAAGAATTACACATTTTCCATCATGGATCGATTGTTGCATACACAATATTATTTCCAGAAGGATTAGAAGAACAGAAATTAACAAAAGGCACCACAAGTACTGGTGCATGCACGGGCCGGCGCTAGATCAGCTGATGATCATGGTCATGAATATTGCTTTTAATTTGTTTTGCTCTTGCTTGAAATCAGTCCTTCAATGATAGGATAACTAAGAAATAAAACGTACCAGGAGAGGAAAAGCTGTCCAAACATGTCTTCCATATTCTTTTCCAACACCGATCTTATTATGCCACCAAAGAAGCATATTATGTTGAACCATTTTTGTCCGAAAAGTGGGCTAAAAACAATAAACCTCCTTAATTTTTTAGTTTCGTCCTAAACATTCCAAACACAATATGGAACAACTGTCATGTTCTGTCCTGTCTCATCCTCGTACCAAACATAGCTCAATAGTTTTTTTCAAAACTTGTCTGTATCAAGTAAGCAACCGCAAAATAAATAAATAAATAAATAAATAAATAAATGAAAGAAAGAAAGAAAGAAAGAAAGAAAGAAATTGTGGTTAGAGCGATAGGTTAATTATTACCTTAGGGTACAATGGAGTACCAGTGAGGAGGCACAATTGAGGAACAGTTCCATACAAGGTCATAGCCACCAAAAAAAGTGGGAGGAAAGTGAAGTAAGCATAGCACATACTTTGCAGAATTGACATTCTTGAGAAGCCATAAATGAGAGGACTGAACCTGGAGAGACCAACGTCAATCAATCCAGACGACCATTTCATAAGCTGTGTCATGGAATCCTTCATGTCTATGTTTGAGCATCCCAAGAAACATGGCCTTTGGGGATAAAGATACACAGAAATCCAACCTTTGCAGTGCAAAATATACCCTGTGAATGTAGTCTCCAACAATGATTCGTACAAGTATCCTATCTGCATTCATTCAGGTAAAACAATCAAACATTATCTCATAAAAACTGTATTCAAATAATAAATCTTCATAGAAAATTAGAACTTGAATCTTTAGTACGTAATAGATTAATAGAAGTACACTTGCCTCTTTACCCCAGTTTGTGTTTACTTCGTAGGCACGAGAGGCCAAACGTTTGGCCTCTTCTAATATAGAATCTGATGAATATTCTTCCTTTCTTATGGCGACATCTCTATCATTCTTCGCCTTGAGCGAATCTATCAACATTCTGGAATTACCAAAATTCTTTTCTGGTTGAAGAAGATGCTTATCTGACATATATACATATACAAGTTTATCGGTATTGATAATTTAAGATAAAAATAAAAATTATATCGACTTTCAAACATACATTGATTATAAAATTTTATCTTAAACTCATCTACCTTGTTGATCAGGGGTGGTGAATAATGAAATTCTCTTCAAGTAATAACCAGTACCGGACAACGTCGGGCCTCTCAGCCCATCCATGCCTTGCCACATCGACTGTAACATATAAAAATAAGCAATAATGATCAAAATTTTGATATGAAAGCATGAAAATTTGGAATTGATAAATTATATTATATACCATGTAAGCAGATCGACTACCGCCTTCATAGATGTCATTGTCGTTAACGTTGTAGAACATCTGGGGGAATTGAACATAAGCAAGAGAGGGAGAGATGTTGGGATCAAAGTTGAAGCACATAGCTTCTCTTGCTGAGGTTGGATCATTGCAGTACATGTCACAGTCCAAAACCAATATGTATGGCCCGTTGCTCATTATCCCTGATACTCGAAGCTGCACGCACATAACATGAACGTACATTTCATTTTTATTTATCTATTAAGCCAATAAGTATGTACTGTTTCTCTAATGGGAAAAATTTACAAGGTAGTGAATTTGTTTCATTACAAATTCGTTGACGATTTTAAATATTTTCTTGCAGAGACTGTCCACACTAGAGAGTTTTCTTTATGAATCCTACTATATACTACGATAGGTAATAATTAATATGTACTCACGAGGGTGTTGAGAGCTCCAGCTTTGAAACGATGAGGATAGGAGGCTCTTCTTTCACGTGATACATACACCAGAAATGGCATTTTGCTTCCCTCTTCATCAATTTTGTTCTCATGTATTATCTACAAAAATAAATAAAAACGAATCGACAACTTAATTCAAGGGCATTTCTTGTAGGATCTGTATACAATAAAAAACTGTTTTAAGTATATTGATCAATATATTTTTGAATATCAATGAAATTTATAGTCATATATATTTGAATGTAAACCCAAATCAATTAAACTTTATTAGCAAATTGTTATCAAGTATTTAATAGAAAAAGGTTATCCAATATGTTAGCAAAACATACACCTTATTCTTCATTTTTTGGATTGCCATCTAGATTGTAATGTTATATTTTCTCCTCTAGCCTAATTTGCCCATTTGGGCTTTATAATTCTGGATGGAGAAGGTCCCATCTTGTGTGATTCTGGTTATCCTGTGTGATCGCCTAGTTTGGGTTGAATGAAATCTTTTCGTCTAAAAAAAAAACATACACCTTATATCTGTTCAAATATATTTGCCTTGTACGGTTTTACAATTTTTTAAGTGTTGAAGGGAAAATATCAAAACCATCCCTGTTATGTAAGGCAATATCAATTTAGTCTAAAACTTTGAAGAATTAAGTATTTTAGCCCTTTTTGTTTTCATTGGGTAACAAAAAACTCCCATCTCGCTTTGTTCGCTGCCTCGCTCCATGTGATGTTTCCATTAACTTTTTGTAAAAAATCTGTTGGATAAATTTCTTTCTATCGAGACTTACTGAAATTAAGCACGCACATGCTTGAACCGAGGAAATAGAGGGTTATATGTCAAGGTCAAGTGGTCAACTGCTGCATGTTTTTGTAGAATCTAACAAAAAGTCATGAAACTATTAGAGAATCATAGCTGATATGAATTAATGGACCAACTAGAGCAGCAATTTTCTACTTAATAAATCCAAAGCTCTCGGTCAACATCTCTCTCTAGGGATGGCAATGGATCGGATCGGGGATGGATACCCCATTATCCATCCGTGGAAATGGTGAGAAATGTCACCTTTTAAAGTTGGTATTGTAAGAAAGTCACCGCTTTAATAACTTAAGTTTAAAAGGCACCTATTATGGTGAACGGACAAAAATGCCCTTACTTTACACATTCTCTTACTTTGAATTTTTCTGAGACTTTATTCTTTCATCTTCTTCATAGAGGTTTGTTTAACAAACCTCCGATGCATATTGAACATCAAAATAGACCTCCATTAGTTTAGTGGCGCTACACAGACGCATTCGGGGGTCGAGCTCCCCGCTGAGCTCGCGGTGGTCGAGCTGCCTGGTCAGCTCGTGGGGGTTAGGGGGCAACGCCCCCGAGCTTTTTTTTTTATTTTTAAATTTAAAACCTTAAGCTGGTTGTGTAAATTTTGATACTAGGTTCGAGCATTTTCATACTTGGTTTGAGCCTTTTCATACTAGGTTCGAGCCTTTTCATACACTGTTGAAAAGGCTCGAAAAAAAGTTCAAAAAGGCTCAAATTTTTTTTCAAAAAGGCACGATTTTTTTTTCTTCAAAAATGCACGATTACTGTACAAAAGGCTCGAATTTTTTTTCAAAAATGCATGATTTTTTTTTCAAAAAGGCACGATTACTGTACAAAAAGGCTCGATTCATGTACAAAAAGACTCGATTCATGTACAAAAAAGCTCGAAATTTTTTTCAAAAAGGCATGATTTTTTTTTTTCAAAAAGGCACGTTTATTGTACAAAAAGGCTCGATTCATGTTCAAAAAGGCACGATTCATGTACAAAAAGACTCGAATTTTTTTTCAAAAAGGCATGATTTTTTTTTCAAAAAGGCACGATTCATATACAAAAAGGCTCGATTCATGTACAAAAAAGCTCGAATTTTTTTTCAAAAAGGCATGATTTTTTTTTTTCAAAAAGGCACGTTTATTGTACAAAAAGGCTCGATTCATGTACAAAAAAGCACGATTCATGTACAAAAAGGCTCGATTTTTTTTTCAAAAAGGCACGATTACTGTACAAAAAGGCTCGATTCATGTACAAAAAGGCTCGAATTTTTTTTCAAAAATGCATGATTTTTTTTTTCAAAAAGGCACGATTATTGTACAAAAAGGCTCGATTCATGTACAAAAAGGCATGATTCATGCACAAAAAGGCTCGATTGTTTTTTTCAAAAAGGCACGATTACTGTACAAAAAGGCTCGATTCATGTACAAAAAGGCTCGAATTTTTTTTCAAAAAGGCATGATTTTTTTTTTTCAAAAAGGCACGATTATTGTACAAAAATGCTCGATTCATGTACAAAAAGGCTCGATTTTTTTTTCAAAAAGGCACGATTACTGTACAAAAAGGCTCGATTCATGTACAAAAAGGCTCGAATTTTTTTTCAAAAAGGCATGATTTTTTTTTTCAAAAAGGCACGATTACTGTACAAAAAGGCTCGATTCATGTACAAAAAGGCACGATTCATGTACAAAAAGGCTCGAATTTTTTTTCAAAAATGCATGATTTTTTTTTTCAAAAAGGCACGATTACTGTATAAAAATGCTCGATTCATGTACAAAAAGGCACGATTCATGTACAAAAAGGCTCGATTCATAAAGGTTCAAAAATGCACGATTACTGTACAAAAATGCATGATTCATGTACAAAAAGGCTCGACAAAAGTTCAACAAGGCTCGACAAAAGTTCAACAAGGCTCGATAACAGTTCAAAAAGGCACGATAAATGTTCAAAAAGGCTCGGATAACTGTTTAAAAGGCTCGAAATATGCATTAAAAGGCTCGAACAATGTAAAAAGGCTCGAAAATGCACGAAAATGTTCAAAAAGGTTTTCTCTCAACGTTTGCAAAAGACACAAAGTGACAAAAAAGGGTATTTTTGTCTGGTCACCTAAATAGGTGCCTTTTAAACTTAAATTAGTAATGTGGTGCTTGTCTTACAAAAAGTGCCCCAAATAGTGACAAAAAAATTTTGAACCCATGTACATCCATCCCCGCATCTAAATGAGCGGGGCGGATTCGGATGATCCGCAACTTTAGATAACGATATCCATCCTCGCTCCGTCTATATCCGTATCCAATGAAATATATATATATATATTGTTGTAATTTATAAAAGAAAAATGTAACTAACGTGTATAATGGTACCTTTTATCCTATTTAAAAGGGAGAAACAAATACATCCAATCCAATAAAGTTCAAATAACATAAATTCAACAAACAAACAAAAAAAATCACATAAAACTTTACAATTTAATTTTCTCCAACAACTTAATAAAAAACCATAAATATTCTCATTCTTCCATCACCACGGTCCATACGACAATCAGGGTATCAAACTGTCAAACAAGAATACAACACCATATGAAAAGTTACTACTCACATACCTGTAACAACAAAAACATTATAACTGTATTAATTGAAATTTGAAGATATAAATTTGAACAAATATAAAATTAAATCATTTACCTCTTCAACATTTTCGTTCTCTTCCTGAAATGATGTATCACATGCTGTGGGAGCTTTTGAACATTTCTCTAAAAAAAATCAAGCAATAATAATAATAATAATTTAATATTAAATGACTTAAAAACAGTAAATATAATCTAATTATGTGTATAAATTTCATACCTCGTCTTTCGGCCCATAACCAGCTTTGAGCGCACATTAAAGCCTCCAATGTGTCTGGATGGAGTCTACTACGATGCGGACTCACTATTCTACCACCTGTACTAAATGCAGATTCGGAAGCAACCGATGATACAGGAATGGCAAGAAAATCTCTAGCAATTTGAGCCAAAATAGGATATTTACTTGCATTTGCCCTCCACCAAACCAATATATCAAAATCTTTTGTCCTAGGTAACACCTTTTCCTCCAAGTAAGCATCAAATTCTGACTTAACATGAGTAGGATCATCAGAACTCACAAACAAATCATAACTTAACAGGCGTTCATCTCGCTTGCTAGAATTAACGGGCATCTCCAGTTGAGAAGCAAGTGATGAATTACTATGTATAGAATTTTCATCACCTAACTTGAACTTTAATTCATACTTTTTCACCAAATCTAAACAAAGTTTTCGAATACTCTCCAGATGAGTCATGTAATTAGCTCCAAAAATAGAGGGAAAGTAAAACTCAATCAATCTCATTTTGTACCTAGGATCTAACACAGTTGCCACAGCCATCACTCCATGAATCACAACCCAATATTTTACAAAATTTTTAATCATCTTAACTGCCATTTCTTTAATCACCTCATTCTCACTTTTAAGCCAGTCAGATAAAGACAATCTAATATCACAAACATGTAGAAAAAACACATTAGTTGTTGGGTACTTGGTTCTAGAAAACATTTCAGTTACTTCATAAAATAATTTCAGATTGTCTTGAAGAATAGCAGCTAACCTACAATCTGTTCCTAGTATCTCAATCTTATATTGTTTCTCACGCACACTCAAACGAGCAAACACATCTTTATATAATAATGCTATAGTAAGCATAAAATATGTGGAATTCCATCTAGTTGGACAATCTAGCACTAACCTCTTACTATAAGGAATATTTAATTGACGAGCAGTGTCTTAAAATTTTTCTATTCTTTTTGGTGTTGCTACCCAATACAAAACACTACTACGAATCCTCTCAATGCCTTCACCAATCACATCTAAACCATCATTTACTATCAAATTAAGTATGTGCGCATAACATCTTATATGAAATAAAGTCCCATTCAATATTAAGTCACTATTATTAAGCTTTTCTAACAGAGATGTGATCATTTGTTTGTTGGTGCTACAGTTATCAACAGTGATTGAAGATAATTTACGATCAATGTTCCAATCCATCAAACAATCATTTAGTGCTTCACAAAGTGTCTCTGCTGTATGTGGACAAGGCACATATATAAACCTAAATTTTACAACAAAAAAAGGACAAATAAATTGAATGCAATATACACTTGGAAAAAACTTTAAAAATTGCATAAAAGTTTAAACTTGTATGGTACCTCAAAATTCGACTTTGCATAGCCCAAGAGTCATCAATAAAATGCGCTGTAACTGCCATAAAACCCTTCTTTTGGTGACTTGAAGTCCACATATCAGTTGTGATGGAAATCCTAGACCGATTAGCCTCCAATACACTAATTGTCTTCTCCTTCTCCTTCTCCACGTCATAAATTTGCATGATATGCCTTTTAATTATGTTTCGAGATACAGGTTTAAACAATGGTTGAAGAGTTGCTGAATATTCTCTAAACCCATCATGTTCAACCATTCTTAAAGGATATTCATGCAAAATTATCATTTCAGCAAGTTTTCTTCTCACAACAATGGGATCAAAAGTATATGGCTCCAACGTATCCTTTCCATCATTTGTCTTATTATTGGTTAATGTATGTTGTCTTATGTCGTTTTGTTTTCGCATAGGACATATTTTTATATGATTGAGCAAATGCGACGTACCGGAATTGGAACCCCCAACCAATTTAGCATTGCAGAACGTGCACATGGATTTCTCCTTTCCATTTATTTTTTGTTTCTTAAATTGTTTCCATGCTTAAGATGTTTTCCTCTTATTAGATGCTGCAGCAGGTGAATGAGATGGATCTATGCCATTGCCACCTGAATTGTCTTCATCAACTAAATGTGGTGTGGACATTATTAACCTATTAAATATAACCATGTTAATAAAAAAAAAATCAGAAAACAAAACAAACAAGGTTCTTAATTATTGTAGTTCGCACATGCAGGCATGTAAAAAAAAAAAAAAACACATCTAATAAAAAATATTACAACTTTAATCAAATTCACAGAGACCTAACATCAAATATTATATCAAATCAAACTAACCCCAAGAAAAATATCATCGCAAATTAGAAAAGTGCTTTCAAATTAAGGTCACAAAATATTAATTAAAAAAAAAAAAAAAAGAGAAAATCTCGATCTAATAAGCCAATAATCAGATACATCATACATGTACACAGATTAATAATTTAATATAATGCAACACAAAGTATCTGTTAAATAGTTAAATCACAATAAGATTTCTTACACAGCCTATACAAGAATTATCATAAGAAACTATATATTCGATTAAACTAATACTAGGATCTAATATAATCAATTAATAAAAAAAAATTCAATATCGATTATATCATAAGACCCAAAAATAAAAAGGATTTCTAATTATTATATCAAAATGTTCTTGATCAAAAGAACCAAAAAAAAAAAAAAAAAAAAAGTCAAACAGATGAATCATATACAATCAATCCACCGTAATGAGACAATCTTTTATATCTGACTTGAATGAACGAGAACAGAGAAAATTATGAGGATTGTATTTGTAGACTGAATTCGAAGTATGCAATTTTACATGCAATGCAACACATTATATAGTATACAGACATATAGTATACACGAAGCAAATCCCTCTCGTGAATCACACACACAATACATTAAACACTACTCAATCAACCTCATTTTTATTTATTATTCTACTCGATCAGTATATACTGATTTTTTTTTAATTCACATTAGAAATCGGGATCCATCTTCTTCAACCAATCTTTTGAAGGAGAGTTTATTTAATTAAATCTGTGTGTTAGTACATTAAATTGGAAATTGTCACTGTTCGCAAAATTTTACACTTATTGCTCTGTTTCTCTTTTCTTTTCTTAGGTGAAAAAACTCAATCGATCAATTTATATATAGTGTTATATATATATATATAAATTTTCTATTATCAGTTCGAACTGATATAAAATATATCAGGACAAAGGATGCGGACCATTAAATTTACATACTTTGACTCAAAGTGTATGTACTTGTCAAAACTTCTTCATAATTTATAGTCCACATTCTTCATCCTGATATATATATATTTGAAAATAGCAGACTTTATTCACAAAACCAAAACCGAACAAACAAACAACAACAGCGAAGCGCAAAGGGCAACAAAAGCAACCAACACCAGCCCCCAAAAACAGAGAACGTGAGCAAAAAAAAAACAGAGCCAAAGCCACACAACCAACAGCAAAAAAAGGGAAGCAACAAAAGAAAACAGGAAACACAAAACCACTAGCTAACAGAGGAAACTAAGCCCCCGTCCTGCAGGCTGTTTTTGTTTTTGTTTTACAAAAATGATTTCGAATTCGTGTCCTGTAAACCGTTTTTCATTTTATTTTCAGAAATCAAAAACAAAAACAAAAACAAAACCAAGTGTTATAAGTGGAAATTTTGAAAAATAAAAAAAGGTTGTTTTTGTTTTTGTTTTTGTTTTTGATTTTGATTTCCAAATGTAGTGGGTCCCATATCATTAATATATATTTTATTTTAATATTTTTTTTTCAGACTTCTTCCTTCCCAGTCGTGCTCCACTGTCCTTCTTCTTCTTCCTCCTCCGATCGCCTCCGATCGCCGCCGCTCACCGCTCTTCTTCTTCTTCCCGCCGACCTCTTCTTCTTCTTCTTCTTCTTCCTGCCGATCTCCTCTTCTTCCTCCGCGTCCCTCTTCTTCTTCCCGCTGATCTCCTCTTCTTCCCGCCGATCTCCTCCTCCTCCTCCTCCTCTTCTTCTTCTTCTTCTTCTTCTTCTTCTTCTTCCTCCGCGTCCTTCTTCTTCCCGTCGATCTCCTCCTCTTCTTCCTCCGCGTCCTTCTTCTTCCCGCCGATCTCCTCTTCTTCCTCCGCGTCTCTCCGCCGTTCTCTTCTGTGTCTCCGATCGCCGCCGTTCTCCTCTCCGTCTTCCTCTTCCTGTTCCTTTTCATCTTCAACTGTTAACCCTAACTTAAATTACAATTTTTTTTTTGTTAATTATTTAATCATTTATCTATAATTATTATAATATTAAACAAAATTTAAAATTGATATTTCAATTTTCGAAAGTTTTCGGTTATCCTACCGGACGCGTTTTTTCCGTTTTTATTTTCAAAATACGGATTCCAGTAAATGCTACCAGACGCGTATTCGGAATCCAAAAATTAAACCAAAAACACTGTTTTCATTTTCATTTTTCTTTTCGAAAAACAAAAACAAAAAACAGCTTGCAGGACGGGCCCTAAGACTCAAACCAATCAATAATTTCTCCATTAGAAGAGGAACCCCTCTTAGCCAAAATGTCTGCCGTCGAGTTTGAAGCTTTAGAATTATAGCAAACGACTGTGTTGCCCAAGAAACGGAGCATAGAGCGGATATCATAGATCATATTGACCCGTGAAATGTAGCCAAAATCTTCGAGATCGCCACCCTAGAGTCACTAACAATAAAAAAATTCCTCCCAATGAAAGAGACTTTCGACTCACACAACATGTGATAACATCCAAATTTCCCACACAAGCATAGAACGTACACAAGACCAAGCCTTCAGAATTGCAAAGAATCCCCCCTATACCAGCTCGATTCAATTCACCTCTCACCAACCTGTCCACATTAAAATTAAGAACCTCACTCTAGGGAGGAATCCATGCCTCCTTTTTGGTTTTCTTCACAGGCTTAACATCAACACAACAGGTTTGTAGATTCTCAAGAATAATGGTAATAGGCTCATAAGAGCCCTTACCATGTTGCTTGAACCACCACGCAACCCTGAACCTAACCAAATCCATATAATACTCTAAATTTGCTAAAATACCTTTGAACGTAGCCTAATTCCTCGCTTCCAATACAGACCACACAATAGCACAGAAAAGCGTTGACCACACTTTCCCAGACTTTGAGTTCGGGCATAAACCTTTCCACCCACTGAACCACTCCTTAAAGGACCTATTAGAGCAAAAATTGACCATCCACCAGCCCATGCTTAAGGACCACAGTGTCCAAGACCAGCGACACTGCAGAAACACATGATCAATAGATTCAACATTCTCATTACATAATGGACAATTCGTATCTGCATTCGACATCACGCCAAAACGACTCAGCAGCTCCCTAACCATAATCCGACCTCTTAGAAGTTGCCACAAAAAAACTTCCACCTTCGGAGGGCTAATCCCTTGCCAACTCGAATCAAAAACCGAGCAACTGTCCACACTAGGATCCTCCACACATCTTCTGAACGATCTGACAGAATAACAACCATTGGGATAAAAAAAAAACCAAGCTATAGAATCTGAAACTGACCTGCGGACTGTTATGCTGTTAAGAGTAGCAGAGAAAGAATTCCAAATATCCAACTCCCAATCAAATAACCTTCTTCGAAACTCTACATTCCAAGTCTAGTCATCCACTGACCAACTACCAAACTCTTTAATTAAACCACACTTTTAACCGCCAAAGCATAAATTATGGGATACATGACTTTCAAAGGCATAACATCCCTCCAAACATCATTCCAAAAACAAACACGATCACCACAACCCACCACCACATTCAAACCATCTTCAATAATCTTAGCCGAAAAGGAACCTTCCCGTAAAAGACTGCCAACAGCTTTTACAAAGGTAGAAGCAGTGGAGACCGCATTCCACTTCCATTATATTTTATATCAGGATGAACTGACAGTAGAAAGACTATATATATTTATATATATATATATATATAGAGAGAGAGAGAGAGAGAAATTTTCAAGTCACTGCATCATGATATAACTTCATGAGGATATTGAATTGTGAGCCACTCATTATGGAGAAGTTTCGACAGCTCACATTCAATATCCTGATGAAGTTATATCAGGACGTCCTGACCAGATCAGGACTGTATATATATATATATAATATTGGAAATGCTTAAACAAGATTTAGATGACGAGATGAGGTTGATACGATGGTAATAATATACCCCTCACACATATACCACGAGGTTGTGGTTCGAGTCCTCCCCTCTCAGAATATATATAATCAAGAATAATGCTTGGGTACTTTTTTTTTTTTTTTTTTGAAACAGCAATTTATTGCAAGAAAAACAGCCCAGCAATAGGGGCAACAAAGACAACAGACATCAATGCCAAGCAAAGGAACTAGGTGTGCAACAGGCAGCAACCACAGACACCACAAACAAAAACAAAATAGAAAAAACAAGAAAGATCAAACATCACTCCATTCCACGAAGTCCCCCTTACAATTCGACCCCATCTTAACCAAACTATCTGCAAAAAAGTTAAAAATTCTAGAATTGAAAACCACCTTCAGACCACCTCTGTCATTCAAGATACTTTGAATGTCATAAATGGTATTGATGTGATCAACATTCCCAAACTCCCTCAAATTCACCCAAGAGACAGCCACTTTGGAATCGCTCACCACCGTGATATCCCGGTCCCGAAGGTTCGGATTGAAGTGACACAGCTCTACTGCCTTCTTGATGGCCCAAATCTCAGCAGCATTCGAATTAAAAATCCCCAAATAAGAGGAGAAGAGGCAAAACACCTTCCCATTGGAGTCCCTCAAAACACCACCGATACCAGCTAGCCTAGGTTTGCCTCTAGAGGAACCATCGACATTAAACTTGAGATTGTCCTACAAAGGTGGGATCCAATCAGCTATACTATTCCTCTTAACCTTCTTATAATCCACGCATATGACATTGATATTGCGTAACAGGGCTTCAAACCAGTCAGTATCCAAAATACTGACCCTACCAATGGGAATGAGAGTGTAGCACGTGGCATTTTTCTTTTACTTTTAACATTTATCTTACAAATTTGGCCATGTACTATACTCCCATTGATGGGGTCAGTATTTTGAGTACTGACTGATCATATCCAAGTATTATTCTATAATCGATTCAAATGATTCCTGCCATCCGTGCATGATTCTATGAAACATTTTTTATTGTTGCAATTAAATGCTAGAACTTTTTTAAATGTCAAATACACCAAATTTTAGGTGCTTTGCAATCTACAAGGTGATGATCAAATATCTAGAAAACCACTATTTCATTCAACTGAATTTTTTTATTGAAGACTACATCTAAAATTTATTGCATGTTTGTGATTCACAAGAAGAGCCTACAAATTAAATTGCCAAACTAAGGCAGTTGGTCGACCATTTAAGTTTCATTCATGGCGGATATAATGGATCGCATGTTCTGTCAAAAATAATAATAATAATAATGGATAGCATGCACATTTGTCTGCAATCTGCATTATAGATTCTCTCTTAAATCAATTAAATAAGTGTATGTGCGTTTTGCATGCATATATATTTTATTGATCATACATAAAACAATCAGTCAACTTAATTAAGACTCAAATTCAATCATATATTTAACAAGTTTATAAGAGTAATTATATACACAACAACTATTCAACTTCTTAATATTATCGGAAACTAGAAAGAAGCTATGACGTAGTCGATCCGGTCATAAACCAATTTTTCTCTTAGACTATCTCCAATGCATATACCAATACCAATGCTAAATTTGGTACAAAAAAGAGTAAAATGTTATATGTGGCACATCAATTTAGCATTATGTTTTAATGCATAATTATATTTAAAATGCTATTTTTATTATTTTATTAATTAAAATTATAAAAGTAAATACTTACCATTAATGCATTCATTATTTCTTTTAATACTCCGTTGTGCCAAATTTGACATATGCTATATTGTGTGCCAAATTTAGCACACAATATAGCATATACCAAATTTGACACATCATTTGGCACTGTATTGGAGGATGGTTTTTGCACCCTGTGCTAAATTTTAGCACTGACACAATAATTTGGCACAATATTGGAGATGCTCTTATGGGCATATATTTTAAGCATAATAATACATATAACCACACTTTTGCAATATAAAAAACTTAACTTCAATCATAATAATACACATGGCAAAGTATGATGATGTGTATCATGATAAACCACTTACACCAATATATTAATTATTTTTTTTATTACACCAATCTATTAATAAGATTTTGAATTGGAGACATATTCTTTTTCCCTAACTCCCAAATCGATAATAGTATTAAATAGTGTAATATTCAGAAAAGTGAGCGAAAAATCTGGCAACTGATCGATTCAGTAGACTAATTAATCAACCTCATTAAACATATACTGAGGAATAATATTAAACAAACTATGGAATTGTATATATTTCTTATTGTTGGGAATTTGAACCGATGAACGCGGAAGCGACATGCCTAATATTCGCCCATAACTCATAGCAATTAATGTCTATAGCAGAAAAAATAAGATGAGAGAAAATAAACAATCACACAACACAAGATATATATGGAAAACCCTAAATCAGGGAAAAAACCACGGGCCGTTAAGACGATAGAGAAAGTTCCATTATATGATAAATTATTACAACCATATACTCCAACATTCTCTCTCACACCTCAACCACAAACCACAGAACCTTACCAAGTCCCCAAGCTCACAACCGAGCTTTACATCATGACTATCAGCTTACAACGCTCACAAGATCCTCACAAAGAACCCTACCAATATCCATTAGGTCTCCCCTGAATATCACCCACGGATCTCTAATTTGATCCACTGATATTCTCCGGATCCCTCCTTGGATATTCTTTGGAGTCTCCTCCGGATCTCACCCACTCTCTGATATATATATATATATATATATATTTTTTGAAACAATTCAACTTTATTGAGCAAGGCTTGCTACCAGGGCAGCCAACAAAGCAACAACAAAACAAAGAAACAAGTTGAGACACAACCAGGGCGCAACAACAAACACCCCACTAACAGGGCCAACCAAGACGACCAACACAAAAAACGCACAACAGAAAAAGGAAAACACAACAACACAGAACCAGAGCACACGCCCAAGGACTCAAACCTCTAAGCTCCAATCTAAAAAGTCTTTGACCTCTAAAGACGCCCTCTTGGCAAGGCTATCCGCAAAGGAATTAGTTGCCCTTGATTTGAAAACAACTGAGACATTCGGAAGAAAACTCAAAAAGTCTTTGATGTCGTAAATTGCTTCAAGATTATCCAAGTTGCCAATCCCCTCACTGTGCAACCAAGAAACCGCAACTTTAGAGTCACTAACAATTACGATCTCCGTACCTGAAAGCTCTGTCCTAGAAGCACACAAACTGTAAGCATTCTTAATTGCCAAGATCTCCGCAGTATTAGAATTTTGAATCCCCACGTGACAAGAGAAGAGGCACAACACTTTGCAATTTGAATTCCTCAAAACACCACCGATTTTCGCCGCTCCGAGACAACCTCTTGTAGCACCATCTACATTGAAAAACAGGACATCCATTGCAGGTGGAACCCACTCTCTGATTTTACATGGTGTTCTTTTTTGCTTCACACAAATAACCTAATTACAAGATTCTATTTATTCTAGTTATAGAGAGCTAAGACCAACAAGGAAATCCATCTCCTATATGTACAAGACTTACTTGTTCCACATAAATATTATTTCCTTCTATGACAAGTCTTCTTGCAAAAACAAATCTTTTTCCTTCAAGCACAAGAACTTCCGGAAACAAATTAAATTACTTCCTTTTCCATTGAAGATTTTCCGTTCCATGCATACTTATGATTGACCACGATTCGGGTCACGGTTGTGCACCCGCTTCCTAAACCGTTACAAGTCACCTGAAATTACATCGCTCACGTTTCTAGGAAGTTCCACATCAATTGAGTTTCGTTTGGTTTACATTAGCTTCACTTAAGATTACGAGTCAAAACCTAACACTTATCACTAAATATGCATCTTTATGGAATTGTAATAATTAATTAGTTTGCTTAATTTACCAATGCATGACACTTTGAGATATTCCAAAACTCTGTAAGTTATAACTCTCATATTTGGAGAACACACACTTCAAAAGTATTTCACATGTCTCTTTAAATTGAAGTAAAAGTAAAACCACTTAAACGGATTATTATGATTTTGATGGAAGACGATAATGAATTCAAACACACACAAAAAATTGGACCCTTCAAAGTCAATTCTTTTTTCTATGGACTATAACAACTCACAACATGCCCAAACTTATGTACCCAAAATCCAATACTACATATTAGCTCTAATAAAAAAAAAATTGGGGTCCAAGGCGGTGGCACTTGGTGCACCACCTTAGGGCCGACCCTATATATATATATATATATATAAATTTTCAAATGAGTACGTCCTGATATAACTTCATGAAGATATTGAATGTAAACCATTAGTTTTATATGCTTTGACTCAAATATGTATACACTTGTCAAAACTATTGCCTTCATGGGATCTCAACTTTATCGAGAAATGCGGTTACCACTTACCACATGGCGCTATTGCCTTCGACCATCAGGCTAATCAAACCCATTGTTATTCTAGTCATAATATTAAAAAATATATAAAAATTATACAATTAAATTAAATATTAAATAGTGTACACTATATAATTAAGCTGAATTGTACAGCAATATTTTAAGGTAAAAAGGAGTAGAATCCAGCAAGTACTGATTGAGTAGATAAATAATCAAATAAAAAAGATCCTCGTTGAACGTATGAAGTTGCAAAAAAAAAAAAAAAACAATGGTTCTTTAATAGTGTGTAATTTATGTACGTGTGATTCACGAGGAGAGAGATGCAGAGAGCTTGTTGGTCGATGGCTCTTTATATATATAATCTTATATGCAGAGAGTTATTTCATCAGCAAACTAAATCAAAATCAAGAATTAGGCAGAGCCAGGCATGGCACCCCTTTTCCTTGTCCTTGTAGCGATTGTTGTGATTTTCGTATCACTGTACTTTTTCTTTTCCAATGAAAAATCACATATTTATGGCAAAGTCCCACCAGGAAGTAAAGGTTGGCCCTTCATCGGTGAAACTCTCGAGTATCTAAGTCTAGGCAAAAAGAACAACGTTGAAAAATTCATCTATGACAGGAAAAACAAATACAATGCTCGCCATTTCTTCAAGACATCGTATATTGGAGAAAACATGCTGTTTGCTTGCACCACGGAGGCTAACAAATTCGTGTTTGTCACTGCTAACAAGTTTGTGAGAAGCTGGTGGCCCAAAAGCATGGAGAAAGTGCTTCCAAGCACTGAGAAAACATCCACCGTGGAAGAGTCTTCGAGATCTCGCAGAATTGCCGTGGTCTTCAATGAACCTGTTGTACTCCAAAAGTACGTGGGCATGTTCGATGAAGTGGCCAAGGCGCATATAAAAAAGAATTGGAAAGATCAAAAAGTGGTAAAGGTCTATCCTTTGGCCAAGAAATTCTCCTTTGCATTGGCTTGTCGAACCATCTTGAACGTTTCGGATACACAACTTGTTGAAGAGTTCGAGAAGCTCTTCATCTGCTTATCTGCTGGTTTCTTTTCGCTCCCCATCGACCTTCCGGGGACAAAACTCAACCGTGCAATCAAAGCAGCCAAGGAACTCCGCAGGAGGTTTGAGATCATTATCAGAGAGAGCAAGAGGAAGAACAACATTGATGATCGAGATTCCAATTCGGACGAGGCACGTGACTTGTTGAATTTTCTACTTCAAGAGAAATACTCCAATGGTGAGTACATGAATGACTCAGATGTCGCCAACATGACACTCGGAATACTAATTGCTGGATATGAAGCTGCAAGTACCACCATTGTTTCCATTATGAAATTTCTAGCCGAATTACCTGAGGTCTACGAACGTGTTCGTCAAGGTAAGTTATGTGATCATCCAACCATCCGTCAAATTAATTTTATTTTTTCAAGTAGGCGCGCTTAATGTAATATATATATATATATATATATATATATATATATATATACAGAAATTCTATTATCAGTTCGAACTGACAAAAGTTATATCAGTTCTTTGCATGTAGGCCACTGGATTTAAATACTTTGACTTGGCTGTATGCACTTGTCAGTCAAAGTATTTAAATCCAGTGGCCCACATACAAGGAACTGATATAACTTTTGTCAGTTCGAACTGATAATAGAAAGACTGTATATATATATATATATACACTAGAATTTATAATAGTCATTTTTTTGCTATGTAATTTGTAGAGCAAATGGACATATTAAACTCGAAACCACCAGGAGAGTTGTTAAATATGAGCGACATTAGAAACATGAAATACTCTTGGAATGTGGCAAGTGAGGCGTTGAGATTGCTGCCACCGGTTGCTGGAACTTTCAGAGAAGCTATCAGAGATTTGAGCTATGATGGTTTTACAATTCCCCAGGGATGGAAGGTAATTTTTTATCTTTCATTAATTATAATTAAGCATATATACATTTACAAAATTACATTACCGAATCAAGTTGTTGCTAATTGACTGTAATAATATTATATGTACATAGACAAAATTAATTAATATGAATGATATGATGACGGTATACGCAGATGCACTGGAATCCACATGCGACACATAAGAACCCAGAATACTTCCCGGACCCGTATAAATTCGACCCATCAAGATTTGAAGGAAATGGACCACCTCTGTTCTCATACGTTCCATTCGGAGGAGGACCTCACATATGTCCGGGAAGAGAATTTGCAAAAATTCAGATGCTGGTGTTCATGCACAATGTGGTCACCAATTTCAAATGGGAGAAGATGTTCCCGGAGGAGCAGATCATTATTGATCCTGTTTTAGTGCCCACCAAAGGACTTCCTATTCGTCTTCAACCCCACCACCAATGTACCTGATTTTATATTAAGATATACAGTTTTCATATGCGTAAAAATGTAAGCACGTATGTGATCTTTATCATCTGGCTCCATGTTTGTGTGATGCAGAGTTTGGCATCGTAATATGCTACAGCAGTACAGCTAGTGATGTACTACAATAATTAATATGAATTATCTTTCAATATTGCTCAAGAATTAATAAATTTTCCTTTCATTTGCTCCAACTATAAGTAATGTTGATCTCATATTTATTTATATAAGCTTTGTGTAAATGTCTTCATGATACAACCATCATCCAATGTAGCTTAACGGTGAAGAATGTTCATACAGCCTAATAATGTCCCATAAGAGAATTAATTAAACTCATAAAGAAATGAAATTAACAAATTCTTTAGCTAGAAGGAATGGTATCAAATTTAAATTTTTTCTTGCCTGAAATATTGAGAAATAATTGCTAGAGAAAAATCCTCAATACGGAAAAAAAAAAATAATAATAATTTGATACAGATCGATTGATCTCAAATATATTTCCTTGGTTACAGGATGATACTTTGAGACATTGCTTCAATAGTTTCAATCAATCCCTGCTCACATTACCATGAAATAAAAGAAGAGTAGTGTTAAACAGTGGGGATGATCAATGGATTGCATTGGAATTAATACAATTTGAGTTCAATCTAATTAACCGGCCGGGGACAAGAAAAAAAAGAAGATATAGTAGTGTTCATACATGATGATGAGCTTTGCATGTGAAGTGTAGGAAAACACTTGGTTGCAAACATGAAAGGTGCATCATGGTATATATTATAGATTACTCTCTCATAATTTCTGTAATATTCAGATTGAATTTGCTGAATCGAGCACTTCAAGTGATCAAATTTAACTTGATTTCTAGTTTTCCAAACACCATACACATTACACACCGCTAAGAATGTCACTTTTAAAATTAGGGTGTCGATATTGCCACTCATAAATATGATAAGTACATCCATATTTTAATAAAAAAATTAATTATAAAAATATCCCAATAGAAATTTACCAATAAGGACAAATTAGTTTAATTACAAATAAACCAAATACTATGTACACCAATTAATTACACCTATATCTTCAACTATATCTCTTTATTAAAATTAAAATAAAAACCATAATTCTATTTCAAGTATAAAATCTCTCATTATCATATAACAAAGTAATAGAAAAAGAATTTTCAGCGGACTATGATCATACAAAGGTATATATATATATATATATATATATATTTTTATGAACTCTATCAATAAACAAAATGTGAGAAGTAATTTTTTTTTAAAAAAAAAGATAGCAGTACATATCGTTGTATATCCAGGAGATCAACGGTGGTATGAGGATATGAAATATGTTGTAATAGATATCAGCAACTACTTTGTTTGCTGTTTTCTTGCTTGTATGATGGTGTTTTGCTGGCTAGCTTTGGGTGTTGTGCGATGAGGTGCTTTTTTGGTCTGTTGTTGTTGGGTTTGTCCGGCCTTGGAGGTTTTGGGTGTTTGATTTTTGGGTTTTCGTTGGGTCGAGGGCTCGGTCCGTTTGTTTCCTCTGTTTTGGCCATCTTTGGCCTTATTGAATAAAATATGCCGTTCAAAAAAAAAAAAAAAAAATTGACTGAGTTGAGTTCTCTCTGTTTTCATTTCCCTAAAGTAGAACTTCTCGAACTGTTCCTTCAAAAAAGTATAGCATGGAATTGCCGACGCTTAACTGAGTTCAAATTTGTGATTTGCCATGATGTCAAGAGCATCACCTCTCATGTTCCAAACTTTGTGGAATGTGATTACTATCAACATGGACGATGCTTGAGATTTGTAAATGTTGAGAAGATATCTGATGCACTTGTTGATGGCAAGGAACTTACTACGACTGTACTGTGTTTTTGAGTCTAGAGAACTTAAGAATTTATCATTTGTGCATTTTGGTGTGTTAATAACTTAAGAGAGTTTATAAATAAATTGTATTAAAATAAATACATTCAGGACGCGTTTACTAATCATGAATGGATGGAATCGGAATCAAGTTCCACTAAAAAGGGAATGGAGGAGAATCGGAATTAAGTTATTAAATTACATTCTAGTGTTTACTAACAATTTAGGAATCGGAAACAGAATCAAATTTATTTCATTTATGATGTTTACTTAAACTAAGGAATCATAATGATATATAATTTATTACAAAAATACCCTTGTGTATAAAACATGATGATATATATATATATATATATATATATATATATATATATATATATATATATAAGAGATATGAATATGCAGTTATTATTATTATTATTTTAAAAAGTGCAGTAATTTTTTTTAGTTCATAAATGGTATTATAATATGTATACATAAAGATGCATTTTTTATAAATCACACAGCTAGAATAATATAAATTATTAATTACGTAAAACAACAATAAGATTCAAAAAAAAAAAAAAGAGACCAATATGATTTACGTAAATTAAAAACAAAAGTCAATAATCATGAAGAAGATGATTGTTTTATTTACTTAAGTGATGATATTTTAGTAAATATATCATGAATTTCTTTTTTCAAGCAGGAAAGGGAACCTGATTCCTAGGGTGGGTAGAAGGAATCAAGTTTCCTTTCCATTAGGAACTTAATTCATGATTTATGAATGGGGTCCCATGGAATTTAATTCCTTTGAAATTTAGTAAACAGTGGAATTCAGAAATCAGGAACCTAATTCCGATCCCTTTCCTAAGTAAAATTCCTGATTAGTAAACACGACATTATTTAAATAAGGGTACTATTAACATTAAAATGTGTGTTTATAGTAATGATTTAATTTTAAATTTTAGACGTAGGTATATATATATTTATAAATATGGATGTGTTTATCATATTCTGCACCCATAAAATTATAGTTTATATAAATACCGTGACTTTTATTAATTAGCCATTATGAGACAAAACTATCATTAATCACTTCCAAAAACTACTTTTTATGAGTTTATTTTATTTTATTATTTATTACAGGGATGGAGTAATTTGAAAAACTATTAAAATTTTAATAGAAAATGTAATCATAAAAAAATTAGGGTAAAATGTAAATAAACTTTGAAAAAAATTGTGGGGGTGGACTTTGGCTTCACCACCGAGTGCAACGGCTCAAACATAAAATATTGTCAGCAAGGGCAAAGACAATAGTACTAGACTAGACCGGTCTGTAGCCCGGTCTAGAATTTTGAAAGAAAAAAAATTATTATGTAATATAAATATATATAAATATTATAAAAATTAAATTATAAAATAAACAATGTATTTTAACCTCTAACCAATCGACAATATGAGGTTGGCCCTAATGGTATAACCCTCACATTTACACCACGAAAAAATAAAATAAAATAAAAACAAAAAAACTTATAACAAGCTCAATAGTCGAACGCATTAGTGATACACTTGTATTATAATTTTTGTTATATATTTTCAAAATATATATTCTTTTATAGTAGACGAGATGAGATTGCTCCGGTGGTATACTTCTCACACCTACACCAAAGGATTATGGGTTTGAGTCCTCTACTCTCCAAAAAATCCTGAATCTATATAATACTTCAATTTAGTCTAGCCCACTAATTAAAAATCCTGACTATACCACTGATTAGCAGGTTGAATGAACTTCATTTACCACCAAACCACATGGGATAGGGGTCTTTAATGTCACTTCTCACATCGCTAGCAGGTGAAGTCCATGACTTATATATAAACATTAGTCTCTCTTAACTAAATAGACGCGTTTTGAACCATTAATGAAAAACTATCGTATATTTTCATGAAACTCATTATCTTAAGTAAATCCCTTTAAATGTCCATGAAGCCCAAAACGAAGTTTGACTCTCGTTCATTCTCACGTTTTGCACGCAATTAGCCAGACTCGAAAATCGATGACTCCAATGCAACTTTGATGTTAACAACTCATTTTGTTAGACTCTCATTCATTCTCACGTTTTGCACGCAATTAGCCAGACTCGAAAATTGTAGTTCCAGTCTGAATTGATGACTCCAATGCAACTTTGATGTAACATTTTGTTAACATTCATTCTCACGTTTTGCACGCATTTGATAGTTCCAGTCAATACTCCAACTTTGATGTAACAACTCATTTGATAGCAATATTTTTTTGAGTTTCGTTGTGTTTAGAACAACATTTATGGTAGCCTGGAAAGTGATCAGGAGGTCAGATCCATCAATGGGATCAGCACAACTGCATGCACAAGCCGTGGAGGTTTTATTGGGTCGAGGTCCTTTTGTCAATTTGTGAGGGAATTCCCTTCGAAAATGTTGCATATCTTTGTTTATTACGTTTAGTCAGATTGATGAAATGCATGGGTGTTTGTTGAATTGTTGGTGACCAATTAGTGCATAATAAGTCAATTGTGCATTTTTCGAAGTTAATTAATTAGATATAATTATTGGAAAATATTAGATAACGGCATGTTAATTACATGCAAGATTAAAAGCAAAGCCAAGAATTTGTATATAATATGAAAAACAAATAGCAAGTGAGTTTTGAAAACAATGGTGAGAGTCTGAGAGATATCAAACATTTTTTTTTCCTTGAGAATTGTGATATAACTTGTACTGGACCTGTTTGACAAATTTATTGTGCTTTTTTAAAAATTATTTATCATGCCTTTTTGGTGCAACTTTTTTAGATCATTGTTTCCGTGATATTTAACATCTCTCTAATTTTGCTACACATGTTTATAGTGACATGAAATATTAATGTGACATGTCATTTGACAAGGGTAAGTATTTAATGTGTTGGATATGGCTTGAATTCTCCAATGGTTACCAAACACGATTTACCAATACGGAGACTTCCTGGAGACGTGAGAGCGTTTGGGAGTATGAGGTTATGTTTGAGGGAGGCTTGGAGGACATGACGAACAGTAGAAGTGAAGAACAGTGCAAACCGCTGTGGCTTTGATAGCGGTAATGGCAGCGGTAAGCCATCGTTGCGAATTTCGGCAGCGGTCCAATTCCAGTGGACACCGTTGTGGAGAGCGCTGTGACTTCCACAGCGGTACCAACAACGGTCGACAGAGATGAGGCGTATGGATCACGGTTTTTTGAGTGGTCAAGTTCAACATGGTTTAGGAAGCGGGTGGCCAACTGCAACTTGAATCGTAGTTAATCACAAGCATACGTTGAATTAGGAAATATTCATGGAAGAGGAAATATGTTGCTTCTGGAAGTTCTAATAGGAAAAGGATTCCTCCTTTACAAGAAGACTTATCATAAAAGGAAATAGAGTTTATATGGAATAAGTAAATCTTGTATGTCTAGGAGATAGATTTCCTTGTTAGTTTAAACTCCATGTAATACATATACATAGACCATAATAACTAGGTTATTATGTGTGTGAAAAACACCTGAGAGTGGTGGAGCAAAATAGCAAATACTAGAGAGATCTCAAAGTGAGCATTGGGTGTAATTGGGTTTGGGGTATTGTTTAGAGAGAGGTTCTGAGTGTGTGGTTGTAACAATTTACTACATATTGGAACTTTCTCTTGTCGTCCTGACGGCCGTGGTTTTTTCCCTGATTTGGGTTTCCACATAAATTCTTATGTTGTGTGTGATTGGATTTAATTACTTCTCTTCATATTATCCTTTCTTTGTTATTGTGTTTGTTTGTGTTCTATCCGGCAACGCTTCCGCGCATATAGTGACGTTTGTTCGCTAACAATTGGTATCAGAGTCTCGGTTGCTTGAGAGTGGTCTTAACAACTTTATGGCAAGGATGATGAGATTCGATATTGAGAAGTTCGACAGAAAGATGAACTTTGGCTTGTGGCAAGTTCAAGTCAAAGATATATTAATCCAATACGGTTTACACAAAGCGTTGAAGGGCAAGTCAACCCCTGCAAACCCTGAAGGCTCTGGAGATTCTAACAAAGAAACGACTAGTACTACTTCTGGAAAATCTAAGATGAGCGATGATGATTGGGAGGATTTGGATGAGAGAGCTGCGAGTGCTATATGATTGTGCCTAGCCAAGAACGTTCTTGCAAATATTCATGGAACATATTCAGCGAAAGAACTTTGAGAGAGGCTTGAAGAATTGTATCAAGCGAATAGCGTCTGCAACCGGTTATACTTGAAGGAGCAGTTTCACATGCTGCAGATGTCTGAAGGTACGAAAATTTCTGATCATCTGGGAGTGCTCAATGGTATAGTTTCAGAATTAGAGTTGATTGGAGTAAAGATTGATGAAGAAGACAAAGGTCTTAGACTCATCTGGTCCCTTCCATCGTCCTATGCGCACATGAAGCCAATCTTGATGCATGGGAGTTCAACCATATGCTTTGGAGATGTAGCGAACAAACTTATCTCTGAGGAACGAAGGCTAAAGAGTGAAGGTAAATCTTCTGATAACTCTGTTCTTTTGGTTGACAGGAAAAAGGAGAACTCCAAATGGAAAGTCACTTGTTGGGGATGTGGACTGTCTGGACACATAAGGAAGGATTGTAAAAATAAGAAAACAAGTGCGGCTAAGGGCTCTAAAGAGGGTGATCCGGCAATCGCCTCTCTTGAGTTTGACGACTACAGCAATGTCCTTTAAAGGGGCATAAACATCCTCATGGCATGACCGCTAGTTACCGTGAAAAGGATGTAGCTTATAGCGGGTCCACAATTACGCATGGGCATTGGTTAGGAGGTGATGCAAGGTGTGTGGTGGACAAGGATGTCGATGGCTGAACGAACTCCCTAGGAACCTAACGTGAGGAGTTGTACCACAATTTTCAGCAAGGTAAATTTCGACATGTGTCGGTGAAATCTTGGGATGGTTGTTTCCAAAGTGTTTATACCTAGTGGTGGGTATGTTGATTCTTAGTGATGAGGATCGTATCCGAGGACAGGTTTTTTGGGAATTCTCACCATAAGGGAGGATTGTTGGATATGGCTTGAATTCTCCAATGGTTACCAAACACGATTTACCAATGTGGAGACTTCTTGGAGACGTGAGAGCGTTTGGGAGTATGAGGTTATGTTTGAGGGAGGCTTGGAGAACATGACGAACAGTAGAAGTGAAGAACAGTGCAAACCGCTATCACTGCCGATGTGGCTTTGACAGCGATAATGGCAGCGGTAAGCCATCGCTGCAAATTTCGATAGCGGCAACGGCAATGGTCCAATTCCAGTGGACACCGCTGTGACTTCCACAGCGGTACCGACAGCGGTCGACAGGGATGAGGCGTATGGATCACGGTTTTCTGAGTGGTCAAGTTCATCACGGTTTAGGAAGTGGGTGGCCAACTGCAACTTGAATCGTAGTTAATCACAAGCATGCGTTGAATTAGGAAATATTCATGGAAGAGGAAATATGTTGCTTCTGGAAGTTCTAATGGGAAAAGGATTTCTCCTTTACGAGAAGACTTATCATAAGAGGAAATAGAGTTTATGTGGAACAAGTAAATCTTGTATGTCTAGGAGATAGATTTCCTTGTTAGTTTAAACTCCATGTAATACATATAAATAGATCATAATAACTAGGTTATTATGTGTGTGAAAAACACCTGAGAGTGGTGGAGCAAAATAAAAAATACTAGATAGATCTCAAAGTGAGCATTGGGTGTAATTGGGTTTGGGGTATTATTTAAAGAGAGATCCTAAGTGTGTGGTTGTAACAATTTACTACATATTGGAACTTTCTCTTGTCGTCCTGACGGACGTGGTTTTTTCCCTGATTTGGGTTTCCACATAAATTTTTGTGTTGTGTGTGATTGGATTTAATTACTTCTCTTCATGTTATCTTTTCTTTGTTATTGTGTTTATTTGTGTTCTTTTCGACAACGCTTCCGCGCGTATAGTGACGTTTGTTCGCTAACATAATGTTACCACAAAAAGACAGAAAATGATCAATGTGGGGGTGGTTTATCATTACCATATAGAAGCTTTTCCTTCTGGTAAATCCCATTAAAAAAGAGGAAGAAAAATTAAATATACTTTTTTACAGAGATTTAATTTTGCACAAAAAACATATATAGAGCACATGGATCACATGTGTTTTGCATCTCAAAAACATGAAAATCAAAAAGCTCAAGATAGTTCTATGACCATACGTACCCAAGAATTCAGTTCCTGTATGGTTTTTCGTTTGCTTCTTTCTCTTCTTCAATCTCCTTTGTTGAAATAATTTGCATAGATTCTATATCCCTTGAACAATGATAAATGGAAAAAAAAAAAAAAAAATCATCACAAAGCAATTGGCTTTATTTGCTGCGAAAAGAAGGATAGAAACAAGAACAATATACATGGATGATCAAATCGCACGTTAACAAAATACATCTATAAGAAGATATCATCCTATAGATACAACTTAAGATTTCCACAAATTGCCCTATTTTAGGGACTTAATAGCAAAACTACCCTAAAAACCAACTCAATTGCAAAACTACCCTAAAATGACATTTCTACCATTATGTAAAAATTGAATCCAATTTGACTGACTGCCCTAACTTTTCCTCCTGCCTCCCTTTCCTGATCAAATTTCAGCCAGTGAAGCCAGCTGCCGCGTTCCAACCGCCGAGTTCCAGCCGTCGTCGCTTCTCGTTCTAGCGTCGCCTACGCCATCGTCTAGCTTCGTGTCGTTCCAGCATCACCTGATTTGGAGTTCTAGCGTCGTTCCAGCTGGTTGGGTTTTCGTTTCAGGCGGTTCTTCAACTACAACCACCACTCCGAGCTGGGTTTTCAACATTTCTCCATTCTCTAATCTCACATTTGCCATACATCCTTCATTTGGTTTCCATTTAAGGTATTTTGATTTTGAAACCTAACATTTAAGTTTATGTTTTTTAGTTGAAATTGATTTTAGGGTTTTCAATTTTTGAAGTCTATTGTGAAATTTTGATTCATGTAATTGTAAATCTATTAACTGAATGTAAATATCACAAAAATTTACCTTAATAAATTTGATTTTTGTGGAGTGGGGAGACTTGAACTAGTTTTGTTTCTTGGTTTTGTTTTGTTACGTTGATCAATTAAGTTTAAAAGTTTGTTCAATTAAGTTTAAAAGTTGTTCAAATTGATTGGTTTTCTTGGTTTTGAACTAGTTTTGTTCTTGGTGCTGTTCTTAAATTGAAAATATGTTCTTTTATGCTCTTAGACTTGAACTAGACTTGTTATGTTGTTATAGATAGATTACAAACCATTTAGTTGAATTAGATTGCATCTCAAACTTTATATACAGTCTATGTGTCACTTTTAAATGTATTCACTTTTATTTTTTTCGATTCTTTATGCTTGAGTTCATATATGAATTTATTATGGAATGTGTTTAGGTATATACACATGGGTGGACAGAAATTACTTGAGTCACTTAAGATCAAGGAATGCGATCGTTTTCCATCTCGAGTTTCTGGGTATTGTAATTGGGATAGTATAAAACTTATTAAATCGTGTCTCTCGGAAAAACAACTTGACATGTTTAAAGCAACGTGTTTTGGTCATTTTTTGAATGTGAGTGATATGGTGTTGTCTGGTTAATTTTGTCACCATATCTTACTTAGGGAGTGTCATGTTAAGAATGACGAAGAAAATTCATCTCATTTGTGGTACCATGTTGGCAACGGGGTGATACGGTTTAGCCCAGTGGAGTTTTGTTTAGTTAGTGGGCTAGCCTTTGGAGAATACTCTGAATCCACATCGAATCTTTTCAAACGAAAGAATAGTAGATTCCGTCGGTCCTACTTCCAAGAAAGTAAAGTCAGCGTTAAAATGGTTGTTGATTGGTTTAGAAACCTTATTCCTAATAATAACAATAGTGATGAAGATATGGTGAAGTTGGCTTTAATACTTTTATTGGAGATGACGTTAGTTGGCAAGGATGATAGGAATGCTATCCTTTATTGGGCATTAGAGTTAGTGGATGATTTAGATGCTTTTAATAAGTTTCCGTGGGGGTCATTCATATACGCAAGGACATTTAACTCCCTTGCTAGTTGTCTAGTTGGCCGTGATGATAAGTTCAAGGATAAGTTCAAGGAGGGGGTTGATGCTCCATCGAAACGTAAAGTGGAGAGGTACAACGTTTATGGGTTTTTGACAGCTTTTCAGGTAATGTGTGATAATTGATGAATTTAATTAAAATCTTTAAAGGCAACATGATATGTGATAATTGATGGATTTTACTGTTTTTATTTTTATTTTCGTTATCAGGTGTGGGGAATCGAAGCAATACCAAAATGGGCCACAGTTGGATATATTTCATCATGATCAGGAATAAGACGAGGAGAAGTTGTATCAATGTTGGCAGTTGGTGTAAAACCCTCTACAATATCATCCAAATTTGCACCCATGTTAGGTACATCTGACGTTTGAAACTCATCAATATCAGTAACTTGTATATTGCTTTTTTGTGTATGATGAAATTCATACTCACGAGTTTCATGGTGTGGGTTGGCAAAGGACTCTGGTGGTTTATGATTCCTTTCTGGATATTCATTGCCGATTTCCTTAATACTAATGCAAACTAATGGGTCATCATTCTCTCGACGAAGCAACAGTGCAACAGTGCAACATCTTCATCGTCAACAATCTCAATAGGCATACTAGGACGGAAAGTGTGAGCAACAGTTGTCATACTGACCCGATAATGATCTCTATCAATTCCGGTGACATAGTATACCTTATCTAATAAAAGATCATAATTTGCATCTCTTGGAAAATCAAACGCCTTTGCTCTTCGACCTTCATACCAATATTGACCATGATGACTTTTCCATTTTCCACCCAAATTCAAAACCAATTGCACACTTGTCATCTTGAATCCTGAAAAAAAAAAATTAACAAATATAATCAACAACTATAATCAACCTATAAAACACCTTATTATTCTTAGGAAATTAGACGGGATAGTGAAAATAAGGTTTTTTTTCAAAAATTAAAAAATTGAAAAAACCTCGGGACGGGGTGACCCGACGTCGGGACACCCTGTCCCGAGAGTTTTTGAAGGTTTGAAAAAAACCTCGGGACAGGGTGTCCCGACGTCGGGTCACCCCGTCCCGAGGAAATAAATCCTCGGGACAGGGTGACCTGACGTCGGGACATCCTGTCCCGAAGTTTTTTCAATTTTTGAAAAAAACCTCGGGACAGGGTGTCCCGACGTCGGGTCACTCTGTCCCGAGGAGTTTTTTCCTCAAGACGGGGTGACCCGGGTGACCCGACGTCGGGTCACCTTGTCCTGAGGTTTTTTTCAAACCTTCAAAAACTCTTCTATCATAAAAAAAATAAATTATAACCAAGTAAATCCGGGCACATTACAAATGAGGTTGGCAAAAAAATAAATTATAATGTAATACATACCTTCAAATAACTTGATACAATCTTCTCCAATTTTTTAAAAACCTAACATTGAAAAACAAATGTGTGTGAAACAATGTGTTGTAATGTAAGTTTTTTTTTGAAGAGAATGTGTTGCAGTGTAAGTTAAATTATTAGATAGTGTTTTGTTTATTTTTTTTATTAGTTGGTTGGTAAATGGTTAGTAAAAGTAATAAATAAGGATAATAAATGTGGTGAGTTAATAGTGAGGGCATTTTGGTAAGTTTAGGGTAGTTTTGCAATTAAATTGGTTTCTAGGGTAGTTTTGCTATTAAGTCCCTAAAATAGGGCAAAAACATGTACAATATATGTTGATACATATAAGTACTTTTATGATTTCACATGTTTTTTTTTTTTTTTTGAAAAATGATTTCACTTGTGCGATCAAATTAAATCATCTCAATATTCATAGAGAAACAGCTAACCGAATATATACAATTTTTTGAATTACCAAAACTAATTGTTTGCAAGGCATTTGAATCTGATCAGCTCAAATTTAAATTTGCAAATTTGGACTCTCTAGCTTCTTAATTAATTTTTTCTTTCATGCCATATCGGAAGGTTAGTGTTAAGATGTAGAACAGTAGAAAGTTAGAAATTAAACAAGATGAATATGATAATATTATATTAAACATTCAAGTCAGATTATTCTCTTCGTCAATTAGTAAATTGGCTCCTGTATAGTTAATTTGTGGATCAATATATTGTCGCAACGATTATGAACTTGTTTCCTTCATTTCGATATATCCTCCTTATTATCATCTCAGAATTTTCCATTATGCTTTTATCGCTTAGCGAAATGATCACAATGAGGATGCATGATGCATCTCACTGCATGTAAGTTTTTTAAAAACTAGACAGAGTGCATTTTAAGATCTTACAAGGGACTTCTCATTGCACATCGATCTTTTGTCCATTTTGTTTGCATATATATATATATATATAGTTCTAGGAATCTTAAAGGCTCAACTGGATAAAAATATGTTTTAGAAGGTAAAAGATCAAAATGAAAATATTAGACAAATTAATAAGGCGTACGTGCACTTACTATATATGTAAGCATGCAGCAGCTTAATTAATTTGCCTTAATTGGTTATACATGCATAATCCAACGACAGACTCCTTAACACATACGTAAACTATGTTTATTATTTTGATGGTGACATTGAAGTACGTATATTTAACCTGCAAACTGATCATGATTTATCCAACACACACTACTCAAGCCTTGCGAGGGATAAGACGGACAGGAAGGCCATTTGCCGGAGTCGGTATAGGTTCCGCAACCGTCTTCTCGTCACGCAACAGTTGCTCCCAGTTGAATCTCTTGATCACATTGTGCATGAACACAAGTATCTCTAAACGTGCGTACTCTTTTCCAGGGCACATTCTAGGTCCTCCTCCAAACGGAACGTATGTATAAGGAGCTGGTCCTTTCCCTTCAAATCTTGTAGGATCGAATTTTTCAGGCTCCGGGAAGTATTCAGAATTCTTATGTGTTGAATAAGTGCTCCAATATATCTACAAAAATCCACAAAATTAGAGAAAAATATTTCAGGTCCGGATGAATATTAAAAAATGAGAAATTTTGCATCAATTAATATTCGGTCTGACAATGTTCTAGGTTCGAGTGGCTGTCACCACATGTGGTATATATAAAAATAAAAATAATAAATAAAAATAATAAAAATAAAAAAATTAAAGTGGTTAATGACCGACCTTCCAACCCTTAGGAATGGAGAAACCATTGAAGATGAAGTCGTTAATGGCTTCCCTGAAAGCACCCTGAAGTGGAGGAGTAATTCTCAACACTTCACATGCTACATTCCATGAATACTTCATTTTCTGAAGGTCATCCCAATTCAGGAACTCCCCCGGCTTTTTCGACTTTGCAATCTCCATTTGTTCTGCCATTGATACAACAATACGAATCACTAAATACATACATACATACATACATACTTGATTAAAAATTAAGAAAAAAAAAATAATCACCTTTTAAAACTTCATTGTAGACATGAGGAAGCTCAGCGAGATATTTGACAATGAAACTGATGGTGGAGCTGGCAGTGTCATGCCCACCAATCAATAAACCGATAATTTTATCAGCTATAAACAAGTCACTCATGGGTTGTCCATTCTCATCAGTTTCTTGCAACACATATGACAAGAGATCTTGAGTTGGAGATGCTCTATTTTCTTGAAGATCAATCTTCCTTTGTGTGATAATATCCATCAACTCCTTCCTAATATCCTTAGCAGCCTGGATCGAACGGTAGTATGGAGTTCCTGGAAAATTTAAAGGAATTGTATATATTCCTGCAATCAAATTTTTGAAAGGATCGGAAAATTTAGCTATATGTTTTGGATCTTCTATGCTCAAAAACAATTTGCAAGCAACCCAGAAAGTGTATCTCTTAGCAAGTGGAAAAACATTCACTTGCTGTTTCCCTTCCCAATCGGACTCGAAATGTTTTTTTGCAATTTGATCCATTACACCAATGTATTTCATCAGGGCTTCAGGTTTCAGAAAACTTGGCAGCATCTTTCTCATTTTCAAAGATTCTTCTTTTACAGATGCTGTTGAAGGGAAGATTTTGGTGACAGACTCGGGAAACCAGACATTGACAATCTTGTTTTCATTGGAGAACAAGAACTTGTTGGCAGCTGGACCGCAAAAGACTGCGGTGGGTTTTGTCAGGATTGAAGTCTTGAAGACTTTAGAAGAGTATTTGGCAAGCCTGTCAAATATGAACTTATCAGGATGACCATTTTTGGCTGTGCTCAGAAATTCCAGGCTTTCGCCGATATACGGCAAACCCATCTTGCCTGGAGGAAGATTTTTGGGCTTGTTGAAGAAAATGTATGCAAGAGATACAGAAACAAAGAGAGTGAATAGAATCATGCCACAAACAAAGAAGAACTCCATTTTTGTTAAAGATTGGAGCAGGAGTTGTTTCTGGAGTTGTTTTTTGGAGTTGATTGCGGAGATGAATTTATAAAGGCAGCCAAATTAAAAGTTGTGGATTATAATAAGGGGGAATTACACAAACTTACCCTGATTATATGCATAATAACACAGAAACCCACGGAAAAATCATAATGACACTTGCACCCCTTGACCTTTTGATTCACGGTTGACCACAGTTTGTCTGTCATAGATAAGGGGCAATGTTGTCTTTTTGATACAGTATTAATTAAAACAAAATACAAATAAATAAATAAACATTTTTAAAAAAATAAAATGATTGATCTCCACCATTCGTAACTCCATATATAAGATGGACGGTGGAGGTCAAATAACAAAAAAATAATAATAATAATAACAAAAATTAACAACAAAAAAAAAAAAAGGAAAAGCTGAGAAAAAGATTTGAAAATTTTCCAAATCTCTTCATAACTCCATCTCAGATAGAACGGTCTACGATGGAGCTCCATCGCAGATGAAGACCCATTCACTGTCTTCGTCTTTGAAACAACATCGTACCACTCATTCAGTTTCTTCTTTCAACTCTCTCTCTGAGAATCAGACTTCCAAGCTGCTCTCTCTTCCCGCTCCGACTCTCACTTTCTACTCGTAATTCTTCTCTCTCGATCTCTCTTACTTCACTAAAAGAATTTGAGTCATCGCTTCCGGTTTTGTTGTGTAGGGACTAATTGGATCCAATTCATTCTAAATTTTACTTGTTAATGTCCAAGGCTCACCTAAATTTTATTATATTGTAGCTATTTATTATCATTTATTTGAGGAACAATATTCACCAGGTGTTCATGGGTTCAAAAATGTGTCATTTATTTATGTTAGAGACTCAACACGCAAACTCGGTGATTGTTATTGTTGTGTTTTGGATATTTCGCCTGCGAAGATATATTATTAGCTTGAGAAGGGAATAGCACACAGCTTGAATGTGATTTTTAACAGATTGAAGATAGATTTTTATCGATGAATGTGTATTTCAGTGTTTGGATTTGATTTTTCTTTTCTTTTTTTCCAGATTTTTTTGGTTTTTTTCCTTGGAATTGATTGGAGAAGAAGATATAATTGTCGGATGAGATTTGTGGATTTTGTTTTTGGGATTGATTTGTGAATTTTTTTTTTTTTTGTGGAATTTAATTTTTTTTTTTTTTTTTAAAAGCGTTGTGGAATTTAATTGGATCTCCATTCTCCATCAATGTTTTCTTCTAATTTTCAGTTCATCTCCACCATCGGTCATCACCATCCATCTTAATATGGACAGTGGAGAGCTATTTAAAAAATTGTTTTTATTTTGTTTTCGAATTCTATATTACTTTATTGTTTATATATTACAAAAAAATAACATTGCCCCTTGTCTATGACAGACAAACGATGGTCAACAGGTCAAAGGGGTGCGAGTGTCATTATGATTTTTCTGTGGGTTTATGTGTTATTATGTATATAACCAAGGTAAATTTGTGTAATTCCCCCATATAATAATACCATCACGAGTAATGCAAAGATTAAATTCCCTAATAATTATATAAACCTGTGACAAGCATTTAGCATTTTTCTATTCTAAAAACCACAATAAACAAACAAAAACACTTCCTTTTTCATTTTTTATTTTATCATGAGAGAATCACCTGGATCTTCTAAACAATTAACTAGGATTTAAATTGCTGGTTAACCATTATTAATTTTAGGCATGTATATTGGATCGCACTTGTCATACATAAAAGCAAGCTTGACTACAAATACTAGTAGATTCTACTAGATGAGTCAATGATAATTGATCTGGTCTAAGTGTCAAACATCAAAGACTATAGTCTATAAGTAGCGTTCATATAGTTATTCTCATAACAGGAGAGCTAGAGAGATTTTTCTATACTTTACTTATATAGTTTTATATTTAATGAACAAAAGCTGAGTTAAACGGGATTAAACTCTCTGATCGCCAAGATGGAAGGGGAGATTCATAATCAAATTATATTTGATAAAATATGATATGAATTTCTACGATTTTTTTTATTTTTTTTTTAAAGTCTTGAACACAATGGTCAAATAAGTTACATGGCCTCACTTTTTTTTTTTTTTTTTTTTGGACAATGAGATTAACAAGTATTGTTATCTTCAATTAAACTAGTGTGATACGAATCCACTGGGTAGAACTCATCCTTAAAACCGGCTTGTAAGGAGAGGGTGCCCAATGAGTTATATACCATTGATTAATCTTATACTTAATCAATGTGGGATCATAACATTCCACCACGCTTCCGCAGCCGTCGTCCACGGCGGCCCATCTCTCCCAACTGGGTGACTTCGCGGATCCCGCTCTCTCGGGTAGCAGCCCTCCCCAGGTCGCCCCGTCCGTGACGAACCCACTGCTCGGCATGGTGTCAACTCTGATACCACTTGATACGAACCCACTGGGTAGAACTCATCCTTAAAACCGGCTTGTAAGGAGATGGTGCCCAATGAGTTATATACCATTAATTAATCCCATACTTAATCAATGTGGGATCATAACATAGTGTATGCAGTATACAATCCGGATTTGTATTGTAATTAATTAGAACTCTGGCAAGTGATTTAGATTAGTTAATACGTCGTTAACCTTTTGATCGACTCAATCTAAACCTTCTTTTTTTCTTTTTTCTTTTTTCTTTTTTCTTTTTTCGAAACAAATCTAAACTTCACTTTAGTTGCACTACAAAAAAAGTGACATATAGTGACAAAATTATTTGTCACTTCAAGTGAAGAAATTGTCACAATTTCAATATTGTAACAAAAAAAAATGTCATTAACAATTCGTCACTTTTGCCCCGTCACTGAAAGTATTTGTAATAGTTTTTTGGTATTTGTTATAAAGCATAACTTTTAGTGACATTAACATATTATCACTTGACCTTAATTAGTGACAAAATAAAAATTGTATCACTAAATTTATATGTAGTGACAATTAACTGTTTGAAGATTTTGTTACTATATATCTTCTTAGTAACAATTTATTGTTTTAAAAATATGTCACTATTCACAAACTTAGTGACAATTAACTATGTCAAAATGGTGTCATTATACATAAACTTATAGACAATTAATTATTTAAAAATTGTCACTATACACAAAACCAAGTGACAGTTAACCATATGAAAATTATGTTTGTTTTACACAAATTTAGTGACAATTAACAAGAAGATAACAAGTTACAATTTCAATCAAAGTTAATATAATGGTCCATTCAACTATTATTAACTTCAATAAAACTTAAATACAAAAAGTACAGTAAGGGAACCATGACACTAATCCCCAATTTTCACCTGCACATAGACTATCAGAATACAAGAAAGAAAAGAAAAAGAAAAAAGAAAGGTACAAAAAATATATTAATAAATTGTTAGTGTACATACACCAATTTTCTACAAATCTCAAAATAAATGCATTACATCTATTATATTCAAATAATCACGATGAAGATTCTTCAAGCCTCAATACTAGAACACTTTCATCAATGAAAAGATTGAAATAAACTTTTTGTCTAGATACACTCTACAATAGATGAAAGGATATTATTAACACCTAAATTAGATATATATATATTTTTCAATTTTACATCAAACAATTAGTTGTTCCATAAGAATCATTTAATCAAACAGTTAGTTTGCACATCAACTGATATTGACATATATGTCGAAATCTAAGAACAAACAACTATAAATCATGAAATAATAATTATGGATTTCTAAAAAAAATTAAAAACAAATTAAAGTTAAGAAACATTCCTAAATACACACACACACACACACACACACATATATATATATATAATAAAAAAAACATACCTTGTTCAAAAAAACTTTCAATATATGAAATTTGAATTTGAGATTCCGACCATGAAAAACAAGTACAATAAAACAAAGGGTTCAAAAATTAAATAGCACCTTTTGGGGTGGTTTTTGGGGAATAGGCACCAAGTTAATAAGTTAAGTTTAAAAGGCACCATTTAATGGGACCAGACGAAAATACCCCTTTGTTGTCTGTTTCTTTGTTTTGAAACTTTGGAAGAAAAGCTCTGAGAGAAAACCCCGACGGCGCAACAGTCGACCAAATTGTGACGACGAACCACCGTCGACGGAGCTACAGTACCGACGTACCGGCGAAGTCAATACCGACCACGATATGTCTTTATCTCTCACGTATTTGTTGTCCATTATGTTTGTTTGATGAGTTTAGGTTAGGGTTTTAGTTTAGGAAAAAATTTTGAGCCTTTTGGTAGTGAAAACGATGAAGTTCTGGGTTTCCAAGAGTTTTTGAAACTGAATCGAGCCTTTTTGCAGTCTTATCGAGCCTTTTAGAAAAGTTATCGAGCCTTTTAGAACATTTTAGAAAGGTTATCGAGCCTTTTTAGAAAAGTTATCGAGCCTTTTGAAAAGTTATCGAGCCTTTTAGAAGAAACTTTTGTCGAGCCTTTTAGAAAAGTTATCGAGCCTTTTGAAAAGTTATCGAGCCTTTTAGAAAGGTTATCGAGCCTTTTTAGAAAAGTTATCGAGCCTTTTAGAAGAAACTTTTGTCGAGCCTTTTAGAAAGGTTATCGAGCCTTTTAGAAAGGTTATCGAGCATTTTAGAAGAAACTTTTGTCGAGCCTTTTAGAAAGGTTATCGAGCCTTTTAGAAAGGTTATCGAGCCTTTTGAAAAGTTATCGAGCCTTTTAGAAAGGTTATCGAGCCTTTTAGAAAGGTTATCGAGCCTTTTGAAAAGTTATCGAGCCTTTTGAAAAGTTATCGAGCCTTTTAGAAGAAACTTTTGTCGAGCCTTTTGAAACAAAATCGAGCCTTTTAGAACCTATATATTATCGTGCCTTTTGTTACTGTTATCGAGCCTTTTGAAAAGTTATCGAGCCTTTTGAAAAGTTATCGAGCCTTTTAGAAACTTTTGTCGAGCCTTTTAGAACCTATATGTTATCGAGCCTTTTTGAACTGTTATCGAGCCTTTTTGATATGTTATCGAGCCTTTTTGAACATTGATGTTATCGTGCCTTTTTATACTTTTATCGAGCCTTTTTGAACCTTTATGTTATCGTGCCTTTTTGTAATGTTATCGTGCCTTTTTGTAGTGTTATCGAGCCTTTTTGAATTTTATCGTGCCTTTTTGCACTGTTATCGTGCAGTTTTGAATTTTACCGTCAGTTTTCAAGCCTTTTCAGTAACTTATTTGCTTTTTTTCCGTCAATATGCAGATGGCGAATCCGAATGATTTCCTTAAAACCTCGGTGGGAGAATGGTTCAATGGAAAAATTATTCGGCATGACCATTTTGATGACCTTAGAGATATCGACAATGCACTTGAAAGAGTACCTGAAAATCCGAGGATCGAAGACCGACGTCGGTTTACTGAGTCATGTTTCGGTCATTTCCTCCGGATGCATCATGAAATCAATTTTTCTGGCGGCATTGTCCATTGGCTACGTTTACGTGAGTTGCATCACAACGGGCCGGAAGATGAGATGCGATTTCTGTTAGGGAACCATACGGTCTGGTTCTCGAAGGTTGAGTTTTGTCTAATCACTGGATTGAAGTTCAGAGTGATTCCTGACACAGCGAGTTATGATATGGTGGTACAGAATGGCATACACGACCGGTACTTCCAGCGTCGAGTCATCGAGTTTCAAGAGCTGAGAGCGGTGCTTCGGATTGGTGTTTTCCATTCGCAGTACGATGCAGTGAAGCTGTCATTATTGTTTTTGCTTAACTGGATACTGATGGGGGTGGACGAGAGATTTAAAGTTCCAGCATGGCAGTTTCGAGTAGTCGAGGACTTGGACACTTTTGATGCTTTCCCGTGGGGCGCATACGTGTATAGGCGGTCTATTTATGGTTACATGCATGCTTTGGATAGTCCACGGCAGGCAGCTCGACAGGCAGGACAGGGCATTGACACCATCGAGTCCTACAACATATACGGTCTAGCGCACGCACTATTGGTTAGCATTTACAATTTGCATCCGTACTTTAATTGAGAATTTTTTATATGACTGATGTATTTACTTGTGATCGTACTTGTCTATTACGCAGGTATTTGCTTTTGAGGTTATCCCCTCCCTTGGCATTCAAAAATGTGGGATCCGCAGGGTTAACCCCGAGCTACCCCCTCCACGTATTCTGAAATGGAAGTTGACTAAGCGACCGCGAGGGAAAAAGCTGGATGAGATTTTCTCTGAAACTGTAAATATTGTTGTTGTTAATGTTTATAATTTTTAGTATGTGTATAATTACAATGATGTAATTACAATGATGTAACTCCAATTGCAGATGTCTGCGCGGTCTAAATTGGTGGCGACAGTTGTTGAGATGGGTCAACGGTATTACGAAGGCATAGATCAGGGACCCACTCTGTATGATCACTATACTGTAGATTTATCTGGAGGCCTACCGGATCCAGAACTACATAGGACTGGCGGACCCAGTCATACAGAGGATTCTTGCGGACCTAGTGATATGGATCCTTCGTACTCTGGACCCAGTGATATGGAGGGCTCAGACCCGGATGTCGGCAATGGCCGTGGGAGTCCCACGAGGTCTAGGCGGGTACGCGTGACTTTGCCCAGACAACCTACAGCTGGACGTGATTCAGAACCGGAGGTTGGCAGTCCTACTCCCGTGAGGCGTAGGCGGGTACGATTCAATTTGGACAGACAGCCTGGACCTCAAGGTCATTCACGGGGAGGCGTCGGAGAGCGTCCACAGGTACGTAAGCATTTTTAGGACCACATGATTTAATTTCAATTGACTTAATAGTTTTAGTACTGACAGAGTCCGAATTCCTTTCAGGCTTGGGAGCATAAATTGGCAGAGGTGATGGATGCTGTTCGAAAATTACGGGAGGATGTCATGGAGGCTTTCCGTACGACTGAAGAGAAAAGAGCTGCGCAGCATCAGGAGTTGCTGGATTTGATCCGGGCCCAACAGGGTCCGACGTCACAGCACCGTATGGATGGTCCACCATTCGATGACCAGCCATTTGATGACCATGATGGAGCATTTACTCCCACAAGTACAGGGTGAACAGACCGAGGGACCAGCCATGGGCAGCCATGTACCACAGACACAGTCTCAGATCCGCAGGGTCATGATGTGACAGCACGAGAGGAGGTGCGCGGTGGTACACAGACAGCAGGTGATATAGAGCCAGCAGTCTTGGAGCAGGTACTGCCTGAGGACATCACCACAGTCCATTCATCACAGCTGCTGGATGATCCTGTTCACTCACAGGAGCAGGTACTGCCTGAGGACATCACCACAGTCCACTCGTCACAGCTGCTGGATGATCCTATTCACTCACATGAGCAGGTACTGCCTGAGGACATCACCACAGCCCGCTCATCACAGCTGTTGGATGATCCTGTTCACTCCCAGGAGCTCACACCTATACATTTCCAGGAGGTCACCCCTGACGCCACATCGCAGCGCGATCGTCCAGTCGATCCCAGCGTACGAGGTTCCTCCTACGAGCATAAACCTTCGGTCGACCCAAGTGCAGCCGACCCCTCCAGCCGACCTCCGGTCTGTCATTTGACACCCCACCGGTCGATTTCAGGTGATCAACAGGGAACGAGTTCCTCCTCACACCACACCGATCACCCTGATTTGGACCGGAGTCCACCACCCCTGAGGCGTGGAGACCGGATTCGACGTCGAGGTTGGATGGAGTGGAACCCATACACAAACCCCTGTGAACCGAAGAGGCCACGGACGATGCCGCATCCGCAGCCAGCACATGAATGGATGCCACACGAATTGGTAGATCCTGACCAGCTGGAGGCGTACCTAGCCTACAAAAGGAGCATGACAGGGGAATTGTAAGTATAATCTAAAAAATTACAATCTGTTTATAGTTTTTTCGTCCACAGGTACAAGTAAGTATTATGTTAAATTTGTTTCCAATTATGCAGACGTGATGTGGATCTGCACCACCCAGTTGGTGTCAATGTGACTTGGTTCCACCGGTTTCAAACCAACTTCATGGAGTTGGACGATTCGGTATGTTCCTCACTTGATTCACCTGTAGAAGTTTCATTCACAAATGGTTGAATCCTAACAATACGAATTGTTGATATTTGTCAGCACATTGACGCATACTGCAACGTTCTCCGGAAACGTCAACGAGCATTCCCCACTGTGTACGAGAGGAGGACCAACATACTAGATTCACAATTCTATGTAAGTGTTTATTGAGTACGGTTTTCGCTTCTACCTTGATGTGTTCAAATATTTTTTGCCTGACGTGTCGGTTAATTTTCTATGTACAGACATTGGCATATCATAGCTGGCAGAGAATCTGCATGGGTGAGGACAAGAGACCCCTAGATGGTTGGACTGTGCTGGATCGCCAGTATCCTCGTGATGACCTTCAGGTGGTATGTGGCCTGCTCCCGCAGGCAAACCTGCCATGGCACGACGTTGACACGGTCAGTGTAAATTTGACTTTGCGTCCATCTGTATAATAAAAAAATTTGCTAACACTTTGGAGAAACACCTGCAGGTTCTGATTCCTTGCAACCTCGGAGGTTACCATTGGGTCGTGGGCAGCGTCAACCTTGCGAAAGGGCACATTTTAGTGTTTGACCCGTTCAGACAGCAGGTCCGATATAGCCATAGGAATACCCAGTTCGCGTGCTTAAGGTGGTTGCTACCCTCGATGCTGGATGCGGTACACTTTCACCGGAACAGACGGAGAGGTGATACGACGTACAAAAGGGAAGAAAAGCCATTCCGGATGTTCTTCGTGCATGCCAACCGTGTGCCGCAACAGGAACGGGGGTATGACTGTTTGAAGTTCTTATTCTATCACAATCGGTTTTAATAGCATCCCATTATAATGTTTGTTCACGTGGTTAATTGCAGGGGAAACTGTGGGGCCCATACATTGAAAATTATTGAGTACCTGGTGGCGAACAGGGATACCTTCGACTGGTCCGAAGCTGATATGGCCACCATCCGGGAGAAGATAGCCGTCGAGGTTTTTTGTAACTCGAAGCCCATATAATTGATGTAGATGTAGTTGATGTACATAACATTTTTTTAGTAATGAAATGATGAATTTTTTTTCTTCAAGTGTTTGAAGTGTTTGCAGTTCAAAGTTAAACACACACATTTCATACATTGAAATCCATAAACAATACAGCAAATTCAATAAAGCATCTAGTATGACATTAGACGAACAACTAAATTCTAATATATTTTCGAACATAAAATCAATCACATTAGTTCTACATAAGAACCAAGGGTCTCACCAAACAACTGTATCGAGCATGGTTGTGAAAGTTTGAACGATGTTGGAAGACATCAGGTTGGAGACATGTACCTCATAAAACAAAGGTACTAAAGCGGAAGTTGATAAGCATCTAAGGATTGAGAAAGCAGAGTATCCCACACGGATAGTTTACTGTTTTGGCATTTCTCATGAGCATCTGGGAACATTCATTCTAACTTATATACGAAGTACAAATCCCCATCATGAGTATATTGGTCTATATCCCAAGGGATTTAAGTTCAGTAAAAGGATGTTTGAGGACATTGATCGGCTTGTGGCATATTTCCAGAGGCATATCGATGATCCTCAGCATGAGTCAGCACCATCAATTAGATCAGTTGCTGCTATGGTACAAATCCCCAGTTGCTGCTATCGACGATCCCCGGTTTCGGTTCCGGTTTCGGTTTCGGTTCTGAAACTGGCGGTTCTGATTCCGATTCTGATTCTGGAATCAGAACCGTCGGTTTCAGAACCGAACCTTTTGTAATATATTTTCAAAAAAATTAGAACCAAAATCGGAACCGGCCTCCCCCGGTTCCGGTTCCGGTTCTAGTTCTAGTTCTTGAATCGGAACCAGAAATCCGGTTCCGATCCTGGTTTTCCTGGTTCCGAACCCCCCCCGATTCCACGGTTTGAACTGGAACCTTGTCAGGTCTATCTGTAGCATCTGGGGGTAGTGGCTGGGGAAGTTCAAGCAATGAAGGTGGCTGGAGAGATCGATGTATTAAAAGTTCAACACATTTCATACATTGAAATCCATAAATAAAGTTGGGATATACATAAACACTATAACAAACAAATTCGAACATGAAATCAATCATATTACTTCTACATAAAACATAAGAACCAAGGGTGGCAATTCGTCTTCCTCTTGTAAGTAAGGCTCCATTCATTCCACGGTACAGTCTTTCTCAGGGCCCGTTTGTTTGTTGTGTCCAATTTCATGACAGATACTGCACTTGCGGCGGTATTCCTCGGGGAAAATTGTGCTGGGACCTTCATTAACCATAGGTGGGTTGGAACACCTCCTGCTGTTATGTCCTGGTTGTCCACACCTTCTACACGACTGTGTGGTTGTCCTCTCCGAAGACGAGGCATGTCGACCCTCCATCGGTCGACCTGATTGCCTCTTCGCCTTTGGATTTAAAACCACCCATGATGCGATGTCGGATGGCACAACCCATGAAGCAGGATGGCCAACAGGCATAATAGGAACTGAGTATGCATCAATAAGTGTCTCCCTCTTGTAGTAGTCCGCACACAGAGATGTAAAATCCAAATTCCGCTCCCTGCAACAATGAAAAGGGTGAGACTCACGTTTGGATAATATAAACCGTTAACTGTAAATTGTAATGTACCTTGCCGCTGCAAGTGCGTGTTTACATGGTAAAAAGTCCATTTGGAATTTGTTGCATGTGCATGTTTTCCGGGCTAAGTCAACCGTCCACTGTTTTCCCTTGTGTCTGACGGAGAATATGTTCCAGTCAACTGGATTTACGGTCATATAACCGCACTTCTCGACACGTTTGAGGATCAAAAGATGTGCTGCGTCGGTCAATCGATGACGCATGGACTGTGCATTTGCATGACGATCATGAAACCACTTCTGTAGCTTATTCCGAATGAACTCTGCCAGTGTCATTAGTGGCAGTTGCCGAGCGAATTTTAGGCATGAGTTTATGCACTCTACAACATTTGTGGTCATCAACCTGTACCTTCTTTGGGGACAGTGAACGCGGGACCACTTCTGTGGACCGGCATCAATGGCATAATCGTATGCACCCTGGTGCAGCTTACGTAACTCCTCCATGTGCCGATCATACTGGATTTCAATGTACGACCTAGCAGCGTAATCCATTATCTGGGCAACATCCTTTCTGTGGAATCGCTTCTTCATATTTTCACCAAAATGCCAGACACAAACGGTATGGGTTGCATAAGGGAACGCTTTAAAAATCCCTGCTTCAATGCTTGGATGGCGATCGGAAATGAAAACCAGATCATCTATATGACCAAGGGCACCCCTCAAGCATTCTAAAAACCACTCCCATGAAAGGTTGTTCTCTGAGTCACCGTACCCAAAAGCAATTGGATACACCTGTTCGTTTCCATCTTGTGCAGTTGCCACAAACATTGTACCCCCGAATCTTCCCTTCAAATGGGTACCATCTACTGCAATAACAGGACGCATACACCTCCGAAAACCTCTAATTGAGGACCCTAACGACATGAAAAAGTAGAGGAATTTACCATGGTCATCGCACTGTAAGTCCGTGATTATGCCCGGATTTTGCTGTTCGAGAACATACGCAAAAGATGGGAGCAGTTGGAAACTTTCTTCATGCGTTCCATAGGTTAATGACAATGCATATTGCAAGGCATCATATGCCTTACTGTACATGATTTGGATGCCATACATTGTTTTCATATCGGCAATTATGTCCTTCGGACGCATGAGACGACCATCGATTTGTTGAAGTCTAGGGGCAACGACTTCTCCGATTATGACTGCACCAGCTTGTCGGTGGCGACGGTGAATCTCCTCCAAGGGACAGCTGTGTTCGTTGACAAAACTTCTGACTTGAAAGTAAGTACCTTCTTCTCTCCTCACCGCTCTTAATTTTCACGTACAGTCGTCAATGATGCAAACCAAATGTAAAGTTGTCTTATTAGACCTTTTCACCTTCCATTCAAAGTTCTGCCGCATCGTAAAATGGCCAACTAGCCTCTTCAAATCCTTTTTACTCGGAAAAAATTGACCTTTATAAATCATGGTTCTCGGTTCTTGCGCTGCCAAGGTGCTGCTTGTACCAGTACCAATACCAAACGAGTATGAATCTGCTCCTGGAATAACCCAAGTTCTCGCATTAACAGAATCAGATGATGTCATATTACAACGGACCTCGGAAGTCCCAAGCATATCTGGTGCAATGCAACTAACTCCTTGTACACGTCTACCGCTTGTTTGCATTTGTGCAGGCTCTTCATCTACATTTTGGAGATCATGAGCATGTTCATTATTTGCCTCAGTATCAACCTGTTCATGGTTCGGGTAATTGCTCTGTTGATTGTACTGCGCATCGTACTGTTCATTGTCCTGTGCATCGTACTGCTCATTGTACTGCTCATTATACTGCACATCGTATTGCTCATTGTACTGCACATCGTATTGCTCATTGTACTGCTCAATTCGACTGCCAAACACATCACCCACATCACCCAATTGAATTTCAGCTGCATGTGCATGGTCGACCGCAACTTGTGGGACACCACACATGTTTCCCACACCTTCGCTGGGACCCCCTTGGGTGAACACTTGGTTGCTACCGCTAAAGGATCCAAACTGTTGGGTATTTTCAGGAGGAGGAATATCATTCCCTACCACATCTCCAGCTGTCCGCTCAGTTAGACTGACACATACTTGAGGGATCACTTGATCTTCCCCTAGCATAAACTGGACATCATCGTCATTCCTTATCAATGTGCGACACGTACTGCCAGGAACGAGTGATATTGATGACAACTCAACATTGTATTTGTTTACATCATAGTTCATAATAGTATGCACGATCGTCACCAATTCTTCGTAAGTCATATTGTTTGACACGTACATTCCCCGGTTATCGGATCCAACAAACCTCTGACTTCCGTAGGGTAACTGGTCTCATCGACCGTTGTAAGATATTACTATTCTAACCCGATTCATGAGGCTGTCAAATTAATAATCACAAACCATTAACAAAAACCCATGATTACACAATGTCTTCAAATATTACATGAAAAGCCTCGAATATTTTTTGAAAAAGGCTCGAATTTTTTTTCAAAAAAGCTCGAAATATTTTTGTCAAAAAGGCTCGAAATCAATTTCGAAAAGGCACGAATATTTTGTTAAAAGGCTCGAAACTTTGTTCAGAAAGGCACGGATATTTTTTGAAGAAGGCTCGAAATCAACCAAAATGCTGAAAACTTTTTTCAAAAAGGCTCGAAATATTTTTGTCAAAAAGGCTCAATAATAACTACAAAAGGCACGATGACATTGTTAAAAGGCACGAATAAATTTGAAACTCAATCGAGCCTTTTAGAAAGGTTATCGAGCCTTTTGAAAAGTTATCGAGCCTTTTGGAAAAGTTATAGAGACTTTTCCAAAAAGGCTCGATAACAATTTCAAAAGGCACGATGACAGTGTTAAAAGTTATCGAGCCTTTTGGAAAAGTTATCGAGACTTTTCCAAAAAGGCTCGATAACAATTTCAAAAGGCACGATGACAGTGTTAAAAGTTATCGAGCCTTTTGGAAAAGTTATCGAGCCTTTTACAAAGGTTATCGAGCCTTTTAGAAAGGTTATCGAGCCTTTTGGAAAAGTTATCGAGACTTTTCCAAAAAGGCTCGATAACAATTTCAAAAGGCACGATGACAGTGTTAAAAGTTATCGAGCCTTTTGGAAAAGTTATCGAGACTTTTCCAAAAAGGCTCGATAACAATTTCAAAAGGCACGATGACAGTGTTAAAAGTTATCGAGCCTTTTAGAAAAATTATCGAGCCTTTTGGAAAAGTTATCGAGACTTTTCCAAAAAGGCTCGATAACAATTTCAAAAGGCACGATGACAGTGTTAAAAGGCACGAAAATATTTCAAAAAGGCACGAATTTGTTTTCAAAAAGGCTCGATAACAACTTCAAAAGGCACGATGACAGTGTAAAAAGGCACGAAAATATTTCAAAAAGGCACGAAAATATTTCAAAAAGGCACGAAATCATTTTCAAAATGGCTTCAAGTTTACATACTAAAATGTGAACAACTTAAAAGAAGCAAGTTCAAGAAATATTACCTTATTTTACTGAAGAAGAAAGTCGGGGCAAGACCTTGAACTTTTATTTGTAGAGAGAGAGTAACTGATTATTTCAAGCCTTCGTTTATGTTGCAGAGAACAACTCAAAGAGAATAACATAAATGTTTAACTAAGGGCAATTTTGGTAGTTCACCATAATAGGTGCCTTTTAAACTTAACTTATTAAACCAGTGACATTCTCACCAATTCACTTTAAAAAGGTGATATTTTGGACCAATTCCACTAAAACAAACCCTAAAAAAAATTAAATCAAGAGAACCTTACATTTTCTATCAAGGCAAAATTTTCTCTAAGGTCTTGGTGACTTCTAAAGCTGAAACAAGGTTCCAAACCTAAAAAATGTTTTTAAGGAAAAGAGAAACTAAAGAGAGAAAAAATTAAAAACATATTAATATGAAGAAACATCCCTAAACATATATATATATACACTATAACAAAAGTGACTTATAGTGACACATTTCCTTGTGATAAATTTTAAATGTGCCACAGTATGTATTATTTTGTGACAAAGTTTATTATTTGTCATTATGTTTTATTCAATTGAGACTTTAAAAAAATAATTGTAACAATTAGTTAAAATACTTGATAATTTGTGACAAATTATATAATTAGTCACAAAATTACCCTATTAAAAAGGAAAGATTTTCTTTTATAAATAATTAGGTTTTTAAAAGGCACCAGAATCAAAATTTTTTTTTTTTTTTTTTTTTTTTTAAAGAAAAACGCCACAATTATGGTGTGGTTTTTTTTTTTTTTTTTTATTCCACCTTTACATGCTCTTGATTCTCCCTTTGTCACTACCATATCTAGATTTTCTCTTTAGTTTCTCTTTTTCTTAAAAACACTTTTTAGGTTTGAAATTGTGATCCATCTATAGAATTGAAGTCACCAAGATTGTATAGAAAATTCCGTCTTAATAGAAAAAGGTAAGCTTATTTTTATTTAATTTTTTTTAGGGTTTTTTTTCGTTTACTTGTTTTTCAGGGTCGGAATTTCAAATTTGAGTTTCATATAATGAAAGTTTCTTTGAATAAGGTATGTCTGTTCTTATGTAGAATATATCACTACAAGAAAAATGACCTATAGTGACACATTTCTTTGTGGCAAATTTTGAATATATCACTATAGGTATTATTTTGTGACAAATTTTATTATTTGTCATTATGTTTTTTTCAATTCAATTTTTTTTACAAAAATTGTCACAACTAGTTAAAATTTGATAATTTGTGACAGTTAATATAATTAGTCAGAAAATTACCTTATAAAAAATTGAAAGATTTTTTTTCAAAAAAAAAAAGAAAAGATTTTATTTTGTAAATACCTATTTTCTTTTCACTTATTTCAGATTTCCTAAACCATATCATGAATCTTTAAATTTTTTGTTCCAAACACCTAATCATATTTCCTAATTTCATTGAAACTCTCAATTCTATGACAATTTACTCAAGGTATGGTATCTCTAAATTTTGATTTATTTTTTTTTTTTTTTTAGGGTTTCTGAAACTTTTTTTTTTTTATCCTCTCTTGCCTCCTTAATATTGCCCTGCACTTCAACAATGGAATTATAAAAATAAAAATAAAAAACTTCACATAATTTCTCTTTCTACAGTTCCTAATTTTCTCCACCTAATCAAAATTAAAGCGATCCTTTAATTGATTTTTCTCCGGTATATTTCTCTCTAATCTCTATTTTGTTTCTCTATTTTTTTTCCTCGGACATAATTTCTCCATGATTTCGTTTCTATTGAATTCACCGTCACATGCACAGTGACCAGTACAGCAACAAAGACACGGGCGTTCAAGTTGCTCCCATCATCAAGCTTAAGGTGATCGTCATCGCCACCGGGTAAGGAAGAGGTCGCTGTCACCATCATCAAGCTAAGGATGCAACGAGCACTCATCGATCACTTCAATCTGACGATCTTTTTCCATAAGCCAATTATCTCGGTTTGTTCTCTAATTATTTGTTTTTTATGTGTTTTTGGTTGTGTTTTAATGTATATGAAAAAAAAAAAAAGTGTTATTGTCAATTGATTTATTGATTAACCTGAGTATTGTATGAACTTGACATTGTTTTATTCACTAGACTGAATGCATATAAACTGTTTGATGAAATGTCATGCTATTTAAAGAGAAAAAAAAGAAGCAAATAATGCACCTATTTTTTTTTTATTTTTTTTGGTACTATTACATTTTATAACTTAGAAATGCTTGGATTATTAAGGTAATTGTTTATAATTATGAATGTACTTTACAATTTTTTATGCGGTTACAAGCTAATACATATATGATTTTGTTTCATCTTGTATTCCATTTTGGTAGAGCCAACTAAATCAATTGGAATCTTAAAAATTAATCAAGATTTGAGTAAAAAAAAAAAAAAAAAAACTCACACATTTATCGAAGACTAAATATAACAATTACTGTTTGGAATTCAATTTTAATGAGGATTTTATTTTCTATAGAGTGGAAGTGCATGTCTTGGAGATACGATTTTACCGCAGACAAGTTCTCTCTCTACTATCTTCTTGATTGTCTCAATATACCATGCTACAGCTTGTTGATTCAGTTGAGGTTCTATGTATACATGGAGATGCAAAGCTTGGATGAGCCAAAAAAAAAAAAAAAAAAAACTTCTTACAGAATGCGAAGCAATTTGTGTTGTGGAAAGCCATTCGAAAGTGTTCGAATGCCTAACATTCAAACATTATGGATTTAATTAAAGATGTTCTTTATTATTATTTTTTTAATGTTAAATTTAATATTATATTGAATTATGAATATTATAATTATTTTAATTTCATAATACAAGTATATCATATAGATATGATATGTCTTCTTATATGTTTGTTTTCAATAAATATGCTAATTTGATCGTAATAGTTTAAATTATTGACAATTGTTTGGAATATTAACATTACTGACAGAACTACTTAGATACTAAAACAATAGTAACCCTTAATTGTCACTAACTATGTGTATAGTAACAAAATTTTCAGATAGTTAATTGTCCCTGAGTTTGTGAATAGTGACACAAATTTCAAACAATAAATTATCACTAAAAATGTGTATAGTGACAAAATCTTCAAACGGAATATAGTCATTAAATTTGTGTATAGTGATAGATTTTTCAGATAATTAATTGTCACTGAGTTTGTGAATAGTGACATAATTTTTAAACAATAAATTGTCACAAAAAATGTGTACAGTGACAAAATCTTCAAATGGTTAATTGTCACTAACTTGTATATAGTGACATATTTTTTGTTTTATCACTCATTAGGGTCAATTAACAATCTGTCACTAAAAGTCATGGTTTACAAATAATTGTTACTAACCATAGTGACAATGACACTATAAGTATCACAAATACTTTTAGTGACGGAGGCATAAGTGACGATTTTTTAGTGACACTTTTTTTGTCACAGTATTGATATTGTGACAAATTTTTCACTTATTGTGACAAATATTTTTTATCACTATATGTCATTTTTCTTGTAGTGTAGGGAGACTAGGTGGATGGCTGAAAGTCGGCCGTCAACCAACTGACAACTTGCCGACGGCCGGTCGAAATATTTTTTTTAAATATTTTTTTCCTGTAATTGAATAAATATCATAATATTTCATATATTTTCATATATTGAACCTAAAATAGAAAATCAAACTCCAAAAACCTCAATATTGACTATTGAGAATCAAGTCAAGTCAGCTAATTAGTGTTGTTGTGTTGAGCTCAATGTATGGGATTATTTCCCAGGCCACCAGCTGATTTTCACAAATTCTTTCTCTCTCTCTCAATTATGTTCTCATCTTCTCGATCTTCTTCTTCTTCTTAGCTCTTCCACAGTACAAACTCCATTAAAATTCAACACAAAATACAAGGCATTACAAAAGACTTCCATCCACTTTTGTCCCCAAAATCCCTAATCTTCAAATCCTTAAATTTCTCTCACCTGACATAACTCACCAAACAAATTGAAGAAGACCAGAAGTGAAGAAGAAGAACTCAAGAAAGGACTATCACGATCGGGCGACGGTGATGAGTGGCGGAACCAGGCCGACTTTCTCCGACTTGCATTTTCCCGCCTAGTCACGCCAACTTCCTCCAAATCGAGGCGCCAACCCTCCGACCACCGACTAGGCGCCGACTAGTCGGCTCTAGTCGGCGACTTTTGTAACACCGGAAACAAGTGAATGACTATTTACTGCATTCAGTGTAAGTCGTAATAGTGATGCATAATTTCTCAAAAACGGTGCGCGTTTGAGGAATGCCATAAAAAAGGATTATTTACTGCTTACCTGTTGCGTGTCTTATTTGAGAGTCTTTTAAGACATACAACTCACGCCATGTATATATTTTTCAGAAACAAGCTTTTTAGCTCCTAAAAGGAACACTAAGGTTGAAACTTAATTTTTTGTTAGGCGGGTGTTTTGGGATAAAAATAATATTTGTTGATGATAATGATTTTATGGACTACATTTTCCCTTTTTTATCTTGATTTTTTTTGTTTAAAAAGTTTTTCCTAAGAGACAGATTAATAATTAAATTTTCTTCAATTTTGTACATTAATTATTATAGATTAATTCAAAAAATTAGGAAAAAATATATTATTTTCATTTATAAATATAATAATAAGAATCTAAAATGCAAAATCACTTTTTAGAAAAGTCCATTTACATTTTCTCTTCCATTTGTGATAGGGATTTAAGTCTTACAATTATCTAAATGTAGAGAAACATCTCTCTATCTCAGGTATGATTAACGAATATCCTTTGATCCGACAATATATGATTTTAAAAAAAAAATTAATTAAATGCTAAAATAAATGTTAATTTGTCTATCATATAAAATAAATTGGAAATAAAATTTTGATTTAAAAATAATCAATAAAAATTTAATAACATCTATAGTTTATATATAAACATTATGCAGTTATTAAAAAATTCAAATGAGTAACAGAATTGGTCAAGGCTTCGCTTGAACATCATGATGTCTCAGGTTTGACAACTGATGAGAACAAATTATAAAATGGTGTGAAATGAGAGGGGGAGGTAGGAATGGATTCGGTGGGGGTGGGTGTATGGGATGAGGTGCTTTCAATATAATATCATATATTTTCAAAAGACAATAAAGACCTGCAGGTGCAGGCCGTGATTGAGTTTATTACACCTATATCAATAGATGACATTTCTTGTGGGTCGTAAAAGTTCATAACACGACCCACAAAATGGGTCGTAAATATAATTACGACGTTTTTTTTAAACACATTGACGACGTGTTTGGTACGCCGTATTTAAGGGATATCATTCACGACATCATTTAATGTAGCTTGCGGCTGAATGCTGTAAATTACAACGTTTTTTTAAAACACATTGACGACGCGTTTGGTACGCTGTATTTGAGGGATATCATTCACGACATCATCTAATGTGGCTTGCAGCTGAATGCCGTAAATAGTCATTTACAGTGTTCTTTGCGCGCAGTAAAAGGATGGTTCTGTTGTAGTGGCTATTAAAAAAGTATGTGTTCCCACAATACTCCATTAAATGGCTCCCTTCATAATTTTTTTATTATTATATTGATGTTTCACTTTGTAATTACTTCGTAAAAAAAATATTGGAAACATTTTTCAAGTAATTTCCGAGACTTTCTAGGTATTTTCGAGATTTTCCAGGTAATTTTTGAGATTTTCCATGTATTTCCGAGACTTTTCATATATTTTTAAGACTTTTTCATGTAATTTCTGAGACTTTTCATGTATTTTTGAGACTTTTTAGGTAGTTTTCGAGACTTTTCAAATAATTTCTGAGACTTTTCAAGTATTTCCGAGACTTTTCAGGTGGTTGCCAAGACTTTTGGTAATTTTCAAGACTTTCTGGGTAAAAATGAAATTTTCCAAGACATTTGGTCATTTCCGAGACTTTTGGTCATTTCCGAGACTTTTTGATAATTTTCGAGATGTTTGGTAATTTCCAAGACTTTCTAGGAAAAAATGAAATTTCCGAAATGACCAAATCCAGAAGTCTCGAAAATTTTTATTTTTACCCAGAAAATCTCGAAAATTACCAAAAAGTTTCGAACACCACCCTAAAAGTCTCGAAAATACATGAAAAGTCTCAGGAATACATGAAAAGTCTTAGAAATTACTTGAAAAGCCTTGAAAATTACCTGAAAAAAATTTCCCTTTTTTTTTTCATCTTCTTCTTAATCGACCTCTTTTCAACCTCCATTAAAGGTCAATTTCGACCTCTATGGAGGTCGAACAGATCTCCAACAAAGGTCGAACGACTTTAACCTCTGATGGAGGTATGTTCAACCTCCAATGAAAGCAGATGAAGAAGATGAAAAAAAAATGAAAAGTAAATAAAACATATATGTAAAGTAAGTGCATTTTTGAAAGTTCACTTACTTTAGTGCCTTTAAAACTTAAGTTATTAAAGTGGTGACACTCTTGAAACACCAACTCAAAAGAGTGACAAAATCCCTTATTTTCACCAATTAATGGTATGCGGTTTTTGCTGATTATTCAAACCAAAGGGTTTGATTTGACATTTGATCAAAAGTCGGGGGATTATTTACGATTCTCCCATTAAAATAAGTGTATTTGTGATTTGCATGCATTTATATTTTATTGATAATATACATATAGAAATAAAATATTACATTGTGAAATGCAAGGAAATTAATTAAAGACGAAAATAATAAAATATTCAACAATTGATATGAAACTCTTATCAAGTGAGATCGGTTGAACATGTGGATCAAAAACTATTCAAATATATGATAATTTTATTTTGCTCTTGTCCAACAACAGCGATGGATTTATAACTTTTAAGATTCATGAAGTATCATAAATGCAAGGAAATTAATTAACACTAAGGGGTCGTTTGTTTTTTTGTCAGAAGACTGAATAGTCCTGAATTTTACTGAAGACTAAATAGTGACTGAAACCTGAATCTGAATGACATGTTTGTTTTTTTTTTTTCTCACGTCTGAATGTACTGTCAACATGTTTATTTTTTAAAAATAAAATTGTCTGAAAAGAAGTAATTTTACATCTATACCCATACTAATTAAAAGAAGAAATTTAACATACAACACTCTAATTTATAAGATTTTGCATGTTCCTTCGCAAACAAAGTTTAATTTAACAAAACAAAAAATTTATCTAGGAATATAATTTTACATGTTATTCTGCAAACAAAGTTCAAATTCAATTTATTGTTAAAAAAAAAAAGTTCAAATTCAATTTTACATATTGTCCAAATATCCAGTACATAATTCTAGAAACCATTTTTTTTTTTTTTTTTTTTTTTGGTTTCCTGGATCATATGCAACCAAAAACCATTTTTTTTTTTAAAGGTTCCTAGATACCTTTTTTTTTTTTTTTTTTTTGAAATAGGTCCCTAAATTATATACACTGGTATATATAAATATATATAAACAATTATTCTATAACTTCTTCAAGCCGCGAAATCTACTCAATATCGAATGCAACCACAAAAAGAATATTTGATAAATTATATAACTGCAACTATGACAATCATAACAAATTATCATTCTAGATTATGTTTAAAGAGTTCTATAACTGCCACTATAAGTATATAAAAAAATAAAAAATTAAAGAGTTCTTACCGGGATTTGGTAGGAGAGAAATTCAATTGTTTAATCCCAGGAAGATTTCAATATGAGAAGTGATTAAGGTTTTTTTGTTCTGAAAGCCTTTTAAAATAAGAAATACGTTAAAAGAAATAATTCTACACTATATCAAATTAGGATAAATTTAGAAATATATCTTTTTTTGGAGGATAGACTTGGAAGAAAATATTTTAATTATAATTCAGTGATTTGGAATTAAGTTAAAAGTCATGATTTCTTACTTTTTTTTAAAGTTGTTTTTTGATATTTTTAAGTTGTTTGACCACTTAAAAAAACAAACAAAATAACTTAATGAGTTCAATTCAGACTCATTAAGTCTTAAGTGGAAAAAACAAACGACCCTTAATGCTAGACAACCCAAAAATTTTGCCCAAATTTCAAGTCAAATGATGTGGCAAGTGGCTTTTTCATTATCAACATAATCTCATGTTGTGTGTGGTGATAACAACTCACTTGCTACATCATTTGGGTTGAAATTTGGGTTAAATTTTTGGGTTATCTAGCATTACCAGTGTTCTAGTAATCGGCCTAGGCGGCCAAAAAACGTACCGAAAAGGTGAAAATCGGACCATTTCTGCGGTGGGCGCGTAATTGGACACGTGGCTGCATAATCAGGCTAGGCGGGTCAAAGCTGTTGACTCCACCGTTCTTCTGCACCAGAAATCAGCTGGAATAAGGCACGGGATCGCCGTTTCCGACTACTGGACCAGCTAGGGTTTGGTCGGTAATGGTGGCAGGCGTGAGGTTGAAGATGAAGTTGAGGAAGGTGGGGTGCGTTTAGCAGCAAACTGGGGTGCATGCAAGCTTCACTTAAGTCAGGTTGGGCCAACGTTTGGACTTGTGTTTGGGCTTGTGGCGTGAGCTCTGATTTGCGTGGCAAATAACGAAACGCCCCCTGATCTCTTATAAAATCACAATAGCTTCAATCTTCCTTAAATAATTACACTTATATCCCTAGCGTGATTTTGATGCCTTAGTGTGATTTTGATGCCTTAGCGTGGGTTTTATTGGGTCAATTGATGCTTATTGAGCCAATTGAGGCTTATTGGGTTAGATGCAACATTAGGCCTAGGCTTAGTGGGTTTTCTTTGGATTTGATATGTGGAATTTGTTTGTAATTGTGTTTTCCGATTAATCCCTGATTAATCACCGATTAATCGGCCTAGGCGCTGGGTCTCCGCCCGACTAGCGCCTAGCACTTACTAGAACACTGAGCATTACTCATTAATTAAAGACGAAAATAATAAAATATTCAACAATTGATCTGAAACTCTTATCAAGTGAGATCGGTTGAACATGTGGATCAAAAACTATTCCACTATATGATAATTTTATTTTGCTCTTGTCCAACAACAGCGATGGATTTATAACTTTTAAGATTCATTAAGTATCATAAAATTCAATAAATTATGATGAAATTATATTTGTATCATAACAATGACATTACTATGTATATATATAACCAATTTTGAATAAAATTCGCACATTAGAATTTATTTATTTTTTTACAATATTTTTAACAAATATTCAAAAACTAGTTTTGGTGTATGAAAAATATTCAATTTTCTTTTTATATATCACATCTAGGTATTGCGATTTGAAAGAATGAATAAGTTCGTATGTCAATTTCATTTATATTACCATCTATAATTAAAAATTCTAAGAAACACATACTGTACTTGAATTATTTGAAGGGAATTGTTTAATTGTGTGTGATTCACGAGATGGGATACGAATTAAATGTTGTAAAAATAAGCCAAATTTAATAAATTTGTCGAACATGTTAACGTATAGATGCATGAATTACTACAAATAATTAAATACATACAAGCGTGGAGTGCATGACAACTTCACTTGTTCTATTATAATGAAGGTTCAAATCCACAATTGCCAAAGAATTGCATACCATTTAATACATCTCAAACTTCGGAATCTGGATTTCTAGTCATAAAATATTGAAATTCAAGTCATACTTTTTGATATTTTTGTCTATATTTTTATAAATTTAGATTCCCGTTGTATCCATCAAAAACTAAATTATTTACTTTTTTTTCCATATCAATATATCATATGCATGAATAATAGTTAAGATTTAATAATTCTTAAGGTATTTTATTATTATTATATTTTGTTTATAGTTATTTATCCTTAATAATATGTCAAAAGAAAGAAATTTGTAATATATAAAATCATGATAATATTGGAATTAATTATAGCTTTGGAATGAAATATTTTAAATGCTGATTTGGAATTAGGTGAAAGGTCAAGATTTTTTTTACTTTTTATTTTAAGTTGTTTTTGAGTATTTTTAAGTTGTTTGACCACTTAAAAAAACAAACAAAACAACTTAATTAATAGGTTCGTTTCAGACTCATTAAGTGTTATGTGGAAAAAACAAACAACCCCTAACTTAATAAAATAAGTTTATATAGGACCAAAATAAGTGAGTGGCAAAAATGTCTCCCCTTGTCTCATTCTTTACTTTTATTCTTGGGTAGTGTTAATGCACTAGGACACAGGTTAACAACTGTAGTGGCCAAAAACCGGCCTACGGTCCAGTAGTCGAGCTCGTCATTGAACAAATGCCAAAACATGGCCCAAGCCCACTAGCCCACTCTCAAAAAGACCAAAAAGGTCCAAAGTCAACCAATCCGATAAACAAAGGCCCACTTAAGGCAGGCCCATAGCCTGACCCGACTCATTAATAGACCAACTTCAAACATAGTCAAAGGGCCCTTTAAACCTTGGTCGAACGTTGCAAAGACAAGCAATCAAGCCCTCTTATTGCCAGGTCTAATGCGAATTGAAACGGGCAATAAAGGGTCCAAGATCCACGCCCTCACATAAAGAGGTTGAGTGGTGAAGGCTTCAGGCCTTCACTATAAATATCAGACTCCTTATAGAAAGAGGTCCTGATTCTCTCATCTCATACACAAAAGCTCTCAAAAGATAGCTCCGCAATTCTCTCCTAGCATTAATTGCTGCCTCACACTCAAACATATAAATTTACATCGAACCATATCTAAACCATATAAATTTATTGTGTTCAGCTTTATTTTTATTTCGTCAAATTATTCTAATTTTTTACAGTTTGCATATGGACTCAAATCAGTTGTCCAAAAATGATATCTCAATTTATATCTGACCAACCAAATTGGGACATGTGTATATATTTATTAAATATAGACACATGTCCCAATTTTAATAAATGTAAACACATGTCCCAATTTGGTTGGTTAGGCACAAATTGGGACACCATTTTTAGACAACTGATTTGAGTCCATATGCAAACTATGAAAAAAAATAGTACTAGAGCCCTTAATCCTTCGTCTTCATTTGCAGCTAATTCAGACTTGCTTTTCGGGATCCATTAGAGCATCTCCAATGCAAGAGTGGCTTGTGAAAAAAAAAATGCCACGTAGGATTAATAAATATTCTGTTAATAAATCTTTCTCCAATGCAGCCATGCATATTCAACATCAAGTTGTTGTGGCAAAAAAAAATATTAGACATTGTCAATATGACCGTCTATTTTTAGACGGTCTATTACACAGCTATTTTTTCGGTTGACTCATCAAGTATTTAAAACTAACATTAATTTTTCATCTATTTTTAGTAAGGAAATAAAATAAAAAAATAAAACAGAAAAAAAAATGGACACATCATTAAAAAAATTATATTTTAGACAGAAGTATTGGAGACTAAGAGCTTGTTTAGTTGGGCTTTTGAAAAGCATTTATTGGTAAAAGATCTACTTGTAGTAGATCTATTAGAAATAGAGTTTTTGAAAAGAAAAAAATGTAGTTGTTTGGTTGGTAAACGTTTTTAAAAAAAATCTATTTGGAGAAGCACCCCTCTATGAGCTTTTGTCTAGTAGAGTTTTAAACTCTACTAACATCTACTCGATTTAAAATAGACAATCTTAAAAGTCCAACCAAACAACTTTAAAAAACTCAAATAGATGTTTGTAGACCTTTTGAGATAATAGAAAGCTTAATCAAACAAGCACTAAATTTTGAGTTGATTGTCTATTAAATCTATTTTTATACCACATAAGAAGTAAGACTCTTGACATTATTGTCATGTCAACGATTATTAGTATGCAAACCACTTTTACGTTGGAGATGCTCTAACCGGCTTATTACTTATTAGGAAATGTCCCATGAAGCACGTAGATTTTGCCATTTTGGTAAGTCAACATGATTTCAATTAAATAAACACTCTTGCTTTTGGCATGAATTACCCATGTAAATAGGTCGACGTGAGAGCATATTCAAAACCCTTTTATTTTCACTATTCAAATATCTATTTGCTTACCTATGTGGCAATTTGAGGAATGAAAAAAGAAGAATCACTACAAAAGACTCTTCAATTAAAAATATATTTATATTATTTTAATTAAAGACTCAAATTCATCCCTCCCCACCAACAAATCTAATTACTTTTTAAATGCACTAGTTTAAACTAGTATTATTTTTAGATGGATGTGAAAATAATTTGAATGACCTTCCAAATTATTGATATATTATTATTAAATATTCAATATTGATTTCATTTTAAAAATCTAGATAAGACTTTTCTAATGGTATAATTTTTATGATGATAAAATTTATAAATTAAAACTTATTATATATTAATTGAATTTAATTAAAAATATAAAAAAGATATAGATATCAAATATTAATGATGATATGAGAGTGAGAAGTTGATCTTTAATATTTAAGAGAGAGAAGAAAAATTTTATTTGAACAATCTTATTTGAAGAGTCTGTTGGAACTAAATATACTGATGTGGCTCAAATATCTTGGAGATACTTTGACTTATCTTATTTGTGTGCCTTTTGTCCACTTGTTAATCTGCCTTAAAATATGTGCCTCTTGCCTTTTTTTTTTTTTTTCCTTAATCGTTGCTAAAATAAAAAATAAATAAATAAATAACTTAAAAACTCTGTTCATAACAAGTTGTAAATCCATCTCCACAAGTACTACTAGTCTACCACTCTTCATTTAAAAGTTAAAACAAAAATGGAGTTGTTCTTTGCTTCTGGTTTGATTCTCTTCACTACTTTGGTTTCTTTATCTCTTGCATACATTTTCTTCAACAAATCCAAAGGCAATCTTCCTCCAGGCAGGATGGATTTGCCGTATATCGGCGAAACCCTAGAATTTCTTAAGGCATCCAAAAAAGGCCATCCTGAGAAATTTCTCCTTGACAGGATATCAAAATACTCTTCCAAAATCTTCAAAACATCAATCCTGACACAACCTGTCATGGTCTTCTGCGGTCCGGCCGCAAACAAGTTCTTGTTCTCCAATGAGAACAAGCTCATCAGCATCTGGTATCCTGTCACACTCAAGAAGATCTTCCCAATTTCAACTAAAGAATTCGGAAAAGCGCAATCCAAGAAAACAAGGCAGTTGCTACCGAATTTCCTGAAAGCCGAAGGCCTGATGAATTATATAAGCGCCATGGATTACATTGCACAAATACACTTCCAGGCCGATTGGGAAGGGAAGGAACAAGTGCCTGTTTATCCACTTGTGAAGAAATTTGCTCTGTGGGTTGCTTGCAAAGTGTTTTTGAGCATTGAAGACCCGGACCATGTCGACAGGTTTGTGGATACTTTCAATACTTTGGCCTGTGGAATCATTTCGATTCCTATAGACTTTCCAGGGACACCATTCAGCAAAGCTATCAAAGCTGCTGATGAATTGAGAAGGGAAGTGATTGCTTTGATAAAACAAAGGAAAATCGATCTTGAAGAAAAAACAGCGTCTCTAAATCAAGATCTATTGTCACATATGTTGGAAGAAACTGATGAGAATGGACAGCCTATGTCTGAGATATATATAGCCGAAAAAATCATCGGTTTGGTGGTTGCTGGCCACGACGGTGTCAGCTCCGTCATGACTTCTATCGTCAAATATCTTGCCGAATATCCTGACGTCTACAACAAAGTCTTAAACGGTATATACTAATTCAATTTAATTGAGATTCTAATAATTATATAGGCTTGTTAAGTCTATTATCCAGATCATATTATTGTTTACAGAACAAATGGAGATAGCGAAATCGAAAATTCCTGGAGAGTTCTTGAACTGGGAAGACTAAAATGAAGTATTCATGGAATGTTGCGTGTGAAGTGTTGAGACGTGAAACTCCTGGTTTGGCTGCTTTCAGGGAAGTCATTAATGACTTTATTTTCTCTGGTTATTCAATTCCAAAATGCTGGAAGGTTAGTAGTTTATATATATATGCAACATAATAATATTACATATATTAATTAATTCATTTTATTAACACTTGTTCTACTTAATGATATGTATGTGAGTGTGTATATATATATATATAGTTGTACTGGAGCGTCCATTCAACACACAAGAATGCTGAATATTTCCCAAAACCTGAACATTTCGATCCGACAAGGTTCGAGGGGGAGGGACCGGCTCCTTATACATTTGTTCCATTCGGAGGAGGACCAAAGATGTGCCCTGGAAAAGAGTACTCGCGTTTGGAGATACTTGTGTTCGTGCATAATTTGATGAAGAGGTACAACTGGGAGAAATTGTACCAGATCAATTATCATTGACTCATCTAGTAGTATGTACTAGTATTTGTAGTCAAGCTTGCTTTCAGGTATGCCAAAAATTAATAATGGTTAATGGTATTGTAAAAACTTGTGGATTTACTACCACCAACCGTTTGCTTTTCACCCTTTTCGAGGTCATTAAGGTGGAACAATATAGATTCTTCTAACATGATGACTCATCATCATGTGGCAATAACATGAAGCCTTGAAAGTTGAAATCACGTGTGCTTACATTTTTAGTGATGTCATCCTTGCCTAAAATAGGCTTTGCTTTGTTGTTTAGTGAATGTAATCTGAAACCATCAACAAAAGGCGAACAGTAATTATTCTCCATCTTTCACTTTATCTCATGTTAGTGTTATTCTCTCGTTTTTCTTCATCTTGTTTCTATTATATCATCTATTATTTCAATTTTATTATAACAATTTTATTATAACATGTTATCAGCATGATACTGTTATTTTCATAAACTGAAGCTTCTGAATTTATTACCACTAGAACCTGAAGTTCCTAAATTTATTTCCAGAACCTGAAATTTCTAAATTTATTATTACTAAAACCTGAAGCTTCTAGATTTTTATTTATTAATACCAGAACCTGCAGTTTTGAATTTACTTTCCCGTATTTTATTTACTTTTACATAATTTTTATTTAAACAATTTGGTTACCCATCCAAAACCTGAAGTTTATGGATTTATTTATCATTACCAGAACCTGAAACTTCTGGATTTATTTACTTACAAATATTCCTTTATATATCTGAAGATTTAAATTTCTTGGATTTTTATCAGACCAGAAGTTCTGAGTCCGATTATGATTTTCAGATAACCAAAAGTTGTAATAATGTCAAAGCTTGCAAATTTGAATTTGCTGCACTAGAAGTGTCTGGGGACAACTACATGTCCTGGGTTATTGACGCCAGATTACTTCTAAAATCAGAAGGCTTGTATTACACCATTGAAGATGGGGCCGAGGCAAATGAACAAGACAAATCTACCGCCATGGTTATTATCCGTCGCCATTTGCATGAGGATCTAAAAGCCTAATACATAACTGTCACAGAACCAGAAGTTCTATGGCAAGAGCTAAAAGACCGAGTTGATAAACAACCCAATGTTGCATTACCAAATGCCAGGTATCAGTGGCAATATTTACGCTTTCAAGACTATAGATCAGTCTCTGAGTATAATTTTGTTTTATTCAAAATCACTACACAGCTGAAATTGTGTGGTTAGGATGTAACAGAAAACGATATGTTGGAAAAACCATTTACAACCTTTCATGCCTCGACCATGATATTACAACAGCAATATTGAGAACGTCGATTCTCAAAATATTCAGAGCTAATCTCATGTCTCTTGGTTGCAGAAAAAAATAGTGAGCTCTTAATAAAAAATCATGAATCAGGCCCGATCGGCTCTACAACATTCCCAGAAGTGAATGCTAATACTATTGGAGGACATAGTCACGATCGTGATCGTGATCGTGGTCGTGGTCGCGGTCGCGGTCGCGGTCCTTACCGTGGTTGTGGTCGTGGCCGTGGTCGGGGTCATGGAAGAGCATATGGTTATTTTGGTCTGGGTGGTTATAATCAAAATAATGAAAATACTCTCCATAAATGGAATGTTAATAAGGCCAGACCAAATAAAGGGAAGAGTATCCAAAAGAGGCTTAAGAAAGATGATGGCATTTGTTTCAGGTGTGGCTGTCATAATCATTGGTCACGTACATGCCGCACACCTAAACATTTGGTTGAGCTCTATCAAGCATCGATCAAAGAAAAGGAAAAGGAGAAGAATCCTGAAACCAACTTCATGGAGGATTTAGATTTTATGGATATCATCCAGTTTAATGTTTCTGATTTCCTAGATGATCTGAATGATAAAGTGACCACTTCAATTGGTGATGGAAATGTCCATACCAATTAAGTATTGCTTGTAATATGTTTTGTTGTCATGTGAAATACTTATGTAAAATATTCCTTATGTAATATATACTTTTGATCACTCTATCTAATATGCATTTTATTCTTTTTTTTTTTTTTGTTTTTTTTTTTTTTTTTGTGTGAATAGATATATATGTCTTTAAACGATAAATTGGGTGACATTGAAAATATGTCTAACCGATAGTACAACGACACATACGATTCTGCGGAATCAGAAATACTTTCTAAATTTAACCTTGTTTAAAGCAAATGTTAATACAATATCAGGTCCAGCAGATCTGATAAAAGGCTCCGGTAGAGCCATTGATCGGACCATATTTACACCTATTTGAGGTCCCCATCTCCTATTTTTTGTACTCGTTTTTGAGCGTATTTTTGTATATAATGTATTTTTGTGAGCCTTGTGTAGGTTATTCACCATAAACAAGGTATTTGAGCTTAATTGATGAGTTTTGGAAGTTATTTGGACTGAAATGGTAATAGCTCGTGCAGTACACCTATATTTCGGGGGCCATATCTTTCTCCTCAGAATGAACTAGGTTTCGTACTACCTATGGTTGGAAAGCCCCGGCTGTCCTCTTTCCAACGGTTTTTACGGATCACGATTCCAATATTTCTAAAGAAAGTTATGCTTGTTTCCGTAACGGTGCGCGATGCTGAAAACCACTGAAGAATTCCAGAGAATGGGCGCTGTACGGTCGCTGTACAAAAGGGCTGTACGTACAGCGCCCTGGGCGTAAATTTCACGATTTTTGGTCGATTTTGAAGGGCAATCTTGTCCTTTCACACCCCATTCGTGCCCTAACCTCCCAACTCTTTAAATACCCCCATTTGGGGTCTGAAACAAGGACTTCCACACCTCCCACACCCAAAAACCGAACCTCACACCTTTCTTCATCTTCTCCATCTTCTTCCCCAAATAAGTGAGAGTTTCAAGCTCCCATGGAGGATTTTCCTCCATGGGAGCTCACCATACATCTCCACCACCCTTTTTACACTACATCCACCCATCTAGGAGTAGATTACAAGAAGAATGGAGTGGTCTTTGGACCAAAAACGAGCTAGGAAATCAAGGAGAGCTTGGAGGAGTTGTCTTCAAGGGTTGTCTCCTTTAAACTCATTTCTTTTTGTATTTCTTGTTTTCTTGGATGTAATCACCAATTTGGGAATTTTGTAAACCTACACTTGTGCAATATATGTATGAATGTTTCTTAAATTCTTTGGGTTTTGTTTTGCTCTTTGCTAAATCTATAATTGTCTCTCTTATTGTGATACTCATGTGTGTGGAGGTCCGAAATTGACATGTATGCATAATTGGGATTAGGAGTAGAGTAATTTAAATTAGGAGTAGAGTAATTTAGTATCCCATAATTGTTTGTATGTTGATGGGGGAACCAAAATTACTATGTTTAAAATGATTTGAGTGTTTGAGTATTAGCTCCAAAGAGTGGGAAAAGCTTGGTTGATTATGCATTCATGTGCTAGATTAGGCTTGGGTTCCATATTCTTGTGCTTAATGGGTCTTTTTATCAAGACACAATTGCTCATCCCATGGCTTGGGTTTGGGTGATGAATTGATTTTGTTGAATGCCTTAATCAAGAGAATGAACCCTTAACTTGAATTGAATGTTCTTAATGATAACAATCAACTATTTGCACATTGTTGTTTGGTGAGCTTGTCCCATATTTAGCCATCCATCTTAGGGAGATTTGAGAGATAAGGAGAGAGCTTTCTCTATGAGAGAGTTGAGCATGCATGAGATTGGAGAACGCCGTAGTCGTCCAGTGGTAAGGACATCTCGGATTGACACCCGAGAAGACCCGGTGTTCGATTCCCGGCTACGGATGAGGGGTCTCCTTTCTATCCATTTTGTATTTCTTTCTTTGTATTTTTTTCTCTCCTTCGATGTGTACTTTCATTCATTAGGGAATTTATATAAACCTAGCATTGTTGCCTTTTTTGTTACATATGCTTGTTGATGGTTGAGTGGTCCTTTGAAGTGCTTAAAGCTTTCAAGTGGTTAGCCACCATTTGAATGAACTTAGGTTGTTGTGTGAAGGACCGAGAGGTGAAGCACTCAACGTGCACTAGTAGATTGGCCACTACATGTAGAGTCAGCGCGCGGTTTTGCATGTATTGTCGCTATGTGTGTCTCATAGTTCTTAAGGAACTCGAGTGCAGTTCGGGCAACCATCGAGAGATAGGTTGTTGGTGCATGTCGGTATAGCCGTTGTTGCTGGAGTGAGGACAATTGGCGAGGATTAAGTGAGCACGGCATTCAACATTGACTATGCATGTTTGTATGAAATTGTGTGATTGTTATGGTGGAGTCATTTACTTAGTGTAACCATTTATATGCCATATCTCTCACATCCATTCTACCTCTGTAAATACTTTTGTACATAATTTATCTTTTCATTGCAATATTTACATTTAATGCACACACACACCTCAATTTATATTTTCCAAATAAGCTAAGCTAGCGACAGTTGACGGATTCCACCTCCCTGCGGAACGATACCCTTGCTTGCACGCTATACTAGTCTCTTGACTCGTGCACTTGCGAGGTTGAATGTAAAATTCAAATCTTTTGATACACCTCAACGACGTGTCATCAAAATGGCGCCGCTGCCGGGGAGGTGGCTTATTCATTGATAGTTACTAGTTTTAGCTTAGGTTCTGTAAATATCTTAGATTTATTGCTTTTTATTGCTTTGCGGAGTAGTTTGTTATGTTGAAAATAAACATCTCTTTTAATCTTGCCATTCATTGAATGCATGCAATGTTTAGGCTAGGTTTGGGGGTGTAAGTCGTGTTATTTTTCTTATTTTTTGTTTAAAGCATATGCATTTGATTTTCTTTGAGTTGTTTTGTGCAAGGAGAGAAATTTACAGGTCGGATGGACCACACAACTCAAGAGAGCTTCGCGAAGGCTTGGTTGGTTCGAATAACCACTCGCGAGGGCTTACGCTTCAAGGGTATAATGCTTTGCTTATTTTTGTGATTTTTATTTATGTTTAGATCTAAGAGTGGATTTGTGTTGTGCTTAGATCTTAGAGTGTTTGTTGTAGACAATTTTCAAATCTCTGCTCAAATCGATCATTTTTGAAAAATCTTGGAATTAGAGTCCATTTTTGTTGAGTTGTTTTCTTTGTGTGCCGGTAGAGACATGCATTGTATGCTTTTAGCTCCGTGCATCGCTTAAATTTGCTTGTACAGTGCCAATCTCTTGATGTTGAGGTGGATGAGACCTCTATGTTTGTTTAGCCTAGGAAAATAGTGGAGACTACCCTAGTGAGGTTTCGAGCCTATTAGCGCCAAATTCAGAGGGTATATTTTGTTTCTACTCTTAAACACTCTTCGATTTTGTTCTTAATTGTGATCTCATTGTACATACATTTTGCATTGATTGCCATAGAACTACAATAATGTGGACTGCTTGTTGAGATTTGTATTCCCTTGTTAGATGGACTTTTAGAAATGATTTTGGGCTTGAGTGTGTGCGAAACTACTAAAATAGCCTAAACACTCCCACACCCCTATATTCATTGCAAATTGAGGCCAAACACTACACCCCTAACCATTCACTAGTTATTAATCATGTTAAGGTGTATAGCTTAATGGAAGTTATGTATTGTAAAGCTCTAATTTTTGTAAAAGCGTGTACTTAGGCAAATGCATGTAAATTGTGCTAGGCAAAGGCTTACAAAAAAAAAAAAAAAAAGGGAACAAAAAGAACAAAAAGAACAAAAAAAAAAGAGAAAAGAAAAAAAAGAAAAAAAAAAGAAGAAAAAAAGAAAGAAAAGAGAATAAGTGTGAATTATAAACACTTAAGCCTTTAGTTCTTCAATTGTAAAGTTACTCTTAAATATGAGTACAAATGTAGCACAAATGTGCAATGTAAATTTGATAGCCTAGACGTTTGTAGTATAGTGTAATAGAGCTAATTTTGTTGTAATGTAATGTGTAAACACCTTGGCGTGGTTAATAGCTTTATCCTTCCCACTCCTACCATATATTTCATTCCACAAACTTTCACATATCACCTTGGCCACAATATAAAGTGAGGGAAAGCCCATTTGATCTTTTAGAAAGTCTATATTGGGAATGTGAGTCAATGCATGCTCTTTCCACGTTCATGGCATTTCAATTCCTTCCATGAGATATATCACTAAAAATGTGCGTTTATTGAAATACTCATATGCGATATATTAGATTCCAGTACATAAACTCATTCGCATATGTTTGATTGAGAGTGATCGCCTAGGTTCTGAGTGGAAAAATACGACTGAAATCCAGGGAGGATTAAAGTCAAGGCGAATTTCATCTTAGGCAATTCGAGCGTAGTTGTTTTGTAAACCGAAAACATCCTAAGTTTTGGCATACTTGCATTGCGTGATGCATTGTTATTAATTGGTATATTTGAGATACTAGCATGCATGTAGTCTTTATTTGGTATGTTTGGATTGCAACTCAACTTATCTTGCAGAGTATACGTTTGTGGGTGTCGTAGCTGTAAACCCTCAGGAGACTATAACTCCTCCTCTAGGGATCGCCTAGCGGTTTAAAGGCTTGTGGCACATGCTAAGTGCCATCGTGTTTCCTACGGAAGTGGACTAGCCTAGTTTTTAGTTTTTATATTTTGTTGTTTTTCATTTTTATTTTGCTCGAGGACGAGCAAAAGATAGGTTTGGGGGTATTGATCGGACCATATTTACACCTATTTGAGGTCCCCATCTCCTATTTTTTGTACTCGTTTTTGAGCGTATTTTTGTATATAATGTATTTTTGTGAGCCTTGTGTAGGTTATTCACCATAAACAAGGTATTTGAGCTTAATTGATGAGTTTTGGAAGTTATTTGGACTGAAATGGTAATAGCTCGTGCAGTACACCTATATTTCGGGGGCCATATCTTTCTCCTCAGAATGAACTAGGTTTCGTACTACCTATGGTTGGAAAGCCCCGGCTGTCCTCTTTCCAACGGTTTTTACGGATCACGATTCCAATATTTCTAAAGAAAGTTATGCTTGTTTCCGTAACGGTGCGCGATGCTGAAAACCACTGAAGAATTCCAGAGAATGGGCGCTGTACGGTCGCTGTACAAAAGGGCTGTACGTACAGCGCCCTGGGCGTAAATTTCACGATTTTTGGTCGATTTTGAAGGGCAATCTTGTCCTTTCACACCCCATTCGTGCCCTAACCTCCCAACTCTTTAAATACCCCCATTTGGGGTCTGAAACAAGGACTTCCACACCTCCCACACCCAAAAACCGAACCTCACACCTTTCTTCATCTTCTCCATCTTCTTCCCCAAATAAGTGAGAGTTTCAAGCTCCCATGGAGGATTTTCCTCCATGGGAGCTCACCATACATCTCCACCACCCTTTTTACACTACATCCACCCATCTAGGAGTAGATTACAAGAAGAATGGAGTGGTCTTTGGACCAAAAACGAGCTAGGAAATCAAGGAGAGCTTGGAGGAGTTGTCTTCAAGGGTTGTCTCCTTTAAACTCATTTCTTTTTGTATTTCTTGTTTTCTTGGATGTAATCACCAATTTGGGAATTTTGTAAACCTACACTTGTGCAATATATGTATGAATGTTTCTTAAATTCTTTGGGTTTTGTTTTGCTCTTTGCTAAATCTATAATTGTCTCTCTTATTGTGATACTCATGTGTGTGGAGGTCCGAAATTGACATGTATGCATAATTGGGATTAGGAGTAGAGTAATTTAAATTAGGAGTAGAGTAATTTAGTATCCCATAATTGTTTGTATGTTGATGGGGGAACCAAAATTACTATGTTTAAAATGATTTGAGTGTTTGAGTATTAGCTCCAAAGAGTGGGAAAAGCTTGGTTGATTATGCATTCATGTGCTAGATTAGGCTTGGGTTCCATATTCTTGTGCTTAATGGGTCTTTTTATCAAGACACAATTGCTCATCCCATGGCTTGGGTTTGGGTGATGAATTGATTTTGTTGAATGCCTTAATCAAGAGAATGAACCCTTAACTTGAATTGAATGTTCTTAATGATAACAATCAACTATTTGCACATTGTTGTTTGGTGAGCTTGTCCCATATTTAGCCATCCATCTTAGGGAGATTTGAGAGATAAGGAGAGAGCTTTCTCTATGAGAGAGTTGAGCATGCATGAGATTGGAGAACGCCGTAGTCGTCCAGTGGTAAGGACATCTCGGATTGACACCCGAGAAGACCCGGTGTTCGATTCCCGGCTACGGATGAGGGGTCTCCTTTCTATCCATTTTGTATTTCTTTCTTTGTATTTTTTTCTCTCCTTCGATGTGTACTTTCATTCATTAGGGAATTTATATAAACCTAGCATTGTTGCCTTTTTTGTTACATATGCTTGTTGATGGTTGAGTGGTCCTTTGAAGTGCTTAAAGCTTTCAAGTGGTTAGCCACCATTTGAATGAACTTAGGTTGTTGTGTGAAGGACCGAGAGGTGAAGCACTCAACGTGCACTAGTAGATTGGCCACTACATGTAGAGTCAGCGCGCGGTTTTGCATGTATTGTCGCTATGTGTGTCTCATAGTTCTTAAGGAACTCGAGTGCAGTTCGGGCAACCATCGAGAGATAGGTTGTTGGTGCATGTCGGTATAGCCGTTGTTGCTGGAGTGAGGACAATTGGCGAGGATTAAGTGAGCACGGCATTCAACATTGACTATGCATGTTTGTATGAAATTGTGTGATTGTTATGGTGGAGTCATTTACTTAGTGTAACCATTTATATGCCATATCTCTCACATCCATTCTACCTCTGTAAATACTTTTGTACATAATTTATCTTTTCATTGCAATATTTACATTTAATGCACACACACACCTCAATTTATATTTTCCAAATAAGCTAAGCTAGCGACAGTTGACGGATTCCACCTCCCTGCGGAACGATACCCTTGCTTGCACGCTATACTAGTCTCTTGACTCGTGCACTTGCGAGGTTGAATGTAAAATTCAAATCTTTTGATACACCTCAACGACGTGTCATCAGCCATGATATTGTTATCAAACAATATTAAAATATGTATCAATTATGCTTTATATTCAAGCAGATCCAGAAGAAACCTACTTAGTTTCAAAGATATACGGTGTAATGGATATCACATAGAAGCTATAAATGATGAGAATATTGAGTATCTGTGCATTACTTCTCATGATTCAGGCCAGAAACTCATTATGGAAAAGATACGTGCTTTATCATCTGGATTATATTACATTCTTATAAGAGGTGTAGAAGTTTATATAGTTATGAACCAGAAGTTCTTATACCCAAAAATATTTATGCTTTGGCATGACCGTCTTAGTCACCCGGGATCTACAATGATGCGTAGAATCATTGAAAATTCTCATAGACATCCATTAAAGAACCAGAAGATTCTTTTATCCTATGAAAATTTATGTACTGTATGTTCACAAAGGAAATTAGTAATAAAACCATCCCATTTTAAGGTTGGCTTTGAATCCCTGTCATTCCTACAAAGGATTCAAGGGGACATATGTGGACCTATTCATCCACCAAGTGGACCGTTCCACTATTTTATGGTCCTAGTTGATGCATCCATCAGATGGTCACACGTTTGCTTATTATCAACACGTAATGTTGCTTTTGCAAGATTACTCGCACAGATTATCAGGCTTCGGGCATATTTTCCCAATCATTTAATTAAGTCAATACGCCTTGATAATGCTGGTGAATTTACTTCCAAGAAATTTGATGAATATTGCAGATCAATTGGGATTGATGTTGAACATCCAGTTCTACATGTTCATACTCAAAATGGATTAGCAAAGTCACTTATCAAGCATCTCCAGGTAATTGCAAGAACTTTATTATTGCAAACACAATTACCAATTTTTGTTTGGGGACATGCTATTTTGCATGCTGCTGCATTAATTCATCTTCATCCCATTGTTTATCATCAATATTCTCCAGTACAACTTGTATTTGGCCATCAACCAAATATTTCTCATCTGTATACTTTTAGTTGTGTAGTATATGTCTCAATTGCACCTACACATAGAACTAAAATGGGAGCACAACGACGTTTGGGAATATATGTTGGTCTAGATTCACCATCAATTATTAGATATCTGAAACCTTTGACTGATGATCTTTTTACTGCACGATTTGCTGATTGTCATTTGATGAGAGAAATTTCCCATCATTAGGAAAAGGAAAAACTTCTCCTGAAGAGAAGCGTGAACTTTCTTGGAAAGTTCCTAGTCTAATTCATCTTGACCCATACACATCTCAATGTGAGAATGAAGTATGTAAGATAGTTCATCTTTAAACAATAGCAAATCAGTTACCAGATGCATTTACCGATGCTACTAGGGTAACAAAATCATGCATCCCAGCTGTTAATTTACCAGCACGGGTGATTGTTCCAAAAGAACGATCTAAATAAATAATAGCAAATGAATCATCTACTGTACGCCAGAAGCGTGGTAGGCCACTTGATTCAAAAGATATTGTTCCCCAGAGGAAGAAAACAAAATATCAGGATCATACTCTTGAAATTATAAATAAATCCACTTTCTCTAAATTAACTCCACAAGAGTTAGATGTCCCTGAAAGGACACAAGAAACCATGCAGGGGAAGGAATCTCTATAAATTATATAGGAGGAATGTGGAATTGTAGAGAAACAATCATTGATGATATATTTTCGTACACAGTGGCTACTAAAATTTTAAATGATGACTATGAGCCTCATAACCTCGATAATTGTAGGTAAAGGTCTGATTGGTCTAGATGGAAAGAAGCAATTCAAGCAGAATTGACTTTGTTAGCCAAACGTAAAGTATTTGGATCAATAATCCAGACGACTGAAGACGTTAGACTTGTTGGATACAAATGGGTTTTTATATAGAATCGTAATGAGAAAAATGAGGTGATGCGATATAAGGCACAACTTGTAACACAAGGTTTCTCACAGAAACACCTTGGGTATAAATCCCCAACATCCAAGCTTACATCACTCATCTCTGCCCTAGAAGAAAAAAAAAATGAAGAAGCGTATGAACCTTTGGTCCATTTATCAAATGTTTTATTTTTTTTTTAATTCCAATTTTACCCTTCATTACAATCTCACATAAAAGTCACGTGACTTCATTTAGAGACGGAAAGTGATTTCCGTTTGGATACCGTCCATTGATGCCAATTTCAGATAGTTCAAGGTGTTTAGTGACCATTTTAAGAGTTCATAGGGCAAATGAGCAACACGCGTATAATCCAAGGGGTGTCCGTACCTTTAAGTTAAATAAAAAATATGATCTTTTAAGATTGGTAATACATGATTTTGACCCATTAAGGGAACTCTTGATTATATTATCAAATATTGCAATTACCATTTCTGCCTTATTCGATCCAATTAATTTCATAAAGTTTACATGCAAAATTATTATTACAGATAAAATAAAAAATAAAATAAAAACAGTACATCAAATTCAATAATTATAAATTTATTGCCTTTTAATGTATTCTCGGATCGGATTGGTCACATGCCTGAGGATCCTTGTCCCTTGTATAGAGCCATTTCCCAAGTTAACAATGGCAGCTACAAAACTCTTGTTCATACTAATGCAAATATCGACCATCAATGTAATAATAAACACCACTTCAGGTTCAGCATCTGCAACCATTTTTGTTTTCGGTGACTCGACTGTCGATACCGGCAATAACAACTTTGTCACCACCACACTAGTCAGAGCCGACCATTTGCCCTACGGTCAAGGTTTCCCAGGCCGTGTTCCTACAGGGAGGTTTTCTAATGGAAAACTCCTTCCCGACTTTCTAGCGGGCATCAAAGATGTTTATCTGGATCCAAAACTCTCCAACAATGATCTACAAACCAGAGTTTGTTTCGCATCAGCTGGGTCAGGATATGACGATCTAACGACAGCAGTGACCGGAGCCATCACCTTCTCCTCTCCAAACAACTAGACGATTTCAAGGAATATATTGGGAGACTTAAAGGGGTTGTGGGTGTAGAACAAGCTAAAAAGATCATTACTGAGGCTCTAGTTATGCTCAGTGCCGGTACCAATGACTTCATTCTAAACTATTATGATATACCCACAAGGAGACAGCAATTCAACAACATAAGTGCATATCAAGATTTTCTACTAACAGCTCTCCAAAACTATATCAAGGTAAGATTAACAAATAACCGATGCTTTCGTCAATAAGTTTTTTCCTTTCGCTTAACCTTTTATCTCTATTGAAAGGAGCTATACAATCAAGGATGTCCGCAGATGGTTGTGGCTGGTCTTCCCCCAATAGGATTCAAATAACTGCCACATTTAACAATCCATTTGACAGGACCAGAACTCAGATTCCCAAGCTTATAATCAAAAGTTCGTGAAACTCTTAACTACCTTACAGGGAACACTTCCAGGAAGCAGAATTGTCTATGCAGATGTCTACGAAACCGTAATAGACATGGTCAACAATCCACAAAAATATGGTAGGCTAAATTGCCTGCCTTGCTAAAATTCTATAACATAAACAGTTTTTCATGTCTTATTCACCACATCATATTCAAGCAAACAATGACAGCATTAACAATTATGTCACACAACAGGTTTTACAGAAACAAACAGAGGATGCTGCGGGACTGGGTTTGTGGAAGTTGCAGGCCTATGTAATTCAATTACTCCAACATGTGGGTCGGATTCCCAGTTCCTATTTTGGGATTGCATCCATCCGAGTGAAGCAACCTATCAGAACCTCGCCAAATACATAGAAAGCAAGATCCTATCCTATGATATTACTGGATAATCAATTCAACCAAGACCGTCAAAATCCCCTGCCCAGCTTTGTGTAATAAGGATTTAGCCGTTTATCATTTCTATAAGCAAGTCAATAAACATTATTGTGCTTGTCATGACGCTTTGCAGCACTAATAACTAATTCAAACACAAAGATAAATTCATTTATTGAGGTACAAATACAATACTACTCTATGGGCCGGAGAAATGAATTGATACAATAATAAAGGAACATCTAATATTGAAATTTTATACGATTGTGACATAGAAGATTCGTACTTTCTTTAACCACATTTGCCACCTGAATATGTATGTATTAAAATGGAGCAAGAGAATTGTTTTTCGTCTAAATTACAGAGTTTTTTTTTGTTCCTCATTCACATACAAAAACTTCACTGAACAAACACAAACTCCTACTACATATGGTGAAGAATCCAGTTAGACTACATTCATACATGGGAAAAAGCAAGAAAAAAGAGAACAATTTGTGAACATACGCTACTAAATTACATACACAGAAAGTTCTTACCTTTTCACTTCCTGCCACCACCAGCCGGAGAACCGTTTCCCTGGAACAACTCGTTGATCCGAGCCTCAATACCCTCCACACCATATTTAATAACCCTGTCTGGTTGCTTCCCCATTTCGGGAATGTTCTGGAACTTCCCGATGAAATTTCCATAAGCCGGCAACAATATCTTGGTCACAGAGGTCTTCAATTCTTCTCTAAACTGCTCATCGAAAACAGCCCATGGAGTCTGAGTTTTACATATTTCATCAAAAGATAAGTTAAACAGCTTGAGCTTCTCTTTCATGGACCTTGCAGTAGCAGCTGCATTGGGAGCTGATGAGCTACTATTCTCAACCTTCAGAATTCCCAAAATCTTATTCCAAGAACTTTTTTGGTAATTGGAATGATACTGCCGAATTTTGGCATTGTGTTTTCGAATCCAGTCATCACCCAGAAGCGAACCCAACTCGCTATCGTTAACTTTCTGGACAATGTACCTCCCATTATTCATCATAAAAATAGAGCACAAAGCAGGATCCCTATAAATCTTAGACTTAACTTCCAAATTGCTCTGCAATAACTCCATAATCCAAGACATTTGAACTGACAACGAAGACGAAGAATCCTTCTCGAAAATTTGCTCAAGCGTCTGCCTGGATCTACAAGCAGCGCGAAGATAATTCATCACATAACGAGTAATCGGATGAAGCCCACCTCCAGGAACAGCTGCTTTAGCAGGGTCTCGTCGAATCAAATTCTCCAATTCCATAAAAATCCCTCTTATCGCCTCTCCCAATCTTTTCCATATAGTCACGGCTTCGTTTCTAAGCATCAAACAGTACTGATCAGAGAAAACCAACTCGAATTCGGGCATCAAATCCCTCAAAGTCTCAAAAACATCAAGAACCTTGAACAATCTCTCAGGTGATCGGCTTCCAATGGCGATAGCATCGGCAAAATTCAGAAGCTGAATGGACGACCCGCGGCAGACTTCCATGAAGGAGAGGTCAGCGGCGGAGGAGAGCCCAAAATACACACGATCGCAGAGGCGTCTCTCACTGGGAAAGAGGATTCTGAGAGCGAGATTGGCTGCTTTGACCCAGCGCTCGATTTGCTCTTCCACTTCCTGCCAGGGCATTTTGTGGACTTCGTCGATGCTCAGCTTCTGCAACCCGAGTCGACTCATGCTCTCCTCTAAGAACTCTCTCCTGCAGCTGCTGTACACGTGCGAGCATTCCTTTCCGAATCCAGCTGTCACCATCCGTTTCGCGATCTCATTCAGATCGTTGATTGTGCCGGAGGGAAGCGCATCGATTACGATGTCGTATTCGCTGATCGGTGGAGCCACCGGAATCTGGTGATGTTCCTCGCCGTTTCCGATCACTCCTTCTTCGTCGTCGTCTCCGTCGTCGTCAGAGTCAAACGAGAGGTTTCCAGTGAAGTCAGAGAGTTCAAAAGACTCTGCACCGCGTTCCATCAAGGATCGAAACTCGTCCTCAAGACGAAACATGGACTGCTGAAGCAACTCGTCAGCGCGTACAAGACAAGCGGCGACGGATTTATCAGCGGCGGCCACAGAAGTCCATTCTCTAATAGTAGCAACGAGCTCGTCAATGGAATCAAGAAATGCGGTGGAATCAGCAGAGTCGGCCCAGATTGGATGATCGGAGGCGACGTACTGGGAGATGTGACGGTCGAGGGACTTAAGAGAGATTTGAAGAGGAGCAGAGGGACGGGGATCGTCGAGGTCAGTGAGTTTCTCACGGGAGAAGCGGCCATCGAAGTTGGAGAAGATTTGGAGGATGTCGTCGGCCATGGTGTCGTCGGATTGACCGAGAGTTCTGGCTATGTGGCGAGCCACAGCTAGTAGCTTCTCTTCGCCGTTCTCAGCCATAATAATAATCCGATTGGTTTTGTTAGTTACAGTTAGGGTTTGGAAATGGAAAGCATTTACGATTTCCAAGGAAAGAAGAAGAAACAAGAATGTGATATGACCAACATATCCTTGGAAAACGCGGTTTCAATTCACAAAGTCCAACTACTTGTCAGTTGTTTGTCACTTTATAAAGTAAAGTGAAGCGGGAAAAAGCAAAGCAAACACTGACTCTGACTCTGACTCATTATTCACTTTCTTTTTTTTATTATTAATTAATCCAATCGATATCGTCTTCTAACAAACGACACAACTTTTTTTAAACAAACGATAAAGTGAAACGGAACCCAAGTACATTGAAACCCGACGGTGGGGTTGAACTCAGTTGGTGGCCAATATTGTCGAAATGCAAATCAACCTTTTTTTTTGCTAACACAACAGATACAACTTGGAGAGTTGAATTAAAAAGATTACAAGAGTGCTCCATTTCTTCTTCATTATTGTATCAATGTATTTACTATCTCCTACTAGTAAACAACTACTACAAATTATGAAGAAAGAAAGAAAGAAACAAGAAAATGCTCAAGATTTGAATGTACATCCATCCGTCCGTCTGTCCATCCATCCGTCCCACACATGTTCAACTGCTCTCTTTCTCGTATCCGCTTGTCTCCTCTGCCACCTTTGCCCACACATTTGCGATTTTCTCCGCATATCCTACCTGTTAAATGAGACATGTGAGAGAGAAGAAGCCATATCTTGCATAGCTTATTAGCTCACGCAGGAAGCACAATTAGTTTATTCCATTTCTGAGTTCTGACCAATGTCACAGAAAAAATCATGGGCTGCAGTAACAGAGTCAACTTCATGGAATGGTTCAAAGTCACCCAAAGGAAACTTCACAAACATACTTCCAACAAATTCTACAACATATCTATCTCCCTATTGTCCTCTGTATATTTTCATCCTTACCAACAATCAATCAAAACTTGGAAAAGATGGATATATTGTTGTAATTGTACGAAAACGTATAGGTGAAACTACTAGAACTAGATAATTACAACTTCTAATCCAATGTCACTCCTCCTCTATTGCCAATGCAATTTTCCCAATCAAATACACAAATCTTAAGAAACTTTTCTCAAATGAGAGGAATAACAATTTTGGAAATACATCAAAAGCTTGGGACTCTTAAGTCGATATCCATCAGTTCTGAATTTCCATATTCCACTTTTACAATCAAATCCCCCAGTAAATACCCACAGATAGGAGATTAACCGAAAGGCTCATTAAATGACCTTCAACACAACCTTGGGTACAACAAAACTACAAAAATAAGTAGTGGAATCAAATCAACAGAGCCTAACACCTCAAGGCACAACTGACCAAACATATTGGCTAACATCTATGTGCATCTAAAGGTCTGTATGATACATGTGGTAGAAGTCTCTCCCTGAACCAGAAGCATGTAATCCCTTGTTCACTAGCTGAAATATTATGAGCATAACTCTTGCAAAAAGCTAATGCGTAATGGGTTAACATTTAGAGGAAATTGTAATCAAACAAATTTTAAAATGAAATGCTTGAATTGGCCAACTTATCTCAGTTAGCAGGTCATCAGACTTTCATAACCTAGAGAAAGTGAGAAACTAGTTCCCCATCAGAAACTCAAATGGGATAGTGGATAAGAAAGGGAAAAAAATATAAAAAATCCTAAAGTCCACATTCAGAAGCTTGAAGGAAAACATTTAATAGCTTAGATGGCGTATAGACAGGGACAAAAAAGGTCAACATACCTGATTAACTACAAAGCCCTTCAACATGTTCAAGAAGTCAGCATGCCTTTCTCTGTCAAGCCTTTCAAGTTCCGTCCGGTTATTCTCCTGTAATTATATCATTATCAAGTAATAATCAGAAAATGGTGCACATAACCAAGGGAAATGGATTAGTTTTAAATCTGAGGTTCGCGTGATTAGTCAACATACAAAAGCAACTAAACAGAAAAATTGAAGTGAACCCAGTGAAAAAAAAAAAAAAAAATTAATGTAATTATAAGAAACAATATTATTAAGATGCAGAAAAGTCACCATCGTTGCAATAATTGCCCCCTCCATCACACACATACCTTTAAAAGTATCAAAGCATTTTCTGACACCGCTTTTTAATTACAAGATATTTTAACACAGGATATCAAATGGTCAGTATCCAACAACTATTTAAAAATATACCAAGTGCACTCACATTTCCAAACAAGTCGATAAAGAATTGCAATCGATCACATAAAAATGAGCTCAATCAGAAATCTTCTACTCAAATCAAAAGCTCCTAGTTATCTTAGGGTTTGAATTTGATGTCTATATAGGATATATCACATGTACTGCCAAAAGTCAGAATCCAGGATATACCCAGATGTACACTTCAAATATAATCATAACTTCCAAAAGTTTGCTAAAGACTAAACTCAAGCTGAAGATAGATAAAAGATTATTAATTTCCAGGTTAACAGTGCTAAAAACAGAAAGTATGGCACGTCCCATTAATAAAGCAAGTGAAAACAGGGAGGATAAGAAAACTGATCCATCAGTCTCCCAATGTGATCAATATTTTATCTTGTATCAATAATCCTATCATAAGGAGAGATGGACAAAGACATCAAATTGAACTGGATCCTGAAAAATGAAGTGGAGCAAGTACTTCAAGAATACCATCTTATGGATGTCATGAAACCACAGATACACTCTACAAGCTATGATGCAACCATATTCTGTAGCACAGAGCAAGTTTGGATGTGAACACTCAAAAATGTGGGGGCTGAAAATTCCATAGAGATTTAAATATGACGTGATAGAGTGGCACAAGATATTAGACTTCGTATAAACTAATAAAGATCAGTGATCTAGAATGCGGGCTAGGCACCGCCTAGACACTAGGCAGCTGCCAGCCATGCCGATTAAGGCCTAATCGGCGACCCTGGGAGGCCTCGTGCCTAATCGGCGCCCGGAGGGCGGAGACAGTGCGGCGATTACTGCTTAGGGGGTTTAGAAAAAAAAATATACAACCCCAAAACGACATTCATTTTCATTTTAAAAACCAAAAAAAAATCTTCTTCTTCTTTGTTCTCTCGACTCCTCCAGCCTCCACCAAGGAATTACCTAGGCGCCGCCCCACCGCTCAACTAGAGCCTAGCGCTTTTTAGAACACCGATAAAGATGAATAATTTGAGGTTAGGTTGAAAGTGCAACAAAGTCAACAAGAGGCTAGATAGAATGTTGAGGTGTTGAGCAATGAGCTACATCATAAGCTGGTTTAACAAGAGCTATGTACGCATATAAACGCTGAAGGGAAAAATTCGAGCCAACCCCACATTCGTTGGGATACAAACTTTTGTACACGACCATTAGGCAAAAGCTAGATTCTAGCACTTAAGCCAACCCTTCACATGAACAGGCCCACAGAGATGTTCTATATGTAGGAAGTTGTTAGATGACAAGCAGAAATAGAAGCTAAATACACCTAATAAAAAGATTACCTTATTTAAGATATAAACAATAATAATAATAATAATAATACGAAAGCTATAATACCTTGATTCTCTCATATTCTTTAATGGCAACACTTTTGGCATCCTCAGTAACTTTTATGGTTTCTTTTAATTCCTCTATCTTGCGAATCCTTGACTTGTCACCACCAAATATTTTTGATGATGCAGCCTCAAGTTTTTCAGCCCTCGACTGCAATGAAGATAACTCTGATATAAGAGTCTGCACTGTCAATAGCGCACTTGAGCGATCCGAGAATGCACTGCGGACAGCTAACATGAGCCCAAGATACTCATGGAGGATATCCTGAAACATACACAAAATAAAGGACAAGTTAAAACGACATAATTTACTTCCAAAAAACAAGGATTCACAGAATCTGGTATACTATAAATGGACAGGTTCTCCAGAAAAAGGGTAAACTTGATTATTTATCTTATGAGAATCATTTTCTAAATGAAATTTTATTGATCCTTTAGCCTAATTTGTAAAGCTCGGAGAGCATTCCACGTAAAAGGTTTAGAAATTTACCAAATGCTTGACAGTCTGTGCATTCAATTCTCGATAGAATCTGCTTGCCTTTACAGCAGCAGTTGCCACGTTTTTCATGTCAGTTGCCCGTGCTCTTTGAGAGTTGTACATTGCCTCCTCGTTCTCAAACTTTGTCAGTTTAATAAAGGCCAACCCTAGTTCCCCCATTGTCTCTCCCATATCTTGCTGAGCTTTTACAAGTGCTTCAGCCTAAACAATTCACAACACGAAACAACAATTATACATAGATTACAAACAAATATATTCACAACACGAAACAACAAACCAGTTATCACTCTAAACCCAACGTGGCACATATATATCTACATACATACATTAACAAGAAACAACAATTATACATAGATTACAAACGAATATATTCATAACCCCAAATAAATTCAGGTTCATAAACATTCACAAACATACATGATAAAGAACTGTGATATTATAAACTTTTAAGCATATATATATCCTAAAAAACCATATATTCGAATTCATATGATTGATCACCTGCTGAGAAGCATTGCTGAGTTGTAGCTCAAGATCATTCATCCTTTCTTTATTCTCCAAAAATTCTTTATCTTCCTCACCGACTGGGGGCTTTGATCCGCCCCAATCATTCGCAACTGACTGCCTCAACTCCTTGAACAGCCTCAACAAATCCCTCCCTCCTTTCGCTGGCTGCACCACCTCGTGGGGGGCCACAACTGCCGTGCTCTCTCCGAACAACTGCTTCGGAAGCTTTACCGCACCATCCAGCATTCTGGAGGCCACGTCAGTACTAGTGGGCAGAGGCAATTTCCCTTGCACCTGCAAGAAAAGCTTGAACTCGTCGCTCTTTCTAATGACCGGATGTGTGGCAAGTCTCCTCAAATACTTCTCCAATGCCACTCTCCTCTGCTCAACGAACTCCTGCTTCTGCATCACCTGAGACTCAACCACGTTCTTGTCAGGCCTGGGCGGGATGAAAAATCCCCTGTAAGACTCGGCCAACCTATCAGACAACGTGACGATGTCTTTAAACCGTCTACGCACACCGAATTCGGATCCGTTGAACTCCGGTATGTTCGTCCGAGTCGTTATCAGATAGGTAACGTAGCTGTTCCCGCCTGGAACCAGCGAATTCGTCGTCTCCTGCTCCTTCAGCGGATTGGAGACGGTGATCTTGATGTAATCGGAGCCACCGCTGCTGCTGCTCGGGGAGGCCAGTGGAGAATCGGAAAACTGGAGGTTGGAGACATCAACGCCGCCACCGTTGATTTCTCTGTTGACCTTGTTGTTCTCATCGAACGGACTGAAGATAACGTCAGCGTAAGACGGAGGCTCGATGTACGAAGAGTGGTTGTGGTGGCTGTTGTTGTTGTTCTTGCCCGGCGCGTTAGGGTTTAGGAGATCGTGAAACACCGGAGGAGAGAGCAGAGGATCGGAGTCAGCCGGCGTGACCAGGATCGACGGAGAGAGTGAGGTGGCGCTGCGGTAATTAGAGTGAGAATTAACACTGGAAGCGTCGTCAAGAAGGAGGTTCTCCATCTCCTCACGCGACGCGTAGACGTGGGCAGCTTCTTCCATGCCTTGATTGTCCGAGCCCATCATCTTGTTCTTTTTTTTTTTTTTAATTAAATAAACGAATCTCAAACAAAGCTCTTGTTGTGAATCTGAATTCAATTAAACGAAATGAAATGAAATGAAATCAATTGAGAGGCGTCTAGGGTTTTTCGATAGAAATCGACTTGAGTGATGACTGATGGTTGTGGTGGTGGACACTAACGTGCACCGGAGGCGATGTGGAAGAATGGGAAGGGAACGAGCGATGCACGTGGCTTTGCCTTTGATGATACGATTTTTGTATTTTCCTCGTTTTCTCATCTGTTTGAGGTAAAATCGAGAGCGGGTAGATTCATGATGTTCAAGTTGATATGCGTATTGTGTACGTTGATTTAATCTACTTTCGTATTGTTGACTTGAGATTAAAGCCGAATTAGCAATTGTTTATTGTAGGCGACGGTGTAGTGGATTATTTTCTTTACAGCAGCAAGGAAGTCGTGCCTATGCGTAGAAGTAAGTGCAGCAGTGAAGACAAAGTATTGGTAATTGGATAATTGGATTTGGTTCACAAGAATCATCATGCTGTATTCTGTTGACTGTTTAATGACGAAATTACCCTTAAGATGTTGATAGATCATGATCTATCGAGACTTATCGAGATATCAATTCGAAATTTCGAAATTTCGAACTCCCATCACAAATAGAAATGAAAATATATGCGACGACGACTCAACTAAGAATTGGTGGTGCGCAAGTTAGGTAGGTAGGTGTTGAGTTGATTATCAAGTATTTGGAAATGCAATATTCTTAAACTCATAATTAATCATTTTATTTGATACCAAACACAAAGGCATCCGTTCAACTTTCAACTTTCAACTTTCAAGTGATATCTTTATGACTTCTATCCAACCCACCCCAATCAGGTTTGTGGTATTATTTGACTAGGAGCAATGTAATAGGCCCCCAACCCTATTTATCAAGTTTTTTAAGAGTTTTTTTTTTTTTTTTTAATTTCTAGACAAATAATATTTAGATTAATTTCATTTTGGAGACTAAACAAAATTAATTAACCAAATGCAGTTTACAATAATCAGATATAACCATCAATATAAAAAAAAAAAAAATTTGTTTTTGACTAGTTTGACAACCAATATAAACACAATCTTATCGAAATACCCTTTATTAAAACATAATCATGTATTTTTTTTATCACGTAATATGCATGGAGTGTATGAATAGATCATGAAACATGCACATGAATCACAAATGAATTACACGTTTTTTAATGGGAAAATTAGATATTACACCTCAATTTATGGGCATTTAAGACCTATCTTTGCTGTAATTGATTTTTAAGAAATTGTGTTTAGTTGAAAATGCAATTTTTTAAATAAAAAAAATTGGTTAAATGTTACCATTTCGTAATTAGATCTATGTAGTATCCAAACAGGAGGCCACTTCCTCCTCCATAAATATTTAATTTGTTAATTGATTGATCTTTGTTTTCTATACATTAAACTTTTCTTTATTAATATATTTTGATTAAACATAATTATAAAGTTTTTTTTTTTTTTAATTTAAGTGATTTTGTTAAATATTGGCTTAACTTGAATATTACACAAGTGAGTCATTTCTTCAATATTGTTTTCATTTCAATTACAATACATGCCCACAACAAGAATGATAAAATTTACCAAAAATGTCTTATTAACCACATGGCTGATTAATTATTTGTTCGGCACATCAAACCGTGATTATTTTGATTAAGTACAAACAAAACACTAATTGTCCTAAGCTTTGTGAGGAATAAGACGAGCGGGAAAGCCTTTTTCCGGAACTGACATCGGATTCACAATTATCTTCTCGTCATGTATCAGTTGCTCCCAACTAAACCTCTTGATCACATGATGTAAGAACACAAGTATCTCCATACGTGCATACTCTTTTCCGGGGCACATTCTAGGTCCTCCTCCGAATGGAACAAACGTATAAGGAGCCGGTCCCTTCCCTTCGAATCTCGTCGGATCAAATTTCTGAGGGTCCGGGAAGTATTCAGAATTCCAGTGTGTTGAATGCGAGCTCCATAATAACTACACAAAATCCAAAAATGGAAAAGAAAAATGAATACATATATACATACATATATAAATGTATAATTCAGTAGTTGATCATCAGGAGCCTTAATATATTGTGTGAACTAATTACCTTCCAGCCCTTGGGAATGGAGAAACCAGAAAAGTTGAAGTTAGTAATGGCTTCTCTGAAAGTACCCCTAGATGGAGGAGCAAGTCTCATTGCTTCATTTGCAACATTCCATGTATACTTCATTTTCTGAAGGTCATCCCAGTTCAGCAACTCACCTGGCTTCTTCGATTCCACGATCTCCATTTGTTCTGTAATTGGACACGCTCGTGTTAATTTGGACAAATAATTAATTTCACAAACATTGTAGTACCCCAGGTATCAACGTTTGTGAAAATTCTCTAGTGCGGACAGTACTTCACAAGAAAAATTAACGAAAAAATTAGTTCCGTACCTTTTAAGACTTCACTGTAGATGTGAGGGAGCTGGGAGAGGAACTTGAGAGTACAAGTAAGGACAGCGCTGGCTGTGTCGTGGCCGGCGATCAACAACGCGATGATTTTATCAGCTATATAAATCTCAGTCATGGTCTTTCCATTTTCATCAGTCACTGACAACATATGTGACAACACATCTTGTGTTGGTGATGCTTTATTTTCTTCTAGTTCAATCTTCCTCTGTTTGATAATCTGTACCAACCTTTTTCTTAACTCATTTGCAGCCTTGATTGAACGTCGAAATGGTGTTCCCGGAAGATCTACAGGAATTGTATTGAGTCCGGCAGCCAAAACATCGAAAGGATCAGCGAATGTAGCAACGTGTTCCGGATCATCTATGCTCAAAAACACTTTGCAAGCAACCAGGAAAGTGTATCGTTTTGTAAGTGGAAAAACGGTAACCTCTTTTTTCCCTTCCCAACCAGACACGAAGTGTTTTTGCGCAATGGAATCCATCATGCTTATGTATGTCAGCAGGGCTTCAGGTTTCAGGAAATTCGGTAGCATCGTTCGCAGCCTCTTGGCTTCCACGTAAGAAGACGTCTGCGCTGTTGTTGGGAGGATCTTCTTGACCGCGTCAGGAAACCAGACGTTGACGAGCTTGTTTTCATTGGAGAACAAGAACTTGTTGGCAGCAGGACCGCAGACCACTACAGTAGGTTGTAAAAGGACTGAAGTCTTGAAAACCTGAGAAGAGAATTTGGCAATCCTATCAAAAATAAACTTCTCAGGTTCACCTTTCAAGCCTGAACTCACAAATTCCAGGCTTTCGCCGATATACGGCCAACCCATCTTGCCTGGAGGAAGATTTTTGGGTTTGTTGTTGAAGAGAAGGTATGCGAAAAATATCGAAACTAAGAGAGTGATCGAGAGAATTATCAAGAACTCCATTGTTGTTGATGATTAGAGCTTGATGTTTGAGATTGGAATCCAATGGTACGTTACTACTTGTTATATACAACAATAGCTAGTAATTAAAAAAATTTAAAAATTAAAAAAAAAATTACAAATCAACTTGACCGATTACACATTCAAAGTAAACATATTGGAAATTGCAAGTCAATTTCTTAGCCTAAATATAAAATTCTACTTAACAAATAACAAGTGACTTTTCAAATCTCTCAAGCTCATGTACTCAACTGTTTAGTAGGTGATCGAGCTTAATTTCTTTCGGCTGCTGCAAACCTTACCGGGTTAGATAGAGGATTCGGATAACTACTTTTATAATATAATTTATTTATTTATTTTTAAACTATATTTATATTTTTTATATGTAAGACGAGATTCGAACTCTATTCAATTGATTAGAGTTAAAGATTTTAAGATAATTAAACAGGCAAAGTGGGAAACCGAGAAATATGGACCACAAGTGTTGAATCCAGTACAAGTCATCACCATCCAAGCAACTGCCTGTTGGAATGTTGGATATGGAAAAATCAAAGGTTTTTTTTTTTACTTTTTAGGTCAATTATAACAGCTGTCAGGTTTCCAATTAAGCATGCAAATAGTGTTTTTATTTTATTTATTTTTTCTCATTTTAATATATAACGTACAAGAAATAAATAAATATAAATCTGTATATCAGTCTTTCTTATCAGTTCGAACTGACAATAAATATATCAGGACGAAAAATATGGACCATAAATTATGGAGAAGTTTTAACAAGGGCATACACTTTGAGTCAAAGTATGTAAATCTAGTGGTCCACATTCTTCGTCCTGATATATTTATTGTCAGTTCGAACTGATAATGGAAAATCTGTATATATATATATATATATTTCTTCCTCTTTTCATCAAGATCATAAGTTAATCACCGGCCAACGGGGACGTAGCCCAGCTGGTAGATGGACGAACTTGGAGCTTTGACGAATGACATGAATTAATATATTTGACTTAGAACATTGAAATATTATAAGAAAGAATCATATATATATATATATAATGAATTAATTTAGTTACTTTGAAAAACTGACATTTTATGGCAAATTAATCAAAGATGATGTATCCGTCAAAAAAAACAAAAAAAAACAAAAAAAATCAAAGATGATGTAAGCAATCCAATATTCTACATTGTAGACCAAGATTATTTTGGTTCAATGTACACCATATATTTTTTTAATTTTTTTGCATCCTAGAGTGATGCAATGAACCATGAATGGAATTTTATGAATCATTTTGACTATCCCAAGAACAATAATTAGAATACATACATCTATTTATATAGGTTCATTGTTCTCAAAACTATTTAGTTAATTTTAGTAAATGAGCCTAGGAATTATAAAATGAATTTAGAGATTCTGGAGTGAATCTAAAGAACTTAAAAGTTTTATTTATTACTAATACATGTATTTGTCTTTATGTTTGACCTATAAATAGGCTAGCTTGTATTTCCTCCATTGAAAAAAGAGACGATCAGATTATGAGTTTTTTCAAATAGGAGATTTTCTCCCTTCTGTTCATTGTTCTTGGTATTCTTGAGGGAATCAACAAGATTTTGATATCTTAATTTCCGGTATTCTTTGAGAATAAACGGATATTAAGAAGGTTGTAATCAATTTTCCATGTAAGTATTTCTCGTAGAAGTTTCCACCACATCACATAGATTCATTGGGATTGACTTGCCTAGCTGCCTGAATATTGAATTAAATTTTGTTTAATTTTTAATTCAATATTCTACATTGTAGGCGAAGATTATTCCTGGTCAAAGGGGATTGACTTGCCTAGTTGCCTGTGCAAATAAACAAAGTCACACTTGGAAAAGAAAAAAAAATATTGTCTTTTATATATATACAAATTGCAATAACGACTATTTGAATCTAAGATATTATCATACCGAATAAAAGCTCTTACAACTGAACCACATTAGACGGTGGTCTCAAGCAAATATTTTTAACGACAAAACAAAGTCGGCTTTTAATAATTGATCGACAAAGTCAGCTATATTTAGATCGTACTGAAACGGATTCGGATCATACCAAAATCGGATTCATCTGGCACTTTTGATACCTTTAATCCTATTAAAATTTTGAGTGACGATATTTGCACACCTTAAAAACTGTATATACACCCTAAATTAGTATGTTTTTAAAAATCCAATAATACCCTTGAGTAAAATTACTAAAAGAACTAATTGCTTGTTAGAGCATCTCTAATGCAAGCGTGGCATGTGAAAAAAAAGATGCCACGTAGGATAAATAGACGTTATGTAAATAATTGTGTCTTCAATGCAGCCGTACATATTCAACCTCAAGCTGATATGGCAAAAAAAAATTAGACATTGTCAACATGACCGTTTACTTTCAGACGGTTTGTTGCACAACTATTTTTAAGGTTGACTCAGCAAACATTTAAAACTGACATTAATTTTTCATATATTTTTTGTAAGAAAACAAAATCAAAAACAAAATAGAGAAAAAAAATGGGCACATCATTAAAAAAATTGTGTTTTAGACGGAAGCATTAGAGACCAAATTTTGAGTTGATTGTCTATCAAGTCTATTTTTATGTCACATAGGAAGCAAGTCTCTTGACATTGTTGTCATGTCAACAATTATTGGTATGCAAGCCACTTTTGCATTGGAGATGATCTTAGTACACCTACTAATAATTATTAATTAGTTTCCTATTTTAATCTTTTATAACAAAAAATCTTCCCATCAATAGTTTGATATTAATATATATATATATATATATATATATATATATCATAAAAACTCTTTCCATTTTAATAAACCCTAGATTATCTTTTAAATATATTTTCAATCTCTTTTAAGGAAATGCAAATTGATTGCTAAGTATAGAAAATGAATCAAAATCATGAGACAAATTTGGTTATGAAAAGGTAAGTTTTAAATTAATTTTTATTATTTTTATTATAAGAACAAAATCATTATGTATATAAACATACTTTTAAATTAACTATATTATCTATATTTTTTATTATTTCAAACACACTTTATACTTTTTATTTATTTATCAATATTAGATGTTCTTTCTTGTAAATATATATATATATATATATATATATATTAGATGTTTTTCAATTTCATGAACACATGTTTTTTTTTTTTTTGAAATATCATTTAACTCCTATCTACTTTCACATCAATTGGAACATGGCACAAATGTTGCATCCCTATAACTCTCTCAAATAGAAAGTGGTTCTTCAATATAAAAAAAAAAAAAAAAAATCTTAAAATGGACTTTAAACGAAAAATAAATAATGAAAAATGGAGTTTGATTTTGAAAAAACCGAGAAAAGAAAAGAAGTAGGGAACAGAAGGAATAGTAAGAGAATTAAATACAACAACAAAATTTGAAATAACAATAAAGTTGGTTAAATAACATAATAATAGTTATAGGTGGTGTGTACAACAAAATTACAATACATTATAATTAAAGAAAGGGTATTTTTGGTATTAAGTGGGGTTTATTTACGATTTAGAGATTTTTTAAAAATTTTGATAGATGCGATTACGAAAGGGGTGTAAATACAGTTTTTAAGGGGTTCCATTCTCGCCACTCTAAAATTTTCTTATACTTTGAGCCAGACTTTATCTTCATTTCAAATCCAACCCTTTAAGTCTCGATTGTCCAGTCCATCCCAATTATAGGGCTTGAATATGGGCCCTTAATTTGAGCCTTTTAAGCGAACCATTTGACAACTGTATCCATTCCTGGTCAAGGATAGGAGGATACACCTGTCTCCGCCTACGCTTAAAACCTGTTTCCAAACACACCTGAATTAGGTTTTTCACTTCGCTCGCCTTCTCTTCGTCACTTTCACACTTCAAGCTAAGTAGAGAATCCACACCAGAGCTGATTAGAAGAAATTTTTTTAATTAAAAATAAAATAATAAAATAAATTAAAAAAACCCTAACTTGGGACCGATAATGGCTTCGAAATTCGGGTTGGCCGGTGGAATCCCGGAGCGCCGGGTCCGACCCATCTGGGACGCTATCGATTCTCGACAGTTCAAGAATGCTCTCAAGCACTCCACTGCCTTGCTCGCTAAATACCCAACTTCACCATACGCTCTCGTGAGTACTCTCTCTCTCTCTCTCTCTCTCTCGATTCAATATTTGAAGCTGAGAATCGCTTGAGTGTTGAAAAATATTACGAGTGTTTTTTTTTTCTGATTATGTGTTGTGGTTCTTCAGGCGCTTAAAGCTGTCATTTTGGAGAGAATGGGGAAATTTGACGAAGCATTGTCTGTTTCATTGAATGCAAAGGAGCTGTTGTATAAAAATGACTCTAATTTGATGGATGATCTCACTCTCAGCACTCTACAGATTGTTTTCCAGCGACTCGATCACTGTCAGTTTTTTTTTTTTTTACTTACTGTTAACAACTGATCTTTTTATGTGTTTGTACTCTTTGTTAAGCATCTTACAATTTTATTTTTACGTGTACATTAGTGGACTTGGCTACTAGCTGTTATGACCATGCTTGCGGGAAGTTTCCAAACAATTTGGAACTGATGATGGGGCTTTTCAATTGTTATGTTCGTGAATATTCATTCGTTAAGCAACAACAGGTTGGGTGTTTTCAGCTCCTCTTTTGTAAATTTGTTGCGGTTACTTTTTCGAATCTGTTTATGCTTGGAATGTGGATGGGCGTTACTTTTTTACTTATCTTAATTTTATTTTCTGGCAGACAGCCATCAAAATGTACAAGCTCGTTGGTGAAGAAAGGTTTTTGCTTTGGGCGGTCTGTAGCATCCAATTGCAGGTTTTTAGCAGCTCTTTCAGCTCCTTTTTGACATTCGATTTCATCTAATAACATGAGCCAAAATATATTTGTGTCCTCGGCAAGGACTTGTACTTGCTGGTGAGGCCCGTGAGGATACAAAACATGTGATGGTGGCATCCCCCTACCCACTTGAAATCCCACAGCACGAAAACATGCAAAGTTTATAACACATAAGAAGTCTAGTTAATTTTGTTACTAAAATTGTTTAAGAAAAAAAAAAAAAAAATTACGCCATGGGGTACTATAAAAACCTGTATTCTCCAAATCTATGATTGAGTCTGTTGATGATTGCAGTGGCTCAACAGTTCGGTCTGGTTTCAGGTCTAAGTCCCTTCTTTGAATGGGCTATTGAGATAGGATGTTGTGCATAACAATGAGTTTTATCTCATGAAACACTTTTGACTATGAAATCCAACTACATATTTTGGGTTAGGCATTTGTAATGCATGGAATCATGAGGTGAAGGGCTTTGGTAGTCAAAAAAGGAAATGATGTTTAGGTTCAGCGAGCCACTTGTTTCATTAACAGCTCATTTCTGAGGGTTTTATGGAACTCTTTTGTTTCACCCTTAAGCTTCAAATGATAGATTTGGTGGAAGCACTTGAATTAACGTTATCTGAAGGAATGTGTCTTGAATTTAGCTATATGATTTTAGGTTCAAATCTTACCGATGGAAAAACAATTTTAATGAACAGGATAGTTAAATAAGTTATATGCAAAGACTTAGGTAACCAAAAATTTTTAGGATGCTAGTTGCCTATCTTTTAGGTTTAATTTATCATGATTACTCTGGAGTGCGCTGGTATGTTGTTCATTGTGTTGCTAAGATTTTTTTTCACCTGCGTTATATTTCTTGAACTTGATACCTTGGTCATTATCTTTGATTATTCTGAACTTGATACCTTGGTCATTAATCATTATCTTTGATTATTCTGAACTTTGGTACTCAAGTATTCTGATTCTATTTGCAATCTCTTTTGGAAATAGTAGAAATCTGTTTAAAATTTAACAACTATTAGATGCTGCAAGATTTTATTGAAGATGTTCTTTACAAAATATGTAGGTGATTTCAATATCAGTCCCTGGTGGATTGAAATTAATTCTTCTCTTTACGTGGAATATCAATTTTCTAAGTGTTTATTTATGGGTAGGTGTTATGTGGCAATGGTGGAGAAAAACTATTATTCTTAGCTGAAGGTTTACTTAAGAAACATGTTGCTTCACATAGCTTGCATGAGCCTGAAGGTGCGTTTTTTTCTCTCTTTTCCCATTTTTAAGTGTATGTAAAGGAATAGTTTTTTACAATATAGACATTGTTGATCTCCTTGGTAAGTAATTGAAACTCGTTGCAGCTCTTATTGTCTACATATCTATATTGGAACAACAAGCAAAGTATGGTGATGCTCTGGAAATTCTCTCGAAATTAGGATCACTGTTAATGATCGAAGTTGATAAGCTACGCATGCAGGTAAATTTTGGGTGTTTTCCTTTCTCATAGATCACATCCCACAAATATTCCATTGAATGGTAATATTTCACATTATTTCATAGTTAATGAAACTTTCTCATTGATCTATAGTTCTACCTCTGTCAATGTGTCTCTGAGCTTTTCATGAATTTTCTCTTTGACTTTAAGTTGACAGGGGAGGCTTCTTGCTCGACAAGGTGACTTTGCTGCTGCTGCCAAAATATATGAGAAAATTTTACAATTAAGGTATGCTTGTGGAGAGTTGTTCTTTTATGTAATCAATGTCAAAATTCTGCATCAGCAATTGGTGGCTACATTATGGCATCTATTTTTTTATTGTTTGTGTTGGAAACTTGTTTTATACAGTGGGAATCTGATTTCTTCATCTTAGATATTTATATCTTTCACTCTACATTATTTGTTTTTGTTAGTACTTTATATCTGTTTCAAGCTTTGTGTTCTTAATAAAAATGTTAGTAACATTCTGATGCATTACCAGCAAAGAGAAGGATGTTCAGCACACTGTTTTGGATTGTTTGATAACTGCTATATAAGAAGATAATATATGAACTGTGCTTGGCATGGAACTGAATGCTTGCAAATTTTATAGTAGAAGTTTTGGAAAGTTATTTATGGAATTTATTGGTATGTTGTCATCTGGTGTATGGACTGGAAAGAAGATTACTTTATTTCAGTTATGACTTTCGCTTCATGACCTAAACTTTATTTGCGCCAAGTGTTTAAGATTTAAGTGGTTGAATGAAGATGGAATGACCCTTTAAATCTCTGGCCTTGATATGTAACTTAGCACTATTTTAAAGTGACCAACAAATCTGTTGATACATTTGATATGCTAGCTAATCTCCTCCCTTTAAATCTCTGGCCTTGATATGTCACTTAGCAGTTAGCACTATTTTAAAGTGATCAACAAATCTGTTGATACATTTGATATGCTAGCTAATCTCCTCACCTCCTATCCCTTGCTACTTATTTTTGTTTTTCCTTTCTCTCTCCTAGTTTGTCCCTTGCACATTCTTCTGTCTACTATGTATGATATGTTACTCTGCATTTTTAAATTAGACTTGTTGACGTAGCATTCACTAAATTTTTGGCCCTTAGCAATGCATGATATTGATTATTGAGTCTCTTACCTAATTTTATTGTGCAATAACTGTTGCAATTTTTGAATTGAGGTCTTTGTATTGCATTTTTTTGATGTGCTCTTTTTTCTTTCCTCTTCCTATTTCCATTTGTTGATATTTTCTTTTTCATCCGGCAGCTCTGATGATTGGGAGTGTTTTCTACATTACCTAAGCTGTTTGCTGGAGGATGAAAGCAGCTGGTGCAATGGAGCCACTGATGATCCGATTCATACTAAAAAATTTGTGGACTGCAAGCTTTCGCACTTGACGGATGAAGTGGTGCATGTTTAGAACTTCTAATTTCAATTGTTATATTTTATTTTCTTCTTTGTTTGTACACATCACATGCAGTGCATGGCTTAATATCTTTGGTTCTGACTATAATATTTGTAAATTTGACATGTAGTTTGATTCTCGTATATTGGATGCATCAAATTTTGTACAAAAGTTACAAGCAGACACCAGTAATAATTTTTTAAGGTGTCCCTATTTGGGAAATCTTGAAATTGAAAGGCGGAAGCTCTTATATGGGAAGAACAATGATGATGAATTGATGGAGAGTTTGATGCAATATTTTTCAAGGTATCTTTTCACAGATAATGTTGTATACGAGTTACTTTTGAGATTGCACCTTAGACCACTACTTAATCAATTAATTGTTATTCCTAATTGCATGTCTAGAGAGTTTCAGTTGGTTCTTTTATGACTCCATCCTTCATGGAAGAACCATTTACACAATGATGTAGCAATTGATTGTTATATTATATGGAGCTTTGGATTTTTTGAACACAGGTTTGGTCACTTGGCTTGTTTCACTTCTGATGTTGAGAAGTTTCTTCTAGTCTTATCTCCGGATAAGAAGACCAAGTTTCAGGAGAAGTTAATGGGAAACTCAAGCTCTCTTTCAACTGAGCCAATCAAAGCTCTTGGGCAGTCAATAACACTTCTAAAAATTCAAGAACTGATTGGAAACATGTACAAGCTCCCTGTGGTTGGTGCGTCTCTCTTCTACACATACATGCATGCACATACAGATACACTTCTGTATATAATCTTTTCGTAGGAAATACAGCTCACACCCCTGGTCTTATGATGGCATCTTTTTTACTTAATTAGCAGCTAGTGAATTTAGCAATAATAGATCCCCTGTATCTTCATTTTTTCTCAAAAATTTATATTAGTAATCCTGTTTTTCTTAATCTTCTTTTGTTTGTTTTGAGAACTTCTTGGCATGGCTTGTTTATTGCTTTTATGTCTTTCTCAATGAGTTAGCTTGAAAAGTTATGTGATATTGAAGTTGCCTGTTCTCCCACTAGAACTTGAGAGCTCTGCTGTTCAAATGTTGGAGATGTATTTGAAAAACCTTCCACTGTCTAAGGACTTGGATCTACAAGAGAGCATGCATGGTGAGGAGCTGTTATCAATGGCAAGCAATGTGTTAGTTCAGGTATCTTATGTCATGTTTAATAATTTATTTTTGAGGTCTTACCAATATTATATGTATATACTGGTTTGTTTACATACTTATTTGTTGTTTCAGCTATGAGCGAGTATTGAAATATAATTAGTATCCTTGCATGTCATCCTTGTGGAAAACATCTTTATACGTCAACATTACACTATATAGGTGGATCTAGACTTCCTTGATGTTTTCTTGGTTGACGCGATAGATTTGCTTTAAAAGCTGTAGGCCTCATCCTCTTTCGTGTTTTCTTTGCAATTCTCTCTCTTTACGGTTATAGTGATTGTGATCTCTTTTTGAGCAGGTGAAGATGTGTACCATTGTCTATTCCATTAATTTATGTTTTCTACATAGGTTTATTCCTTTATTTTGTATTAATATATTTCTTTTTAAAGATCATTCAGGGATATTGTCTAAGAAGCTGTTAGGAAGAAATTAATCAAAGTGAATAAAAATCATGATATCTTAAAATGTGTTCGTCTTACCTAGTATACAGGATGGTCCTTTTAAATTAAATTTTATTTTGGTAGCAATGCTTACAACAAACACACTGACACATGATGTATTGGTTATGTTGTATGACATTGCCTTTCGATTTTGTCTCATGTGCATATGCTTGCCAGGCAGGAAATTTTTTTTTTTAAGTTGACCATTGTGTTTCTGCTTTGACATTAGTTTCATAACTATGAACTGCTTTTTGGCTTTAGTTATTCTGTCGCACAAGAAATTTCGGCTACTTCATGGAGGCAATTATGGTTTTGGAGTTTGGCTTGATTATCCGAAGGTCAGAATATGTTTTTTGCTGCTTAATTTCCTTTGGCATCATTCAGTGAATCAATATTTTAGTTTTTAATTTATGTCAGCCATGACATCTAGCATTGCAGAATCTTTGAAATTTACTTTCACTAATTGGTGCTGCAAACCAGTTTTGGTTGATGAATGAGAATTGAGAAACATGCAAGTTAGTTACTTTGCTATGTTTATGGTATAATGGGAATAATATGAATTGTTTCTTTCTTTGGCTGTAACTATCAGCTTTCTGTCTCAGCTTTTTGTTATGATAGGAAATTTGTTGTTGGAAATAACGCTTGCACATGTGGTCGTTGTGGCAGATATGTATGGCAGTACAAGATCTTGTTGGTGCACTTGTATTCACACTTGGGTGCCCTTTCATTAGCATATGAATGGTAAAGTGGCCAAGTTTATGTGAGCTGACACTCATTATTTACTTCTTGCTTTAGGTATTAAAGTAATATCATATTTTCTGTTAGGTATAAAGCACTGGATGGGAAGAATATCTTGATGGAAACTGTTTCACATCACATTTTACCTCAGATGTTAGTTTCTCCTCTTTGGATGGATTTAAATAATCTACTCATAGATTATCTCAAGTTCATGGATGAACACTTTCGAGAGTCTGCAGATCTTACATTTCTTGCGTATCGCCATAGGAATTACTCAAAGGTATGTTATAAATTGTGAATTTCCCAATATTTGTCTCATGATTTGATAATATTTTTGTGTTACACAATGTATTATTATAGGGAGAGGTTGCTAGAATTTGCAACTTTGTTTATTAAATATTTCTTCCTCTACCTGATTTGGTAGAAAGTGACATTCTTATAAATTGCATTTTTATCAAAGATTTATGTTTGGGATTGTGATTGTTACACACTTTCTCGCTCACTCTACTTAGTAATATTATTTCTCTTCCACTTGCATGTGAAGCCTGAATATGTGCTAGTTAGAGTTTTGCTTGATTCTGCATTTGAAGTTATTAAGTTTAAACAGAACAAGTTTGTTTGGAATATATTCATAAACAAAAAGGTATGAAAATGTTTTTAAAGCTTCCATTCAAAATGAGTCCAGTATGCTTCAGGGAATGAAAATGGTAAGTTCTAAATTTGCCACTAAATAGGAGAAAAATATTGAAAATTGAGTGTTCCCTATCTTTAAGAGGAACCATGCATGATAAAATCTTAAATAGCCATAGAAGAAGATGCAAATAATGAGATAAGAGGAGAACCATTTCGTAGTTAAGTACGTTTCCATTTGACATTTACTTATTGTACTTTGTAGTAATTCAAGCTTGAATAGCAATTAAGGTTGGTTTGCTTGCTCAATAATCTGCATCTTGATATATATGCAGTAAGTACTAGTTGTCCAGGAGCAGCTTGATTTGTTTAGCAATCCTACCTGAATGTCCCTAATGCCGTCTTGGCTTATATGAATATTACCTGACATTGTAACAGACTAACAGTAAGGTGTGATGGGGAATCTTTTTAGTTGCTTTGTATTCCTATGTTCATGCAAGTAGTAGATTCAGGCTATTAATTGGACTAATTGCTTATTTTATTTAAAACATTTATAGTTTGAGGCCCTCACTTCAGTTTTGCTGTGTCGCTCGCATACATGGAACTTTGATAATTTCAATGATTGATCTCATCCCAAAATTGTACAAGTTTACAATTAAATACGTAAACCAAGAAATTTGTATTTTCTTATTTCAGGTGATTGAATTTGTTCAATTTAAAGAACGATTGCAACGCTCTAATCAGTATTTAATGGCAAGGGTTGAATCACCCATTCTACAGCTAAAGCAGAATGCAGATAACATCGAAGAAGAAGAGGTAACTCATACTTGTTCTAAAAATGAGTGCCTGCGGTTTTTCAATGCATTCATCGTTATATAACATGAACATGTTTTCTTACAGAGTGTTCTTGAAAGCTTGAAAAGCGGGATTCACTTTCTTGAGCTTTCTAAGGAGATTGGATCCAAATCTTTGACATTCAATGAAGATTGGCAGTCACGACCATGGTGGACACCAACTCCAGAGAAGAATTATCTTTTAGGTCTGTCAGCTTGCACTCTGTTTCCTAACATAGTTGTAATTGCTACTCTTTGGTATGGTACAACTTTGGGCAACAGTAGTCCGTGACATTGATAAATTTCATCCGATTAGAACTGCCAGGTTTATGATTTATCTTGTCAAGCACCAGCAAAACTTTTTCTACGTATGTAGTAGATTAATACAACTTTCCCCATAATATTTTGTGCCAATTTTATTGAAGTTAAAAATTTTGTTCAGTATTTAAAACTTGTGATATTTATTTGTACTGACAATTGTCTTTTTCAGGTCCATTTGAAGGAATCTCTTACTGTCCTAAAGAAAATTTGGTAATTACTCTTTTTTCCGTGACTTTGTATTTCACATATAATATTCCCCATTCTTTCTGTGACTTTGGATTGCTTCTTTATGTTGAGCGAATCCAGGTGGAAGAAAGGGAAGCAAATGTTCGGAGAGTTGTAGAAAGGAAATCCCTTCTTCCTCGGATGATATATTTGTCGATTCAGAGTGCTTCGGCATCCCTCAAGGAGAATTTGAAAGTCAATGGCTCTATGTCTGATCAGAACATTTCCTCAGAGCTTAAACATTTGCTTGGTCAATATGCAAAGATGTTGGGATTTTCTTTAAGTGATGCAATAGAAGTGGTCATGGGGGTTTCTAAAGGCCAAAAGTCTTTCGAGGTACTGTTTGACTATAAGCACGCGTTTCCTTTTTTTTTTTTTTTTTTTTTTTTTTTGGTTTCACATTTTATTGAATTTTCGAGACTACACTTTGGTTAGGCTTTGTGATTCGGTCATAAGCGCTGTTCATTGTGGCTTCTTACAATGGCACAAACACCTAATAAATTATAGTCAAAACTGTTTTCGAGTATGGAACTGTGTTGAATTGGCAAGGGATGCTCAAGAAATTTGTTTCCTTTGGAACCCTAAGTTTAATATGTTTCAAAAAGTAAACGTTATCTTGAAATTTGAAGAGGTGAAATTATGGAATGTCTCTCAAGGTTCTTTCTACATCTTACATGTCAGTAAGGTATACAATTAATCTTGAATACCGGAAAAGGCTTAGTAATTGAGGGGTATACTTACATGCCAAGTCACCATGTACACTGCTTTGAGTATCAAAAACTTTATTTACCCCTTCCGTAAGAGTAATTTTGGTCTTGTGATGCAGACTTTTGGTGCAGACATGATTGACTGGTTGGATTTTGCTGTCTTTTTGAACGCGTGGAACTTGAATTCCCATGAAGTTATGCAGCCAAATGTGGATGGATCCGGTCCCTGTACTTGGCATATTGTGAATTCTCTGCTGAAGAAGTGTATTTTGGAGAGGATCGGATCCATGGAATCACACATCTGCTCTCCGCAGAGTGATCTACCTAGTTTGGTGCAATTGGTCACAGAACCATTGGCGTGGCACAATCTTGTAATGCAGTCTTGTGTCCGATCATCTCTTCCATCTGGAAAGAAAAAGAAGAAAAGTGGATGTACGGATCAGTCTCCACTGTCCCACACAGTTCGGGATTCAATACAATCTATATGTGGCTTAGTAGAAGAGGTTGCGAAATGGTTAAAGCATCATATTAACAGGTCAGAAGATGAAAACTTAGACATTATACTGTCCTCTGTCCGAAGGGATGAAGGGCCAGGACGGATATTCCAGATTCTTGAAACTTCAAACGCAACCATTAACGAGACAGAACTTGGTGATCGGATCTCCCAAGCCTTGAAGTCTTGGAGTCCCATTGGCGTGGCAATGAAAATAATAAGAGGACAGCGCACAGTACTTGAAAAATTTCTTGGAATTTGTGAATCAAAAATCAAGTCATTGCAGGCATTGCAACATCAAATGGCTCAGGTCTGAGAGATTCGGATGGTGACAACCTTCATGTTTGGCTCTTTGCTTCTTCTTTTAAGCAGTTTTGATATTTTAATCATAGAGTGAGTGTACACAGAATTAACATTCTATTCTGTCATCAGATTTGTTTTAGATTCTTACAGGCTTGTAACTGTATTTTTAAGAACAATTTTGGCAATGTAATTTTGCTTTTCAACTTTTGATACTTGATTGTTTAGTAGGATGAAAAGATGTCAATATTTGCTATCAACATCATCCAACAGAAAACTAACATAATATGTATGCGTGGTAACGCTTCCATTGTTGATTCAACATGAAGAGGTGTAAAAGGTCAGTTGGCAGGCTACCTAATTCTTTTTATGATCGATCAATAATCAATTCAGTGTGAGCTTAGTTGATCTTTTTAGTTACAAATTAAATCCTACTGAACTTTAAACTACAAATTTTAAGTGCCTATCTGTCAAACATGCTTCTTTTCAATACTAATCACCTAATACATCAATTAGTTGCTTGATTGATGCTTCCACATTTATGAAAATACATCTTCAATTTATACCATTTTCTACATCTTATATTAAATTTGATTTTATGTGTTTACTTCCTTGTTTCTTCTTTGAAAAAAAAAGGGCCTTAGATAATACATGTACTTATGAGAATATAAACATTGTCAAACCCTATGGACTTTGGAGCATCACCTTTTTCAGATACTCTTAATAGAAAAAATATTGTATTCTACATTCAAAACACATAACACCTATTCTATTTCCTTTACCAAACCCAAACTAATATTTCAACCCCACCAAACTGTCCTATCCTATGATTCCTAAAAACAAATTTGCTTACAAAAGCTGAACCCATAAGTTCAAACTTGGAACTGAACAAATATACTACTTTGTGGAAATTCATGCTCCACATTGCATGACAGCAGTATAAAATTTGTTGAGCTAACAACTCAACTTATATATATTTTTTCATTGATCATGAACTAATCCAAAGTACAAAAGCAGAATGTTTCATTTACTTTGCCAGAGTTCATCGGTTGCTGAACAAGAGCTAACATTATACTACCTGATTTATTTTTAATTGCTTAAAATGGACAATAGGTTCAACTGTATAACAAACGAATTTGACTCCCACATGTTACTGCAGTAAAATAATCAAACATGGAAATACTTTTTTTTTTTTTTTTCCAAAACTGCACAAATCATACAGGACGATACCATGCAAAACGGAACGAAGGTTTTCATGGCAGGATTGGATTTCAAAAGCAAGAAACGACTACTTGACTTAAGTGCTAATGTATGACTAGTAAGTGCCTAACGAACAGATTCAATGAGAATTGAACATGTTTCCAAATCAACCTTTGATGTCCCCAAGTGAAGAATTTACATATAATTCACAAATTGATGGGGCTAGTCATCTTAGTGGGTGCACCAAATCCTCTTTATGGTTGGACTATCCTGTCCTGCAATGTAATTCTAAGTATATCCCTATTGACTGAAAACCTAACTTGCTAAAACAATCAATTCCACTATTTGAAAAAATAAAATAAAAAAATGGACTAATCCCCTGTTATTTCCCGCTTTATGTTAGTATAAATATTTGCATTTCCATGGTCTAATAATTCACACATCATCTCCTAAAACTTCACTCAACAAAGACTGCAATAGATATGGAGCTTCTCAAACTTACAGTCAAGCCATGGAGCTCTTCTTGCCTCTTACTTGGCTTGTTTGTCTTCATTGCTTTCCTAGCGTCTCTTTCGGATGCAGAAATCCACTACCATGAGTTTGTTGTATGTTATTTACATCCTTCATCTCCATCTTGTTGTTTTAAATGAAACAACTATAGTGACTTTGTTTTCTCTTTTGACTGATATAGGTTCAAGCCAAACCAGTGAAGAGGCTGTGCAGAACCCATAACACTATTACAGTGAATGGGCAGTTCCCAGGACCAACCCTGGAAGTGCGAGACGGCGACACTCTTGTCATCAAGGCTATAAACAACGCCCAATACAACGTTACCCTCCACTGGTATCACCCTACATTCATAAATATACTTGTAGGAAATTAAAACAGCAGCAACATAAGATCAACTATGTGTAACAACAAAACATGATTATTTTTTAACTTATACACTAATACACACACATCAGTTCTATGAATTATATAAACATTTTATGTAGCGCATGTATAGACGTTATCATGCATTCAAACTTAAGACATGAACTCAATGAGAAAATGCGGTTTAAAACAAACATGATTCTCTTAACACAATCATTATATTACATCCATCACTTACACTTGGAACTGATATCAAATACTAAACAGGCATGAAATTAAAACAGCAGCAACATAAGATCAACTATGTGTAACAACAAAACATGATTATTTTTTAACTTATACACTAATACACACACATCAGTTCTATGAATTATATAAACATTTTATTTAGCGCATGTATAGACGTTATCATGCATTCAAACTTAAGACATGAACTCAATGAGAAAATGCGGTTTAAAACAAACATGATTCTCTTAACACAATCATTATATTACATCCATCACTTACACTTGGAACTGATATCAAATACTAAACAGGCATGGAATACATCAGCTCCGAAATCCATGGGCAGATGGTCCTGAATATGTGACTCAGTGTCCTATCCGACCAGGACAAAGTTACACATACCGCGTCACTATCGAAAACCAAGAGGGGACTTTGTGGTGGCATGCTCATAGCAGATGGCTTAGAGCCACTGTCTATGGAGCTCTCATCATCTACCCTAGATTGGGTTGTCCATACCCCTTCCCAATGCCAAAGAAAGAAATTCCAATTCTTCTTGGTAACTTATTTCCTTCCATCATCAAAATATATACTTAGCATAGTAATATGAAATAATAGAGAGAATAAATCCCAATATATGATGATGGCAATAAACAGGGGAATGGTGGGACAGAAACCCCATGGATGTCCAAAAACTGGCAATTTTCACAGGAGCAGCTCCAAATGTGTCTGATGCATATACCATTAATGGTCAACCGGGCGATCTATATAGATGCTCAAGCAAAGGTTTGCTATTACTACTCTTTTGCAATCTTGCTTAGGCTTAGCTAGAAATATAACTAGCTAACTTGACTACAACCTGCAATGCAGAAACTGTTAGATTTCCAGTGGAGTCCGGTGAGACAATTCTTCTAAGAGTTATCAACTCTGCAATGAATCAAGAACTCTTCTTCGGTGTGGCCAACCATAAACTAACTGTTGTTGGTGTTGACTCTTCCTATACCAAGCCTTTCACAACCTCAGTCATAATGATAGGTCCTGGTCAAACGACAAATGTCCTACTCAAAGCTGATCAGCCCCCAGGTCATTACTACATGGCGGCACATGCCTACAACTCTGCCAATGCACCCTTTGACAATACCACCACCACAGCGATCCTCGAGTACAAGTATGCTCCCCGCAATGCTAAGAAAGGGAAATCTTCAACTCCAATCTTCCCACAACTCCCAGGCTTTAATGACACAGCCACTGCAACTGCATACACTGCCCAGGTCAAAAGTCCAACACAGGTCAAAGTGCCAACTGTGATTGATCATAACCTATTTTTCACAGTGGGTTTAGGACTCAACAACTGCTCAAATCCAAACAGCCCCCGCTGCCAAGGTCCAAATGGAACCCGTTTCGCCGCCAGTATAAACAACGTCTCTTTCGTATTCCCAAGGACCAATTCCCTAATGCAAGCCTACTACCAAGGCCAACCTGGTGTCTTCACCACAGACTTTCCGCCAGTTCCTCCAGTGCAATTTGATTATACAGGCAATGTAAGCCGTGGTCTCTGGCAACCATCTAAAGGAACTAAACTCTACAAGCTAAAGTATGGTTCCACAGTACAAATTGTATTGCAAGACACAAGCATCGTCACAGTTGAGGACCATCCTATGCATCTTCATGGATATGAGTTCTATGTCGTGGGAATGGGTTTCGGTAACTTTAACCCAAGCAGAGATACAGCAAAGTTCAACCTCATTAACCCACCGAAAAGGAATACAATTGGAACACCTCCAGGAGGATGGGTTGCCATCCGATTTGCGGCTACCAATCCAGGTAATCGATTGAATTCATATGTAATTAACTGGAGCACATTTCATATGTTTACCCATTATTTATCAACTATATTAAACTTTTCCTCTAATTAAATCATCTGTTGGAACAGGAATTTGGCTGATGCATTGTCACATAGATTCACATTTAACTTGGGGTCTAGCAATGTCTTTCCTAGTTGAGAATGGAGTTGGGAAGTTGCAGACTGTACAGCCTCCACCACTAGATCTTCCCCGATGTTAAGACGATTAACAAAGCATCTTAGTAATTGAATCTAGTTTTCCTGATCAAATTATTTGTTGTCTTCTCAAGTCCTTAGATGTATAAGTATTTGTTTGCTTGAGTTTGGATTCATGGAATCTCAGTAGTACTTCTTTTCCACAAGTCAATCGAATTGAATGTTGTTTGTCAAGCCATGATTTGGCATGTTTATTGATAGAGTGTATTGTTTGTTAGAATCAATGAAAGGGATTTCAGATTTGTAATGTTCATCAATATTCCTTCTATTTCAAAGTCTGTATAGAACTTGATTAACAGATATGAAATCTTATCTAACCAACCTGTCGGGTAAGGTGGAGAAGATGATTTCAATCCTCAGATAATCCCCGTAACCATCCGAATTAAATCAGCCTAGCCTTTGCTAGACCTTGCTAAGACAAGTGCCAGCAACCTGGAACACGCACAACACAACGAATGTGGCACGATTAAGGCAAGGCACATTCTTGCTAAACAGGAGACAGATAAAAATAAAAACAAGAATCCCTTTTCCTTTCTCTACACTCAACCAATTAAGATTAACAATGCAAGCAAATGACAAGAGAACAGCCTGAGAATCAAAGTAGCAATGTCCATACAACACAGTACAATGGAATCACCTTCTAATCTGATTCCACATTTTACAAATTCTGTCTGGCTTCAAGTCTCAGAACATTCAGGCAACAAACTTCATACAGCGAGTATCGTCATGTATATGTTGACAACGTATAGAACAAAAGCGCATACCACACTTGACACACATATAGCCACCAGTAAAACCACAAACAGTGCAGAAATGGCGGCGAGAAGTGGAGCTTGGAGGTCCCACCGCTGCCCTCAAATAGGTGGGAACATGGGGAGGCAATGATTCAAGGCTTGCCTGTTATATATAGTAAACAATCATGATTTTTTTGAGAACCAATTCGATACAAATAAACACACACACAGAGTCCCTTCTCAGTCATCATTGTTACCTCATGTAAGAGCTCAAGAAATGTTCTTGGGGCTTTCCTAGCATCCTCAAGAGCTTTCGCTTGGCGGGTTTTACGCTTAGTACCCTTTAACTGCTTCTTCTGTATGTAAACTACAAATTACAATTCAATTCAAAACTTAGTTTTTGAGTATCAACTACTAAATAAAAACCAAGTTTTGAGTATCAACTACTAATTAACTACTAATCAAAACCAAGTCTGTTTGAGTATCAACTACCAATCAAAACATGACAATTATCATAAAATTTGAAAGCTGAAAAAAAAATGGGAGAAAAGAGAAAGACCATCATCATCATCATCAAGAGAAGCATCGTCATCGTCATCATGAATCTCAACGTGTTCAATTCCGGCATTATCGTTTTCCAGAGCTTCAAGCCGAGCAAGAGCTGCCTAAATACACACAGCAACAACAAAATTTCACGTCCTAGTCATTCTCAAGCTCTAAGTTTTGTTTTGTTTAATAAAAAATTGGAATTGATGAGAAGCTGGAAACCTGACCTGAGTTCGATTGTCGGTGCTGGCAAGTGCCGCAGCCATTTTCGGAGCAACCTTCCGGGTCCGGGTCGACATTCGGCGTTCTTCCTCCATAGCTACTGTACACACGCTAATCTGTCTGTCTGTCTCTCTCTCTCTCTCGGAGAAGAGACCCGATAGAGTAGGGGTGGGCGTTTAATGGATCGGTTCACTTTTTGGGTGAACCGATATAAAACCGATAATATTCGGTTTTTGAAAAAGTGAACCGATCCGATAAACTTTACAATTATCAACCGATCAAAAACCGATTAAACTGGACCGGTTCGGTTCGGTTCGGTTTTTTCAGTTTTGGGTCTATTGGGCCAAATTACTGGGCTTTAATTTATAAAATCTGCTATGGTTTGAAAAATTGAAAAAACACAAGTTGAAATGGTGCTGGCTTCACAGGGCAGCTGAAATGGCGAAGACGTGGTCAATTCTCGTCGAAGCAACCTAACAAAATCCAATTACATCTGCAGATTATAATCCAATTACAGAAATGAAACCGACTACTAACAATAGCAGATCAAATGAAATGACGCAATAAAGACCATTGAATATCAGTACTACAATGGTAATTAATTAACTCTATAAACTTTATAATATAAGGGAACTAGCTAGCTAGACAGTGACACAACAATACAACCATAGACATATCAATATAATGTTTGTACAATTTTCACTTGATAAGAACAACATTAAAGGTTTTCTAATGAATTTAACGATTTAGAGAAGATATTTTTTGACAGAGTTGTGAAAATCACATGTACAAGTTTCAATGTTGAATCTATATTACAAACTATGAGGTTTTTTAATTACTATAATATTTTTGCTTAGTTTGATAAAGGAGTTGCATCCTCTTACAAGCATGGACCATCATCTATGCAGCATCAGAATCAACACAACCCAATAAAAAGAACCCAAATTTTACAAGAACCCAGATAGAAAAATCAAAAAATTAAAACATAAGGATTTTTTCCTAAGTGGGTATCTTTTGACAACGAAAAAGAAAAGAGAGGGAGAGATGCCCAGAAATTCCAATCTAGCACCGACCCACTGTTTTTTTAGAGAGCAAATGTCATATGGGCAGGCATTAAAGACTAAGAAAATAAAGTTGTTTGTGTGTGATTTACTATAATATTTTTGCTTAGTTTGACAAAAGAGTTGCATCGTGTTACAAGCATGGACCATTATATTTCAGATCGAGTACTAACAATAACAGATTAACAGATCAAACGAAATGACGCAACAAATGAAATTGATACAAAATTCAAAAACGAAAATAATCAAATAAATAAAACAGCGATCTGAGTGAGTTTAGAGTAAAATTATGTGAGAGAAACCATATAATTGAAGGAAAACAGGAAGAACTGAAGAAGAGAGAAATGTGATGTTTGAGAGCAAAAACGACGAACCTGAGCAAAAACGACGATGCAGAGAAGCGGTGGCGCACCAGGACATCGGACGAGAGAGACGAACTGACGGATAGAGGGTATTGGAAGGAGACGGGTCGGATCATGTGTAATAGGCCGGGTCATAATGAATTTTGTGGATCAACAACATCAGCCCATGTTTGAAATTACAGAAATGGAAATATTTTTTTATTTGTCTATATATATATATATTGGTTTGACTAAAACGACTTAAATTTGTAATTTAAAATTTTAACTTCAACATTTCAATCACATATATGCTTTTAATCCAAATTCGTACTCGAAAATCTTGATTGTTTGTTAATTGTTAGCTAACGGATTATATTAATATGTAACCTTAAAAGTCAATTATTGGTAATCATAAATTGAGTTCATTTTTGCTCACCCCCCTTAACCGGGGGTGAGCATTACCCTCCTCTTAAAAAACTGACAAGTGTCCCAAAATTAACTCAGAAGTTAACCAGGGTTAACAAATTAATTACTACATATTTTATATAGTGTTTTACCAATTTTAACCCTATCATCATCTTCCCCAATCTCCACCATCTCCAACACCCAAACTCTAACCTAGATTCAAACACAAAACCCTAGCCACCACTGAAATCATAGCCGCAACATCTTCTCTCAATGACTCTTTCTTCCCTCTCTTCCTCCTATCTCTTTCTTTCCATCTCACTCTCTCTTCACATCGGGTCGAACAACTCGGTTCTGGTTCGATCCCAGCTCTAGTTCGAACCCAGATCTGGTTCGATTCCAGTTCTTAGTCTAACCCAGCAGCGTGCGATGGCATGAGAGAGATATGTTGGTTTGGTGGTGGTGGTTGTGTGTGAGAGATGTCAGTTTGGTGTATGATAGAGTGAGAGATTTCGATTTTCTGGTTGTTGAAGATGAAAAAAAAAAAAAATGGTGTGAGAGAGAGCGAGATGGAAAGAACCCAGCTCTGTTTATTTTTTATTTTTTATTTATTTATTTATTTATTTTTTTTTGTGATTGAATTTGGTGATGATATTGTTTGGTGTATGATAGAGTGACAGAGATTTCATTTTTTTTTTTTGGATGCAAAAGCAAAGCAATGCCCAGAAAAAGAAGAAAAAAAAAAGAAAGAAGAAAAGCAGAGTTCATGGTGTGTTTGATGTGTGGAGGGGGATGATGCTGCCATTCCTGATGTGTTTGATGTGTTAGGTTTGTTTTATTAAATCTGGGAATTTTCTTCTGTTAAAAAAAAAAAAAAAAATCTGAGTTCTTGACAGAGGGGCATGAGACGTTGAACTGGTGTGGATTAGGTAGATGGTTTCTCATGTTGATCTGGAATTTTTTTATATCTGAATAATTGTTAAAAAAAAATAAAATTTAAGTTTTATTTATCAAATTTACCTAATTACCCTCATTTATTTAATGAAATATCTATTAATGGGGATATTTGTTAACCCTGGGTTAACTCAGGAACACTTGGCATTCGGTTGGATGGGGGTAATGCTCACCCCCAGTTAAGGGGGGTGAGCAAAAATGAACTCTCATAAATTATATAAAAATAAAATTTAATAGCTTGTGAAAGTTGATTGTGTCGATTAATCAAACCCATAACTAATTATATTATACGTGTATCAATTATCCATATCAACAATTGACTTTTTTTTTTTTTTTTTTTGTTACAATATCTATCTATCCACCTATCTAAACCAAGTATTACTTAAAAAAAAAAAAAAAAAAAAAAAGTGTTTTTGTCATTGGTAAAATTTGAATCGCTTAGTTAAGAGTCATTTGTCCAAGCCCAGAGCTCGTCCATCTACTGGCAGAGCTACGCCCCTGGGTCATATCAACAATTGACTTAAAAATAAAATTTTATAGTTTGTGTAGTCATATTTAATTAGAGGTGATGATTTGAGAATTGTAGGTTAGGATTTTGAAAAGGTTTTTATATACATACAATACAATGTAAGGGAACTATATTACATATACATTTGTTGTGAAAATTATTAAGTACATGGAAATATTGGTCGTGAGGCGGCCGCGAGTGGAAGAAGAGGCGGCGCCGGCACTCGGCCTCTCAAAATTTGTTGTTGTATAACTAACACCTAGGATGTGCCGCCGAAATCCGCCAAGGCTATATAATCTCCTATGACTCCAAGCTCATTGTCTTCACTCCAGTCAGCCAATCCATCCAAAAGCACTGGATTGATCCCCTGTTTCCATCCAAAAGCACTGGATTTATGACTAGTAAGTGCCTAATGAACAGATTCAATGAGAATTGAACATGTTTCCAACTCAACCTTTGATGTCCCCAATTGAAGAATTTAAATATAATTCACAAATTGATGGGGCTAGTCATCTTAGTGGGTGCACCAAATCCTCTTTATGGTTGGACTATCCTGTCCTGCAATCTAATTCTAAGTATATCCCTATTGACTGAAAACCTAACTTGCTAAAACAATCAAATCCACTATTTGAAAAAATAAAATAAAAAAATGGACTAATCCCCTGTTATTTCCCGCTTTATGTTAGTATAAATATTTGCATTTCCATGGTCTAATAATTCACACATCATCTCCTAAAACTTCACTCAACAAAGACTGAAATAGATATGGAGCTTCTCAAACTTACAGTTAAGCCATGGAGCTCTTCTTGCCTCTTACTTGGCTTGTTTGTCTTCATTGCTTTCCTAGCGTCTCTTTCGGATGCAGAAATCCACTACCATGAGTTTGTTGTATGTTATTTACATCCTTCATCTCCATCTTGTTGTTTTAAATGAAACAACTATAGTGACTTTGTTTTCTCTTTTGACTGATATAGGTTCAAGCCAAACCAGTGAAGAGGCTGTGCAGAACCCATAACACTATTACAGTGAATGGGCAGTTCCCAGGACCAACCCTGGAAGTGCGAGACGGCGACACTCTTGTCATCAAGGCTATAAACAACGCCCAATACAACGTTACCCTCCACTGGTATCACCCTACATTCATAAATATACTTGTAGGAAATTAAAACAGCAGCAACATAAGATCAACTATGTGTAACAACAAAACATGATTATTTTTTAACTTATACACTAATACACACACATCAGTTCTATGAATTATATAAACATTTTATGTAGCGCATGTATAGACGTTATCATGCATTCAAACTTAAGACATGAACTCAATGAGAAAATGCGATTTAAAACAAACATGATTCTCTTAACACAATCATTATATTACATCCATCACTTACACTTGGAACTGATATCAAATACTAAACAGGCATGAAATTAAAACAGCAGCAACATAAGATCAACTATGTGTAACAACAAAACATGATTATTTTTGAACTTACACACTAATACACACACATCAGTTCTATGAATTATATAAACATTTTATGTAGTGCATGTATAGACGTTATCATGCATTCAAACTTAAGACATGAACTCAATGAGAAAATGCGGTTTAAAACAAACATGATTCTCTTAACACAATCATTATATTACATCCATCACTTACACTTGGAACTGATATCAAATACTGAACAGGCATGGAATACATCAGCTCCGAAATCCATGGGCAGATGGTCCTGAATATGTGACTCAGTGCCCTATCCGACCAGGACAGAGTTACACATACCGCGTCACTATCGAAAACCAAGAGGGGACTTTGTGGTGGCATGCTCATAGCAGATGGCTTAGAGCCACTGTCTATGGAGCTCTCATCATCTACCCTAGATTGGGTGTTCCATACCCCTTCCCAATGCCAAAGAAAGAAATTCCAATTCTTCTTGGTAACTTATTTCCTTCCATCATCAAAATAATAAATCAATCTACTTAGCATAGTATGAAATAATAGAATAACTCCCAACATATGATGATGGCAATAAACAGGGGAATGGTGGGACAGAAACCCCATGGATGTCCAAAACCTGGCAATTTTAACAGGAGCAGCTCCAAATGTGTCTGATGCATATACCATTAATGGTCAACCGGGCGATCTATATAGATGCTCAAGCAAAGGTTTGCTATTACTACTCTTTTGCAATCTTGCTTAGGCTTAGCTAGAAATATAACTAGCTAACTTGACTATAACATGCAATGCAGAAACTGTTAGATTTCCAGTGGAGTCCGGCGAGACAATTCTTCTAAGAGTTATCAACTCTGCAATGAATCAAGAACTCTTCTTCGGTGTGGCCAACCATAAACTAACTGTTGTTGGTGTTGACTCTTCCTATACCAAGCCTTTCACAACCTCAGTCATAATGATAGGTCCTGGTCAGACAACAAATGTCCTGCTCAAAGCTGATCAGCCCCCAGGTCGCTACTACATGGCGGCACATGCCTACAACTCTGCCAATGCACCCTTTGACAATACCACCACCACAGCGATCCTCGAGTACAAGTCTGCTCCCTGCAATGCTAAGAAAGGGAAATCTTCAACTCCAATCTTCCCACAACTCCCAGGCTTTAATGACACAGCCACTGCAACTGCATACACTGCCCAGGTCAAAAGTCCAACACAGGTCAAAGTGCCAACTGTGATTGATCATAACCTATTTTTCACAGTGGGTTTAGGACTCAACAACTGCTCAAATCCAAACAGCCCCCGCTGCCAAGGTCCAAATGGAACCCATTTCGCCGCCAGTATAAACAATGTCTCTTTCGTATTCCCAAGGACCAATTCCCTAATGCAAGCCTACTACCAAGGCCAACTTGGTGTCTTCACCACAGACTTTCTGCCAGTTCCTCCAGTGCAATTTGATTATACAGGCAATGTAAGCCGTGGTCTCTGGCAACCATCTAAAGGAACTAAACTCTACAAGCTAAAGTATGGTTCCACAGTACAAATTGTATTGCAAGACACGAGCATCGTCACAGTTGAGGACCATCCTATGCATCTTCATGGATATGAGTTCTATGTCGTGGGAATGGGTTTCGGTAACTTTAACCCAAGCAGAGATATAGCAAAGTTCAACCTCATTAACCCACCGAAAAGGAATACAATTGGAACACCTCCAGGAGGATGGGTTGCCATCCGATTTGCGGCTACCAATCCAGGTAATCGACTGAATTCATATCTAATTAACTAGGGCACATTTCATATGTTTACCCATTATTTATCAACTATATTAAACTTTTCCTCTAATTAAATCATCTGTTGGAACAGGAATTTGGCTTATGCATTGTCACATAGATTCACATTTAACTTGGGGTCTAGCAATGTCTTTCCTAGTTGAGAATGGAGTTGGGAAGTTGCAGACTGTACAGCCTCCACCACTAGATCTTCCCCGATGTTAAGACGATTAACAAAGCATCTTAGTAATTGAATCTAGTTTTCCTGATCAAATTATTTGTTGTCTTCTCAAGTCCTTAGATGTATAAGTATTTGTTTGCTTGAGTTTGGATTCATGGAATCTCAGTAGTACTTCTTTTCCACAAGTCAATCGAATTGAATGTTGTTTGTCAAGCCATGATTTGGCATGCTTATTGATAGAGTGTATTGTTTGTTAGAATCAATGAAAGGGATTTCAGATTTGTAATGTTTATCAATATTCCTTCTATTTCAAAGTCGGTATAGAACTTGATAAACAGATATGAAATCTTATCTAACCAACCTGTAGGGTAAGGTGGAGAAGATGATTTTGATCCTCAGATAATCCCCATAACCATCCGAATTAAATCAGCCTAGCCTTTGCTAGACCTTGCTAAGACAAGTGCCAGCAACCTGGAACACGCACAACCAATGTGGCACGATTAAGGCAAGGCACATTCTGGCTAAACAGTGCAGAAATGGCGGCGAGAAGTGGAGCTTGGAGGTCCCACCGCTGCCCTCAAATAGGTGGGAACATGGGGAGGCAATGATTCAAGGCTTGCCTGTTATATATAGTAAACAATCATGATTTTTTAGAGAACCAATTCGATACAAATAAACACACACACAGAGTCCCTTCTCAGTTATCATTGTTACCTCATGTAAGAGCTCAAAAAATGTTCTTGGGGCTTTCCTAGCATCCTCAAGAGCTTTCGCTTGACGGATTTTACGCTTAGTACCCTTTAATTGCTTCTTCTGTATGTAAACTACAAATTACAATTCAATACAAAATTTAGTTTTTGAGTATCAACTACTAATTAAAAACCAAGTTTTGAGTATCAACTACTAATTAACTACTAATCAAAACCAAGTCTTTTTGAGTATCAACTACCAATCAAAACAAGACAATTATCATAAAATTTGAAAGCTGAAAAAAAAAGGGAGAAAAGAGAAAGACCATCATCATCATCATCAAGAGAAGCATCGTCATCGTCATCATGAATCTCAACGTGTTCAATTCCGGCATTATCGTTTTCCAGAGCTTCAAGCCGAGCAAGAGCTGCCTAAACACACACAGCAACAACAAAATTTCACGTCCTAGTCATTCTCAAGCTCTAAGTTTTGTTTTGTTTAATAAAAAATTGGAATTGATGAGAAGCTGGAAACCTGACCTGAGTTCGATTGTCGGTGCTGGCAAGTGCCGCAGCCATTTTCAGAGCAACCTTCCGGGTCCGGGTCGACATTCGGCGTTCTTCCTCCATAGCTACTGTACACGACGCTAATATGTCTCTCTCTCTCTCTCTCTCTCTCTCTCTCGGAGAAGAGACCCGATAGAGGGTATTGAAAGGAGACGGGTCGGATCATGTGCCATAGGCTGGGTCATAATAAATTTTGTGGATCAACAACATCAGCCCATGTTTGAAATTACAGAAATGGAAATATTATTTTGTTTGTCTATATATATTGATTAGGTTAAAACGACTTAAATTTGTCATTTAAATTTTAACTTCAACATTTCAACCACTTATATGCTTTTAATCCAAATTTATACTCGAAAATCTTGATTGTTTGTTAATTGTTAGCTAACGGATTATATTAATATGTAACCTTAAAAGTCAATTATAGGTAATCATAAATTATATAAAAATAAAATTTAATAACTTGTGAAAGTTGATTGTGTCGATTATGTAGACTCATAACTAATTATATTATACGTGTATCAATTATCCATATCAACAATTGACTTTTTTTTTTATCCACCTATCTAGATCAAATATATATTTTTTAAAGCTTTTTATCATTGGTAGAATTTGAATCGCTCACTTAGGAGTCATTTGTCTAAGTCCCAAGCTCGTCCATCTACTATCAAAGTTATGCCATTGGGCCATATCAACAATTGACTTTAAAATAAAATTTTATAGTTTGTGTAGTCATATTTAATTAGAGGTGATGATTTGAGAATTGTAGGTTAGGATTTTGAAAAGGTTTTTATATACAAACAATACAATGTAAGGGAACTATATTACATTTACATTTGTTGTGAAATTTATTAAGTACATGGAAATATTGGTCGTGAGGCGGCCGCGAGCGGGAGAAGAGGCGGTGCCGGCACTCGGCCTCTCAAAATTTGTTGTTGTATAACTAACACCGAGGATGTGCCGCCGAAATCCGCAGAGGCTATATAATCTCCTATTACTCCAAGCTCATTGTCTTCACTCCAGTCAGCCAATCCATCCAAAAGCACTGGATTGATCCCCTGTTTCCTCCCAACAATCCACAAATCATAGTAAGCATCGTCATTCAGAGCTTGGATGGCCGTTATCGTCTCCGCCCCATTCCTCACCACCACTTCTCTGTACACCACCCTATCGTTAGATTCGTTCTTTACCCAGAACCACGTCACCACCCCGTCGTCCAGTTTTTTCTCCATTTCATTGTCACCTATGTAGTTGTACGACAGGAATCTAATCACTATCACGGCCACATTGGGATTCGCCGCCATTCGATCCGCATACGTCAGCGCCTCCCTCGCATCCGCTCCTCCCAGGAACAACACCACAAACTGGTGTACAGAGTGCTGCATCGAACACCCTGCGAACGGGTTTCGAAAGTCCCCCTTGTCGACCAAAATCCCGACAGAGCACGGTGCGTGTGCCAGCACGTCCAGGTTTACTGAGTGCACCCCTCGTCGAAAAAATTGGGTCCCAACGAGATTTCCAGGGTACTCCATGTGAAAAGGCAAGATGATGATGGTAGCTTTCCGATCAAGAGCCAACTCGCAGATGTCTTGGTACATGGACAGAGGTGGAGCCATGGCTGTGTAAGCATGGGCATTGAACTCTCCTCTGGATTCTTGGTACTGTTTAAGCGCATTATGGATGTTGTCATCGGGAGTGTTGTTGGATTGCTCTTCCTCGTTGTCGTGGTCGATGAAGATAGGCATTCCACGACCGACCAGCTCAACGAGGTGGAGAGCATAGACACGGAACGGACTGTTTAGTGTTGGATATGAGACTTCGAGAAGGTTAATGAGACCAGCCACTGTTTCTTGGTCGTGTATACAAATAATCACACGAAGCTCTGTGTTTGGGGTGTGGTGTTGTATGGTTCTTCTCTTGTTCACCATGTACGGTCTTGTCGGATCATACAAGTAGCTGATTATCGGTGTAGCTATTCCCGTCATTACAATGGTTGATAACACCATCAATGTGAAGCCTGGAATATTTACTATCTGTTACTTCACATGAAAAAAATAAAATTAGATAAACTAAAAATAACACAAACTTTGTATAATTGAAGATGACAAGTAAGAATATATATACTTGTTTATCAATCCAGTGAATGAACAAGAGAAGCTCGACTTCACCTCTCATGCTCAAAATGAGACTAAGAGTGAGACTATCCTTGAATGGAATATCATACAACATAGCAGATAACACAGTCCCGATCACTTTGGAGATGTAACCCGTCACAACCATGGCCAATAAAGGTGCCATACCAGACCAACCCATCTCTCCCATGGCGAAAACATCAGTATACAACCCCACAAAAGCAAATGAGAATGGCATTAAGAATTGTGCTATGAAAGTCTCAGTTCTCTCCACCAGCGTCGCACCAAGTGGAGGACCATCCGGTATGACCAGCCCTAACCAGAGAGGACCGTTGGCGATGGCCATACCGAACATGTCCGTCAAGAAACCCATCATCATCACCAAAACCAAAATGGCCACCACATAACCTTGAGCGACAGGCTTCCCTTCTGGAGTCTTATGCACAATCCACTTCATGGCACGTCGAACGACCGTGAAGAAGAAAATTAATAGTACCACTAGCGATATCAAATACCATACACCGTTCATAGGTTTCACTTCTCCTTGTTTCACCGCTTCAAATGCAATGACCGCATTGATTCCCATCATGTCACTGATAATGGCTGTCGACATCGCCAAACGACCGATTTCAGAGCTAAGCAAGTTCAGCTCTTTAAGTATAGGATTCAGGACGGGAAACGATGTTATAGCCAAAGTTGATGCTATTGCTCCTATAGAGCTTACTCTGGCTAGATCTTTGTCCATGTATTTTCTTGTCAGGATTCCGACCATGGCCACAGTTGTCCACGGAAGGATGACTCCGATGAGCGCCATGTAGAATTGTTTCTTGCCTGATCTTCTAATGTAAGTCATGTCCATTTTAACTCCCGACAAGAAGAGAAAGAACATGAACCCCATCACTCCAATGTTCTTCACTACGAACTGAGCATTGTCCGGGAAGAGTTTGTCTGTAAATTTCTTGTTACGTCCCAAAATGGACGGTCCAACAATTATGCCACCCTTTCAAATTACCAAAACAATACAAAAATGTTAAGAGAGAAAGATTAAGATTAATTAAATTAAATCAATTGATTTAATGTGAAAAAATAGAGAAATTATAAATAAAAATATATATTACAATGATTTCAGAGATAACCCGAGGCTGTTTAAGAGGCTTGAGAATGAATCGAATGATCCAAGTCGTGGAAATCACGAAAATGATCTCGAACAACATCAAAGCAAAGGTATAATCCAATGGATTCTCTCCATAAAAAATACCCAACGAATGATCATTGTGAGTCTTCCTACATATAGTTGGAATTATTGTATTGTACTCGCCAGCGATATCCATGTTTCGAAATGAGCCGGCAGCAAAATCGTTGAGGAATCATATATAGACCGGCCAAAAAACCCTAACCATGATACAATAATGCCAAATCTAAACAGTATTTGCTATAAAAAAAATATATTTTATATTACGATTTGCAAGAATATATGTACACTTGACTAGACCCAGTTAAATCCTAATAATAATACAAATTGTTGTAGGCTCCATTTTTGTAATAGAAAACGATGAAAATCATGGTAAAATATTGTTTCCAATATTCATCCTAACATGGCTTGAACAGAAATGGTTTCAACTACTTCAATACAATAATATTTCTAAATCTCCATAGGATCAATCAATACAATTGATCTCTAAATTCCATCCAAAGTAAATAAAAGGAAGAAGAAAGCTATTGGATATGGTGAAGATCGACGATCAGCAAACAGGACAGTGCATGGAAGACTTACCGAGTAAATTATTTATGGAGATGATGCTGAATTTGGTCATGAATTTTTTCGTTGTTGTTTTTGTTTTTCAGAGAAATAATGAGATACCATATGAATCACCATCACCACCCATCAACCGTGCGGATTTTGTGCTCTTGCTTGTGAACAGGATTTAATATGTTGCAGTACATTGTGTTTATAGCCACCACTTGTTAACAGAAGGATATTGATAGATCTGACATCTGGACCCGAACCCATTTTTTATCGTGTATATATATATATATATATATACAGTCCCGATCTGGTCAGTGCATCATGATATAACTTTATCAGGATATTGAATGTAAGCCACTAGTTTTGACAAGTGCATACACACTTGAGTCAAGGTATGTAAAACGAGCGTCTCACATTCAATATCCTCACGAAGTTATATTATGATGCATTGACTTGAAAATTTTTCTGCATATATATATATATTTTTTCTTTTAACAATAATATAATCAAAATTAATTAGAAACCTTTTACTTTGAATGATCGAGTTAGCTAGCAGTTACATATTTACATTCACATTAGACTTTTTAAGAATAACGGTCAATTTGGAATTACTGTAACTTTTATAATAATCATTGTTAGCTGTGCTGAAAGAATAATCAGTTTTAAAGTTAATCAGCAGATGTTTGGTTAGTTATACTTTTAAAACTACTGTATAGCTCAAAAGCAGTATACATATGTTTGGTAATTTTATTTCAAAAGTGCTGAAATTAGTTACAATGACTAAAATAGACATGATTTTATAATCTTATTTCATTTTTTTCATTAATTATATTATATTAAATCAATATTTAAATTGGAAAAAAACATTTCATAAGAACAATAAAAATATTTTTATAAATTTTTATAAATCAAATCAATATTTAATTAGAATATTTAATTTTTAGATGAAATAAGGTATATAAATGATTTTAATTTGATTTCATAAGGATAATAATGATATTGTAAAAGATTCATTAAATACTGAAATAGATTATTCTATAATCACTTTCGAAAAGTAACTCCCCATCTACTTTTCAAAATCACTGTCAAAACTTGCCAAATTATCAATTAATCACTTTTAAAAGTTTTACTAAACATCATTTTATGTCAAAATTATAAAATAAGCTGATTTTAACTCATCAAAAACAATACCAAACTGACCATAAATATAAAATTTTAACTTATTTTTTAATATTATTATTTTCTGAAAAGAGAACAAACAAAGGAAACAAAGAGAACTAAGACGAAGCATCACGCTGGACAATCCGCTCCACACATGGAGGGCAAAAATCAATCCAGCAATAATCAGACTCGACAACTAGAGCCTTTTAAACTAAAACATGAGCCGTAACATTTCCTTTCCGAGGAACATGGCTAATAGAACAATTAGGCAGCGCCTTAAGCAAAACACTAATTTTATTTTGCTTCTTACAAATTCATATAAATATTATTTTTCTTGAAGAAGTCAAAATAATATAGAAGGACCCATCATAGTATGATTTCTGGATATATATTTAAATCATTGTATGAGGATTTATGTTTGGGCATATATTCTCTCGACTTGACTTTTCATGGGTTCTCTGCACATACATATACATATATATATATATACATGTATGTCTGTAGATTTAATTCATGAATATCGTATAAATATATACCAATATTCTTGAAATGTGGGTAAGATATGTCAAAAATTAATGGTGGTATAAATGGGAAATTAAATTGATGCCTGTAGATGCTCCCAGTCAGAAGCACATGCATATAGATGCCACCTTGTGACATATATGGTTGATGAACTGTATATATTTACTTCCTCCCTGCAACCTTCTTTAATCACTAGCCCCACTTCTCTGAAATTTGAATATATATGTTCTTATTTTTTATTTTATTTTTAAAAAATTAAAATTATCTATCGATTCCATCATCGATATGGATCGAAAGGTGAACAATCCCTCCACCATAATTCAATATGTTTTTGAACTACAGTGAATGGCCATATTTTTTTTATAAAAAAAAAACATATATATTTTGTTCTAATTAATTATTGACCAAAACAACTTGAATAAGAATTAAACCTCTTAAATTATAGTCTAAGCTAGAAATCACAAGTGAATGATCAAACCCTTAATAAAAAAAGAAACATATATAAAGAAACAATGATGTGATACACACATATTATTGTAACATTTTCCATTCAATACATGAGATCACATATATATACATTAGTCTGATTAAACTGAAATAATTGACTTGACGAGGAGTATGTACACACATATATATATATATATATATATATATATATATATATATCATCAATGGTGATGGAAGTTTCCATAGACTGTAGAGAGAAGTGGGTGTTTCTGTTTAAGCACATTGCCCACTATGTAAGTATGTATCCTTCAAAGATGATAAAGATGTAATTATTATATTTTTGCAATAATTAATATTTTGATCATTATAATAAGAATGGACATTTCTTACAGGAAGTTGGTTTCATTGTCCCCATACAACAAGACACATATTGTACCCTAAATTTACATCAAACTTCTCAATTTTTGCATTATCTCCATAACTTTATTCATCCCAACCCTACACTTGGCTTATAATGGCCAACCACATTATCTATATACAGCCAATGGATCACCACATTACACTAAAAAAAAAATATATCCATTTCCCATCAAGTCAACTTCACTATGATAATCATCTAATTAAAATATATTTAATAAATGGATGGATTTAAAAAACAAACAATTAAGTCACCTCCCAACATAACTTCACGGTTAATGGGGTTCCATCAGCGAAGAAGTTTGTGTAGATTTTAATTATAGAGATAAAAGATAATAATAAAGAAGTAGATAAAATGTAAGTAAATAAATAGAAGAAAGTGACTCAACCGTGACCTGAACGAAGTTAGAGAAAAGGAGTCAACATCCATAGTAACTAATCCTCCATTATTAAAAAGCCTGCAAAAATATTTAAGTCAAAATATGAAACCCTAGCCTGCTATAACTCAGAAAATAACAGAGGATTCTTCCTTCTGGAAAACACTACTAGCTAGGGTTTCCAGAGAGTCTGACTCACACACGACATTGAAATCTCTATATCTAACTGTGATTCTGTGATGAATAAATAAATAAATATAAAGCAGCAACCCATTAAGTGAGTGTAGTACGAAAAACTTAGTACATAGTAGGAGAAAATATGAAGAAAAACAAACAACTTATAAGGAGGATACAATTGAGCACCAGATCATGCAAGTGTAGAGTCATTTTGAGATGCAAATTAAGTCTATCTTTAAAAAAAAATTCCAAAAATCTTTTTTTTTTCCACAAGAATGTTAGTTAAAAAGAATACAAAGGCGAAAGAGTTAAAAATGGGGACAACATCCATGAAGTTAGAAGTAGGAGATCGAGCAGATTGTTAAATCAAACTGTGAACAAGATCTAGCTAGTAGCGAAGAAATCAAGCTTTGGCCTTGAAAAAAGACAAAAAAAAAAAACATACCCAGATGAAGATCGGAAGTGGTATTGTTACAGTAGGAAGAAGCCATGAAACTCAGGATAGATAGCGCCACTACTAGGAACTATAGATCATATTCAACATTAACTTTGTAAATTAAAGCTAATAAGTATGATTGTTCATGGCGCTATCCCTCCTGAGCTTAACGGATTCTCCCATACTCATCATCATGTATGTGTGTAACATACATACTAGAGAGAGAGAGAGAGAGACAGATCACATATATGTTGATGGTGGGTGGAGAGATAGAAGAGGGGAGTTGAGAGTATTTATAAGCGGAAGAGACGTGGTAAACTAACCTTTTGAACATTAAGGGGTCGTTTGTTTTTTTATCTGAAAACTGAATAGGAATTGAAATCTGAACTTGAATGACATGTATTTTTTTTTTTTTTTCTCTCATCCGAATGTATTTGTTAATACGTTTGTTTTTTAAAAGTAAAATTGTCTGAAAATAAATAATTTTACATTTATACTCATGTTAAACAATTATACATATAATATGGAATAAAAACAATCCAAAAATAATTATTATATATGAACATATATAATCATGATCTTCCTCTTCCATTACAAATAAACTTTATTTTTACTAAGAAAAGGAAAGGTTTTTTTTTTTTTCAAAAAATAAACGAGACAGTAGAAAAACTCACACAAAACACTCCAAATGTATATATATAAATACATCACCCTAATATCATAATAAAGTATTGATATTAAACACCAATATGAGAAGTGATTATGATTTTTTTTTTTAAAGCTATTTAAAATAAGATATATATTAAAATAAAGATTTATATACCATATATAATTATGATAAAATTAGAAACATGTTATATATGGAGGATGGTATCGGAAGAAAAAATTTTGGATTGCATTCGATGCAATTCAGTGATTTGCAATTCAGGATTTTTTACTTTTTATTTTAAGTTGTTTTTTTGGTATTTTTAAGTTGTTCGACCATTTAAAAAAATAAATAAAATAACATAATAATTATGATTCAGACCCATTAAATTTTAAGTGAAAAAAACAAACCATCCTAACTAAACTTATTACACCAACTAAAATTATTTGTTTTCTTTTTTCTTGCTTTTGTGGAGAGACGGTTTTATTGATTTTCATTATTTATCTCTTATTTTTGTTCAACATAGCTATCCATTACTTTTTCTTTCTTTATACGCTGCCGACTACCCAATTCTTCTTCTTAATTACTACGTTCAATTTTTTAAGTACTAAAATCTTATTCTGATCAAGACTGGGTAATTTTTGATGCATATAATTTCCTAGTATAGTGACGGATAGTAGTACTTCTAGATAAACATGAGTTGAATTTACGATCTCATGATTCACATGGGCCGTGGGTGTGAAAAATCAACTTCTGTTTTGTTATATCACTCATCAAAACGGTTAATAAATGGTGATCTAGATAACTTAGATGGTTAGGATAAGACAATACGAGGTCGATACAGTGATAATGATATATCTTGCACATTTATACGATTAAGATTATGAGTTATACCGGTATTTTCATCCCAAATCTGAAATTAATTGTGATGGTTTAAGTAAATAAAACATTAAAAATTGGACCACAAGGCATAAACTGTAGGATTGTATGGTCAAAACAAAGTGACAAGTGATATCAAGACTCCAATTGTCAATCATACGCTTGAAAATTGAAACAATATATGTTTAGATGATGAATATTCTTAGAGAGTGGGGTACCGGCCTCTTTGTGATTTTTTTCATGATTTTATTTTTTTTGGAAATGTCAAAAATGAGAATTGACAAGAAAAGTAATTAATGAAAATGATGACTTTAATTATTATTAATTAAACATTGGGTGGGTGGTCAACAATCATTACATCATATATAGAAGTCCATGACATGCCCTTCACTATCCCAATATCTCTTTGTGAGTTCTATATATACTTGTGGAATTGGAACCCTCCAATACTTTCATCAAAAGTAATCATCATCATTATCACTTAATAATCTCATTATTTACAGTCGGCAGCATTTTAAACTCTATCGACTATCGGGCATTTTTTTTATAGCAGTTGTTTCAAAGTTTTGTAAAATTTACCACAAATACATGTAGAATGTTGGGTGTGCGACCAAAGTCCCATGTTGATTAGATATGGAGATAATTATGGGTATATAAGTATGAATACTATCTCCATCGGTATAAGGCCTTTTGAATAAAGTCCTAAAAGTAAATCCGTACAAACTTGGATCCAAAGCAAACAATATCATACTAACGTGGATTTCATACTTGTAACATAGAATGATGGACAAATAGTATATCTTGAATGGCCATGGTTAATTTTTGAAAAGGTTTATATTGAACATACAAACTCAGATTAAAAGTTATTAATTACCAAATTTTTGAAGTCAATACCAACAAATGATTTTAACATGTGAACAAACACAATCCCAGGGTTTGATATGAAAAAATATGTAATATATATTGTAGAGTCTAGCTACGGCATGGGGATACCAACCTTTTTCAAGGTGGTTTTCAAACATTAAGGGTACTTTTACTAATCAAGATTCAAGTATAAAAGAATCTTAAGGGTACGTTTACTACAAGATGGTTAACATTAAGGGTATGTTTACTACAATCACTTAAAAATCAGATTGATGCCCTCTCTCACCCAGCCAGGAAGCAAGTTCTTTTAATTCCCTCTAATTTCGTTCATAATCAATAAAGCAAACGTGCCCTAACCGTGGATCTTAAGATAGTGTTGAATGCTTTCCTAGAATTGGTTGTCATGTTAGTATATGGCAGATAAAAGTAGCAAGTCAGATGAATTAAGTCAAAAGATGATAGAAACCCCCCATAAAGTAAACTGCCTTTATCAAACTTATCTATCTATCGATCAATCAATCATGTTCAATTTAAATGAAAGTCCGACTGATGGGCACCAAAAACTCTAAACAAACGGAAGAAAATAAAAAACAAAAACATGGATATGGTCATATCATCACCATCATCAAGACATGAATGAAAGATGGATGGAAAAGCAAAGTTGTGAAGAAAAATATAAAAATCGTGAATCGAATTAGAAGCAAAGTTGTTTGGATGAAGGGAAAATTGTGCATTGGGGCCTGGTCATTCAATTCATTCTATGGTCCTCTTTTTTCTGACTTGACTGACTGACTCTCATAGGGACTCCCCAGCCTCGGCACTTGCACCTCCACCACCCCCAGTCCCCCACCTTGCCTTTTCGTACACACCAGGTGCCACCACACTCCATCATCTCTCCCACTTCGAGGTTTGCCATTTACGATTTCAAATCCGAGCCAATATCATCTTACAATAGAGAGTAATACCTAATAGGTTTAACAAATATTTTTTTCAAATTCATACTTAAATATTATGGTACGTGAACATCAAATTATTTACCACATTATTCCTTACAAGGGTTTATGTACAAAGATAAGACAAGCCCTTCCATGAATACTTTTATGTTACCAACAGAAACCAATCTCATGGAATTGTTGATTTTGTACACCGATCATTACTCATAAAATATATACCGATCAATTTTGTCTACTTTACATTTAAAACAAGATATTTTGATTAATTTATTAAACTCAATTAACATATTGAATTCAAAATATTCAATTATTCAAACCTAACCCGATATGCATGTTGAAAGTTTTTAGTCTCTGAAAGAAAATTAAATTCGATACATTGATGGATGGTAATGAATGCCCCACAGGCATCTGACGAAACATCAATTACATACAAATAAATTTCTCCATTGGGAAAAACCAAAATCTCTGGGTGTTTTGGTCATATTATTCCTCTTCTTATAAAGACTTTTTCTGGCAGCACTGAACATCTGCCCTACTCTGCCGAAAAGTTGAAACCCATCTTTCATATTTTATATCCTTCTCTGCTATATTATAAATTCTGGGGTCCTACTTCATATAATAATAATAATATTTTTTATATAAAAAGAAAGCTTGACTAAACAATATTGTTAAATTTTATTGAAGAAATTTAAAAAAATCAACTGTTACGTACGTATATAGCTGTCAATAGTGTTTACAAATGCTTGTTCTTATCAATACGTTTTCCAGAAATCGATTCGTGCATGCAAATATCTCACTGTGATTGACAATTTAACCAAATATAATATGGGATTCGATCGATCTGGGTCATATTTTTTGTCATCACGTGTTTTGTTTGCAAGCTCATTGAGAGCCTAAACTGGGTTTTTTTTTTTTTTTCTTAGCTAGCTAGGCCTAGCTAGGTTTTCTCCAGCTTTGATTTGTTTTAATTTTACCGTACATGCATGAAAAGATGTTTAAATTTAATATAATTATAAAACTTAAATTTCTATTTAATTTAATAATTAAAAAACATTTTATTACTTGATAATTGTAGTGGTGTTTAATGGGTCAAAACTTGTTAAGACTTTAAGAAAAATACATCGAGTATCGATCATTCACATTCATTTATATATATATATATATATATATATATATATAATAGTAAAAAAACTAAAAATGAAATGTAAAAATTTGTAAGAAGGTGAACATTCATTCATCAAACTCTCCCTAAATCAAAGAAATTTTAAAACTAAACTCTACAAAAATTTGTCTAATGCAAGTTATTATATAAAAATGGATGCATTTAACAAGAAAAGCTTCTTAACGTCGCATTAGTTCTTGTGGTGTTTATTAACAAACAATCATAATAAAATGTAAAAATAAAATAAATAAAAAACAATAAAGATTAAAAATCATTGAATTGCATGAAATCATATGCAGGGACGTAACTAGGATTGAAGACTGGGGTAGGTTAGAATTTTATGTTTTATTGAACATCGACATCACCTAATTAGGAGAACATAGTGAGATGTCCCAGTAAAAAGTACTTTGTAACTTTAAAATTGGATTAAATAATAATTGGATTACTCCTAAAATCTCATTATTTATATTTAACAATAACCTTAAAGTTTCAAAACAAAATAAAAAATATTTTTTAAGCAACAAAATAAAATATTTAAAGTCATAATATTCACTCAAACATATCTAAATATTGATGCTCATAAATAGATTGAACCAAATTTAAAAAATGGAGAGTAATAATTATTATTATAGTAAGAAAAAAAAAATATATTTTTTTTACTTTAACTAAAAATTAAAATTAATTATCTAATTTAATTTTGTAAGGGGATCAAGGTGGAGCCCACCTTAACCCCCACACAGGTTTGTTGCTGATCGTATGAATATATATATTTTAATGGTTACCGACTATCTCAACAACATTATTGATACGAGCTATCTTAAAAACATTATTACTTTGTTGAACATGGAAAAAGGTAAATTTTAAAGTCATAGTCTAAAACCTTTATTAGTCGGCACACCCCAACATTTTTTTTATATATAATACGAGGATTTGGCTATTATATCAACATGGTTATGATAGTAATATTTTTTTTTAGAAACAATTTAAAATTTTTAATATTTGAAAACCAATTTTACGTTAAAACAAATCATAGGGTTATTCTCAAAACGTGGTTCGTATTTCATAATTCATACAAACACCTTTTCGTACTGTAGCCAATCCTATAATATGAAGATGGTATGCATTTGTGTCAAATCAAGCTTTTAATTGCCACGTGTAAACAATAGGCTTCACCCCAATTCTGGCCCCTTCTCTTCTCTCCAGTCTTTTCTAGTAGCATATCACGATTCACTCACCACCAACCGGCCATCCCCATATTATATTCTCAAGAATCCTTATTATATATAATAAACAACCCAAATCCCCAATTGTCATAAAATCAAGTAGTCTTCAAAAAATTATCAAGTGGGGGGTGGGGATCAGTATTCTTAGAAAGATTGTGTAAATTAAAATCAACATGAATAGGTGAGAAAAATCTCTTGGAAATTATGAGAGTTGAGTTTGAGTATTCTACATGTTGACTTCAATTTTTGATCAAATCTTATCAACAACACGTTGGCAGATCGATATCTGGATCAACCAATAAGGTATGATCTTGAATGTTTTTCTACTATGTGTGTGAGTTGGTGAGATAAGTAACAAATAAGAGAAAATGATAAAGGGGGATTTGTATGTGGAAAAACCTAAAGTAAAAAAAAAACCACGGTCGTCGTAATGACAGAGAAAGAGAAATGTTCATTATGTAAAAATGATTACAATTTACAAGTGATGTAGTGTTTGTGGTGTCTCTCTTTTCTTTGCTTGATACATGCATTTATACAGGGATTAGGGTGCTTCCCTAGTCCTTGTCGTGCAAGCAAAGATTATGATTAAGCGAGATTCTCGGTGAATCGAGTCTTCATGTATTCACGATGCAAGGATTTGCATTCCTTGTGTGAGTTATCTTCTGAATCTTCATATTCATTATTTGATTTGTCAGCTGTTGGATCATTTGTAACTGTGTTGCCTAATATAAGGTCAGATTTTATGGAAGATATGTTGGAATCCAATTTTATAATAATATTGAGGATATCTTCTATTTGCTTTGTGGGTGACTAACTCTTGTCAATTAGCCATTTGAGGATGCTTTGGTGAGTTGGTTCCTTTGATGGGCAACTTGCTTTTTACTTCCTAGCTTGCTGCTGCTATACTTGGCTTGTCGGGCTGACGTGGCCTGATGTCATGGGGATTTGATTTTATGAATTCCGGGCTCTGTGCTGACGTATCGAACCAAATAAAATTACCCTAACACTATAGATAATAAGATATGCGTGTAGAAAGAGTCAAACAGATAATGATATATATATATATATATACGGTCCCGTTCTGGTTAGTGCGCATTGATGTAAATACATCAGTACCAATACATGTGGATCACTGATTATGAAGAAGTTTTGATAAGTGCATACACTTTAAGTAAAAGAAGAAATGATAATTTGATCGTCAAAAAGAGGTATTATTGGTAGTAGAATTTATAGAAAAAAAAAGGTAATAAAGTAGAATTAAGTGGAGATATTAGTGGAATCTCCAGAGATTGAAATAAGTCGTACAAAAATTCGAATCATCTAATAATATGAACTTTTATTTAATTAAATATATTATATATATATATAATATATAATTCTTATGTTACAAGATCTTTTAAAACTTGATACGGATCCAGATGATGAGAAAGTGTAGGATATATAGGTGAGGCAGAGAGACGTGGGTGGGGATTATATATTTTGCACAAAAGAAAGGTCAAATATGAAAAGATATCTTTTTTGAATATAAATATGAAAAGATATCAAATCACGTATTTTCCGTATAAGAAAGTTTAGAAGATTTTCTCATGCAAGAGAGAGGGAGAGGCCGGGCCTACACCGACAATGTGCCTCACATTTGCTCTCCCACTTCATTTAACTTGTCCCAATTCTACCATTCCACTTGACGCTGGAGCCTGATCAAGCACCCACACCCACCATGCAGGGCCACCTGATCATCATGATCATCAATCAATGAATAGTAGTGCTGGTTTGTGGGGCCGGTAAGCTTTCAATTTACACCATGCTCCTCAACTCCATAGACTCTCACAGTCTCGCTCACTATAGCCCTAGCTAATATTATATCTTCGTCTTCATCATCATATATACATCTCCATGTATATCTAGCTTTCTTCTATATATGGTAGTAAAAACTTTCATTCATCTTAGCTAGGGTTAGGGTTAGGGTTAGGTTTTTTCTGTCCTTCCTCTAGCTAGTAAATTACAACTATTACCTAGTCTAGTTTTTTTTTTTTTCATCATACATGTTTATACAAATATTTGACCTTTTCAAGTAGGGTTTTGCTAAGATTCTTATATAAAATCAATCATGTTAAATTGGTATATGCATGCTTGTACAAATATTTGACCTTTGCAAGTAGGGTTTTGATAAGATTCTTATACAAAATCAGTCATGCTAAATTGGTATGTTGGGTACTAAACTTGTAATACTATATATTATATATAAAAGTGAAGTTACATGTTATATTTGTGATGAATCAATCGTTTGATTTCAAAACCAGTATAATAACATAAAGATACAAACAATCCGCATCAGAGGCACTTGATATGTCTTCTTCCAACTTCATAGTATATGAATATCACTTAATTAGGGCATCCCAAATATAAGTGAAAACAAAAGACAGACACATGATATCTATTTCCTGCAATGGCTATGTAATGAACATACTATACATACTTATATATATAATTTCTAGTAGACCAGCTGACAGAATGGCAGCCTCTTTTAAGCCTTCTTTTCCGCTCTCTCAATCGGCCTTCTATCTTTTCATTTCAACTCAGGTTTCATATTTTTATATTCATGAACTTTAACAGCTTTATATTCATAAACAACACAACACAAACCCTTTTTTTAATCATGAAATTGTTGGGTTGGGTTTCCTCCAAATGTGGAGATGGCCCAAAGAGAGTTTACCATTCTTTTTGGTAAAGCCCACATGAGAAGTGTGGATGGCCCAAGGACATTTAGGTCCTTTTATTTCAGGTTGTATAAAAGGGTTAAAAACCCTAGCTGAAAGATAGATAAGAGAAGAGAGTGATCAGTGTGTGAAAAAAAGAGAGAAGAACAGAGAATAAGAAAAGAGTGCAGAAATATTTCTGGGTTTCTGAGGTTGCTGTCAAGACGCAATCGGAGATCGATCTGTGGTCCGATCGAGCTCAAACTTTGGAGGTGTGTTCAGCACACAAGGGTCTACATTCTGGACGGTGGAATTGAAGAACGAAGCTCCCTGTTGTGAGATTTGTGGTTCCGAAGAGGACTGGACAGTAAACAGGGAAGGTGTTGCGCAGGTTTCTTCAAAGAGTGATATCTCTTTGATCTGCCGTCGGATTGGACTAAATTTTGGACAGAATCCTCTTCACTCGTGGTTCTACGATCTGACCGTTCGGATTGTTGAACGGAAATCTCAAGAGAGAGACACACACACCCAGAACAGAGGATTCGAGATTATGTAATCCTAACTCTCTTGTTTTTCTTGTTGTTTTTGCATGTGTTGCCAAGATTAGTTAATCTTGAGATTTGTTGAGTTGTATGCCTCTAGCTTTACTAGAGAGAACTTGTGTATTCCCATTATTTTGATAGTGGAGATTTCGGAGGACCCGTGGTTTTTACTCCTCAATTAGGGGAGGTTTTCCACGTAAAATTCTTGGTGTGATTGTGTTTATTGCTGCTCTATTTTAATTGCTTCCTATTAGGTTCACACAAGAGAGGATAAATCTTCTTGTTGTTGTTATTGGTGTGTTTTATCCTATCAAAGTGGTATCAGAGCAAGGTTTAGTAATCTTGTGCCTTGTGTTGAACAATGGAGGTCAATAAAAGTAGAATGATTAATCTGAATGGTTCTAATTATCATGTGTGGAAGGGAAAAATGGAAGACCTTCTGTATGTTAAAGATTATTACTTGCCTGTGTTTGCGGAACAGAAACCGGAAGATAAAACTGATGATGAATGGACTATACTTCATCGCCAAGTGTGTGGGTATATCAGGCAGTGGGTAGATGATAATGTTTATAACCATGTCAGTGAGGAAACACATGCTCGTTCTTTATGGAACAAGCTTGAACAACTGTATGCTCGGAAGACTAGGAACAATAAGTTGTTTCTAATAAAGAAGATGTTAGGTTTGAAATACAGGGATGGAACTCCTTTATCAGATCACTTGAATGCTTACCAGGGAATTCTTAATCAGTTGGCTGGGATGAATATCAAGTTTGAAGATGAGGTACAGGGGTTATGGCTTCTAGGCACATTACCGGACTCGTGGGAGACGTTTAGAACGTCAGTATGTAACTCAGCTCCAAATGGTGTAGTTACTATGGATTTGGCTAAGAGCAGTGTTCTGAATGAAGAAATGAGAAGAAAGTCACAGGGTTCGTCACAATCAGAGGTCTTAGTCACAGAAAAGAGGGGGAGGAGTAAGAGTAGAGGTCCGAAGAACAGAGACAGAAGCAAAAGCAAGTCCAACAAGTTTGCCAATGTTGAGTGTTATCACTGTGGTCAAAAGGGGCATATAAAGAAGTATTGTCGACAACTCAAAAGAGACCACAAAAATGAAAAAGGGAAGGAAAAGAAAACTGATGATAGCAATGATGGTGATAGAGTTTCTGCCGTCACAGATGATTTCCTTGTTGTGTATGATGATGATGTTGTCAACCTTGCATGCCATGAGACTAGTTGGGTGATTGATAGTGGTGCCTCCATTCATGCTACATCGCGACGGGATTTCTTTGCATCTTATACATCCGGAGACTTTGGGGATGTTAAGATGGGTAACAATGGTGTAGCTAAAGCTGTAGGCATGGGAGATGTATGCTTGGAGACCAACAATGGTATGATGTTGCTTCTGAAAAATGTTAAACATATCCCTGATATTCGCTTGAATTTGATTTCAGCAGGTAAGCTTGATGATGAAGGATTTTGCAACACCTTTAGTGATGGTCATTGGAAGCTCACTAAAGGTTCTATGATTGTGGCTAGGGGCAAGAAGTGCTCCTCATTGTACTTTATGCAGGCAAAGGTTTCTGATTGTATTATCAATACAGTGGACAATGAAAGTACAACAGAGCTATGGCATAGAAGATTGGGTCACATGAGTAGAAGGGTTTGATGGTTTTGGCCAAGAAGAATCTTCTTTCTGGGATGAAAAATGCCCCATTGAAGAAGTGTGCTTATTGCTTGGCAGGGAAGCAAAACAGGGTTGCCTTTAAAACATCCCCTCCTTCAAGAAAGCCAGGTATACTTGATTTAGTATATTCTGATGTTTGTGGTCCTATGAAATTAAAAACACTTGGTGGTGCTCTCTATTTTGTGACTTTTATAGATGATCATTCAAGGAAGTTGTGGGTCTATACCTTGAAGACAAAAGACCAAGTGTTAGATGTGTTCAAACAGTTTCAGGCCTCAGTTGAGAGACAGACTGGGAAGAAGTTAAAGTGTATTAGAACTGATAATGGGGGTGAGTATTGTGGTCCTTTTGATGAATATTGTAAACAGCTGGGTATTAGGCATCAAAAGACACCTCCGAAGACTCCTCAGTTGAATGGGTTAGCTGAGAGGATGAACAGGACACTAGTTGAAAGAGTGAGATGTTTGCTTTCACAAGCACAGTTGCCAGGATCCTTTTGGGGTGAGGCTTTGAGTACTGCTGTACATGTGTTAAATCTCACACCATGTGTTCCTTTAAACTTTGATGTTCCAAACGGAGTTTGGTCGGGAAAGGATGTTTCCTACAGTCACTTGCGTGTCTTTGGATGCAAGGCTTTTGTGCATATTCCCAAAGATGAGAGGTCTAAGCTTGATGTCAAGACAAGGCAGTGTGTATTTATTGGCTATGGCCAAGATGAGTTCGGCTACAGGTTTTATGATCCGGTGCAGAAAAAGCTTGTAAGAAGCCGAGATGTTGTGTTTATGGAAGACCAAACCATACAGGATGTTGAGAAGACAGACAAAACAGTTTCTCAATATCATGATGATTTGATAGACTTGGATCCAGTTCCTCTGACACATGTGCCAGTACAGGTTAGAGATGAGGTTAGAGATGAAGTTCAGGATGACCATGATGGTACAGTTGGTGTTGATACGCATACACAGGTTGAGATTGATGATGATATTCATGAGCAGTCACCAGTACCAGAAGTTCCACTAGATGTTCCACTCAGAAGATCTACTAGAGACCGCCAGCCTTCCACACGGTATTCTATTGATGAGTATGTGTTACTGACTGACGGGGGAGAGCCCGAATGTTATGCAGAAGCCATGGAAGATGAACACAAGAATGAGTGGGTTGATGCCATGCAAGATGAGATGAAGTCACTGCATGAAAATCATACATTTGAGTTGGTAAAGTTGCCTAAGGGCAAAAGAGCTTTGAAGAACAAGTGGGTATACAGAGTGAAGCAAGAACAACTTACCACTCAACCCCGATACAAAGCTAGATTGGTCGTCAAGGGATTCAGTCAGAAGAAAGGTATTGATTTTGATGAGATTTTTTCTCCAGTTGTTAAAATGTCATCTATTCGTGTGGTTTTGGGTCTAGCAGCTAGTCTTGACTTGGAGATTGAGCAGATGGATGTGAAGACTGCTTTTCTCCATGGTGACTTAGACAAGGAAATTTATATGGACCAGCCAGAGGGTTTCATGGTAAAAGGAAAAGAGGATTATGTGTGCAAGCTGAGGAAAAGCCTTTATGGTTTGAAGCAAGCACCAAGACAATGGTATAAGAAGTTTGAGTCAGTTATGGGGGAGCAAGGCTACAGGAAAACAACTTCTGATCATTGTGTTTTTGTGCAGAAATTCTCTGATGATGATTTTATTATACTATTGCTTTATGTTGATGACATGTTGATTATTGGCAGGAATTCTTCAAGGATTGGCAGGTTGAAGAATCAGTTGAGTAAAGCTTTTGCTATGAAGGATTTAGGGCCAGCAAAGCAAATTCTTGGCATAAGAATTCATCGTGAGAGAGATGCCAAGAAGTTATATCTGTCACAGGAGAAGTACATTGAAAAGGTACTTCAGAGGTTCAACATGGACAAAGCTAAAGCGGTTAGCTCTCCTCTTGCTACCCACTTTAAGCTAAACACAGAGCAGTGTCCCTCTACAGATGTAGAGAAGAAAGACATGGAAAGGGTTCCATATGCTTCAGCGGTGGGAAGTTTGATGTATGCAATGGTATGTACAAGGCCAGACATAGCCTATGCTGTTGGTGTTGTTAGCCGGTTCTTGTCCAATCCTGGGAGAGAGCATTGGAATGCAGTTAAGTGGATTATGAGATATCTACGAGGTACTTCCAGTTTGAGACTTGGTTTTGGCAATGAGAAGCCATTGCTAGTTGGCTACACAGATGCGGATATGGCAGGAGATGTGGACACTCGTAAGTCTACCTCTGGTTTCTTGATTACTTTTGCAGGGGGGGCTGTAGCTTGGCAATCAAGGCTGCAGAAATGTGTTGCACTTTCTACAACTGAAGCGGAATTCATTGCAGCAACCGAAGCATGTAAAGAGTTGTTGTGGATGAAGAGGTTTCTACATGAGCTCGGTTTCAAGCAACAGAGATATATAGTATTTTGCGATAGTCAAAGCGCAATTCACCTTGGTAAGAATTCTTCTTTTCATGCAAGATCAAAGCACATTGATGTGAGGTATCATTGGATAAGAGATGCTATTAATGACAAGTTGTTTGAACTTGAGAAAATCCATACCGATCATAATGGCTCTGATATGTTCACAAAGGCACTACCGAGGGAGAAGCTTGAAGCTTGTTGTTCGATCGCCGGGATGGCGAATCCCTCCACATAGTCGGAAAGGGGGAGATTTGTTGGGTTGGGTTTCCTCCAAATGTGGAGATGGCTCAAAGAGAGTTTACCATTCTTTTTGGTAAAGCCCACATGAGAAGTGTGGATGGCCCAAGGACATTTAGGTCCTTTTATTTCAGGTTGTATAAAAGGGTTAAAAACCCTAGCTGAAAGATAGATAAGAGAAGAGAGTGATCAGTGTGTGAAAAAAAGAGAGAAGAACAGAGAATAAGAAAAGAGTGCAGAAATATTTCTGGGTTTCTGAGGTTGCTGTCAAGACGCAATCGGAGATCGATCTGTGGTCCGATCGAGCTCAAACTTTGGAGGTGTGTTCAGCACACAAGGGTCTACATTCTGGACGGTGGAATTGAAGAACGAAGCTCCCTGTTGTGAGATTTGTGGTTCCGAAGAGGACTGGACAGTAAACAGGGAAGGTGTTGCGCAGGTTTCTTCAAAGAGTGATATCTCTTTGATCTGCCGTCGGATTGGACTAAATTTTGGACAGAATCCTCTTCACTCGTGGTTCTACGATCTGACCGTTCGGATTGTTGAACGGAAATCTCAAGAGAGAGACACACACACCCAGAACAGAGGATTCGAGATTATGTAATCCTAACTCTCTTGTTTTTCTTGTTGTTTTTGCATGTGTTGCCAAGATTAGTTAATCTTGAGATTTGTTGAGTTGTATGCCTCTAGCTTTACTAGAGAGAACTTGTGTATTCCCATTATTTTGATAGTGGAGATTTCGGAGGACCCGTGGTTTTTACTCCTCAATTAGGGGAGGTTTTCCACGTAAAATTCTTGGTGTGATTGTGTTTATTGCTGCTCTATTTTAATTGCTTCCTATTAGGTTCACACAAGAGAGGATAAATATTCTTGTTGTTGTTATTGGTGTGTTTTATCCTATCAGAAATATCATATATATGCATGACATCTTTGCCAAATTATATATGACCATTTAATTTGTCAATGGGATATATACATAGAGTGGAGATCGAGATAGAGATAAACTGATTCTTGGAAGAAGTGGAAAATAAAGTTATAATAATTTGCAAGATCATTTGTTAGGTATATTGCCAATTCAATCGATTAGATATAATGATCTTTAATTTGATCGATCACCATTTTTTTTTGTTGGAGTTAATTTGGTTTGTTTGATTAGTGGAGATTGGAGAAAGGACAATGTGGCTATAAACAAAAAGCTTTCGGTTCATGGGGGTTGAGTTTGGATTTAGATTCTACTCACTTTGAATCTTCTCAGTGCCTGCAGGTCCCATGATCCCATCCCATCACACTTATGAGTTATGATCATGATCATCTAATCAAAATGGTTTGATTTGCCCATTTCCATTTTTTTTTTCTTTCTCTTTTTCGATGTATTCGAAGATTGATTGGAGAACTTGATAAGTTTTTTTTTTTTAATAGATTTTATAAATAACTATGGGTGGTCAACCGCTATGAATTTGAGACTTGAAGATGGACATGATCGACTTTAGCTTATAATTTTATTTATGCTAGTGGACTGTAAGAGGCTTACTATTAATCACAAACATCAAATATATTTGCTCAGATTAATAGAGGCCCAAGTGCATAGAATTGGCCTGAAGCAGCAAACTAAACGTCGTCGTTTAGTTTGCCAAATATTCACATGGGCCGCTTGTGTGAGGCCCAAAACTAGAACTATAGTCCAGCCCATCTACATGGGCCGCTTGTGTCAGGCCCAAATATTCACATGGACCGCTTGTGTAAGGCCCAAAACTAGAACCATAGTCCAGCCCATCCACATGGGCCGCTTGTGTCAGGCCCAAATATTCATCTCACTAAACGTCGTCGTTTTTTCTTAGGACATTTAGCAATTCAAAGCAGAAGTGAAGAAGCAAACAGAACAAATTTATTACAGCTGAAATTTAAGGATTTTTATTTATTTATTTATTTATTTTTTGAAGGAGAAATTTAACGATTTTAAAAGGAAATTGATCGAATTTTTATGTTTTAATGAATTTTTAACGTTACAAATATAATGTTTGTATGTGTGATAATCTCTATGAAGGTATTTACAAGGCAAAGCTGCTGCTGTAGCCAGAAAAATTCAGGAAAAAAAATAAAAAATAAACAAGATATACAAAACACAAGGCTGAGAAGTGACCAACTTTTCTCTTTTTGGGATATTTAATTTAATTTAATTTAACTTATAGAGGACCAGAAAACGAAAAACAAAAGCCTCAAAACCTCTGCTTTAATTGATTCATGATATGGTGATGTCAATTCAATTCAAGAAAATGGCTTCTTCTTCACTTTGTCTAAATTCACTACCTCTGCCACCTTCTTCTTCTTCTTCTTCTTCACATCCTCGAAAGCTATCAGAAACTTGTTCTTCTTTGACTTTGAGTAACAACAATGTCAGCAGTGGCATAGCCGGAGCTGCCTTGAAGCCTATAGTTGTCAGTGGCAATCCTCCGACTGTTGTCTCTGCTCCTGGCCGCCGTATCGTTGCCGGTTCGTCTTCTTTCACTTTTATGGTTTATTTTTGCATCTGGGTTGAACCCATTTTCATTTTTGTGTGTGTTTTGCATGTGTTGAGTGTAGTTGGTGATCTTCATGGAGACATTGACCAAGCAAGATGTGCACTGGAGATAGCTGGTGTGTTGAGCACTGATGGTCAAGACTTGTGGACTGGTGGACAAACGGTATCAAATTTTTTATTTTTTATTATTTGCATAATTGCAGTGAACTTAGTTGTTTGTTCTTGTGTTTCTTTAGTTGACTTGAAAACCATAAAATTGTTGAACTCTAATAATCCTAGTAATAGCTCGACCTAAAAGCTGAAACTATTAGGTAAAGAACCCGCGAAGCTCTAACAATTTTGATAGCTGTCTTGAACTCAAATAATCATGACCAATTTTAATTTTAGATAGTAGTTTATATGCTTGTCAGCGGCATTGGATTACCTGATATGCGGTTTTTAGGAAATTCGTTGTTTGTGACATTGTTTTTATAATCTGATTCAAGAAATGAATTAATAAAGTGTCTGGTAGATGGAGATCATCATAGTTGAATGATCATAGCTGATGATAATCTTTTTATCGGGGACAGGTACTGATTCAGCTTGGAGATGTACTCGATAGAGGTGAAGATGAAATAGCCATATTATCCTTACTGCGGTCACTGGATATACAGGCGAAAGCTGAAGGTGGAGCAGTGTTTCAGGTTCGTGCTGCTAAACTTATAAACTGCTACGGTCAATGTTCATATTCGTGTCTGGTCACTGAAGAAAGTGTAACTCTTTATATCCATAATGTGTAGATTCCTTCTGCAAGCTTTCCCATTAATTTTGCTAGTTGAATCTCAAGGATTATTTATGAAACTTTGCCGTCTTGTTTTGTGAAAACTTTAATAGTTTGCTGATAGTCTGTTGGATGTAGGTAAATGGAAATCATGAGACTATGAATGTTGAAGGCGACTTTAGATATGTAGACTCTGGGGGATTTGATGAGTGCACTGATTTCCTGGACTACTTGAATGACTATCACTACGACTGTGAAGAAGCTTTTGTCAGCTGGGTTGGCGTATCTAAAAGATGGAAAGAGGATCGGAGAATGTCCAAAAACTTTTTGGGCCCTTTGAATTTAGTGAAGGTAGTAAATCTCTTTCCTATTAATTAACTTTTAACAAGGATCTCTGAATGAAAGCTAATGAAGCTAACTTATCATGAAGGGAGTTAGGGAGCATATTTGTTTGGCAGCGAAACGAAAACCATGTTTGAATGACTTGAATAACTTACAACAGTTTATGGTTACTTTGTTCTGGTTAGTGACATTTCAGAATCTTTTTCTGATATAGTTTTTGAATTATTAGGACAGAGGCAAAAGGGGGTGATTGCCAGATCAGTCCTATTTAGACCGGGTGGTCCATTGGCTTGCGAGTTGGCAAGGCACGCTGTTGTTCTCAAGGTCAATGACTGGCTATTCTGTCACGGTGGCCTTCTTCCTCGCCATGGTATTACTGATTCTGTCATTTCGATAAATTGGATTTTTCACATCATCAGCACTTGTACACATGTAAGAAGTTTCGTCTCCCCTTGTTTGAAATGCCTGATAGGTGTGTTGGTGCTTCACAGTTGCATATGGCATGGAGAGGATGAACAGGGAAGTATCCGACTGGATGAGAGGTCTTAGTGACAGTGATGGTAGTCCTCACATCCCTTTCTTAGCCACCCATGGCTATGACAGTGTTGTTTGGAACCGCTTATACTCCAGAGATACTTCTGATTTGGAAGACTATCAGATCAGCCAGGCAAGCATATTGAATAGCACCAACTATTTCCGTCCCTTCATTATTCAAAAGTTTTATCTTGTTCGAAAATTGAAATTATGTGGAGATTACTTGATTTTCAAAAGTACACATGCATGAAACATTATAATCGTGGGATGATTCAGATTTCTCATATACTGGTAGTTTATTTTTGATATGGCTATGTCTTAATGGATTACTCAAGTGAGATTCTGAATTAATACTGTGTTGTGAAATGTTGCGATATATTCACGTGTGTGGCTCTTGGAACTGTAATCAGATAAATACAATTCTTCAAGAGACACTTCAAGCAGTTGGTGCTAAGGCAATGGTGGTGGGGCATACACCTCAAACCACAGGAGTCAATTGGTATGTGATCTCGCTTCAATTTGACTGCTTCGTATCCGAACACAATTTCTATATCAATGAGGCAGCAGTTTTTGCAACTGCAACTTCCATCTCACTGTCTGAATATAATTGTTACAATTTTGGTATTTCCCTGCAGTGAATATAATTGTAGTATATGGCGAATTGATGTGGGAATGTCTAGCGGAGTTCTTTATTCAAGACCAGAGGTAATTTTATTTATGGTGGCACATTATTACGATATTAGAAATTTTCCAGCCTATACTAAATACTAAGTGTAAATCTAAACCTCTTATGTGTGTATAAAAACGTGTGATTGTTCTATAAATGACAGTTGTTTCCATTACGAATTGGTTTTGGAATTATTTGAAAGAGTTTTGGGGTTCCATTGATGTGGGAGAATGTGACCTGTAGGATATGTTGACGAAACATATTTCATGTCTCTAAGCTTCCATAAACAACTTGCTTTTTATAATTTGATTCAAGTAGCTTTGCAAATCCTTATTTGATATCTAACTTCGATCCATGTATATTTCTGTCAAGTTATAAATATATTCAAAAATTCTTCTCTGATATTCTATCCATGTTGTTTACTGTCAAGTGTCTTTGTTTGTTTTTAATGTTTTAACATTGAGGAGGATCTTACTGTTTTTACTTCTATTCACCAGGTCCTTGAAATAAAAGACGATAAAGCAAGAGCAATAAGGAGCAACTGGGACACATTTAGTGAATTCCACATTGTTGATTATACGTAGAAACAAGCAAATTAATTGACGAGGTATGCTAGATAACCAGTTCTCAATCCATTCTTTCTTTATCGTATTTCATTAGTACAAAGCCAAAATGGAAGTAGTTCGATTTGCAAGGACATTCAGTGCGATGTCTTTGATATGTCGAAATGCATATATATATATTTGACATTTCAGCCAGGTATTTGTGATTAAATTCCAATTTATATTTGACTGTTTCATTTGTGTTTTCCGTGTTTACAGGATATACATGCATACTTTTTCGTATTCATCATGCCTTTCATTGCAATATAAATAGTATATACACATTAGAGGCTCACCGGATTTGAAGAGCAAGTCGTAACAATCGGAGGAGAAGTAATCTTTGTACCATTCCCAGAAACTGAAGTTGATTTTCCAAACCTATTCCAGTGCTCTTTCTACTGTAACAAGCCAGCAACAGATACTGTAATTTTTCACAACTCAGAGAAACTAGTTACCTTTTGTAACTTCTTGTAAGCTATATATGTATGGATACTCATTGTGTTTACATTGTTGATATTTCCAATAAATAAATGATAATGGTTCTATGAAAATTTTGTTTTAAAAGCTAACTGAGTAAACATGTGTATAATATAACTACTCCATTTCTGTTTGTTGAAGAGTATTCACGGAGAGATAAAAACCATATTTTGTCTACTTAACTTTTTTTTGGAAATCTAATATCGAACGGATCAAGGTTTTGGAACATAATTGGATCGATCATTACAAGTGCAACCCGGATAACTATTTCTATGAGAGATTCGAATTCCTAAACCTAGAGTTGGTGTGCTCTAGTTAAAGTTAGGTAATAGCAATAACCAAACACAAGTTGACAGTTGGTCAGTATCTTAGGTTTTCATGACATGTCCAACCGTTTCTCTCTTAACTAAAGACTCGAGCTTTGTGAACTCCGCTGACACAAACACAATTATACAAACAAACATAGATGCACAGTTTGATTCATCGCCCACTTATCCTGCGCACCCCTTCTTCTTCTTCTTCTTCGCATTGCACACATTCTCTCACCTCAAAAATGGCCTCCTCTCTCGCTTTCCCTTCCGTTTCTCTCCAAAAACACACCCTTTTCAACAATGGCTCTGCTGCCTCCGCTTCTTTTGCGAAACTGGGGTCTCGAGGCTCTTTTCGATCTGGGGTTTTCATGAGCGTCTCTGTTCGCAAACAACACACTCTTGTTGATGATGCCTTGTTTGCTGACTATAAACCCACCTCTGCTTTCTTGTTCCCTGGTCAGGTCTGTCTCGTTTCATTAGGAAGTACTTTGAATGTTATGTGAAAGATCATGACTTTATTTTATCTGGGTTTTATTTATTTTTCTTTAAAAAATTTGTAATTTATACGATTATGTGAGTGAATGATAGGTCTGCGATAGTGAATGTGTTCTGTCTCATGGTTGGATTACGAATGATGAGTGAATTAATCTATTAAAAATGGAAGCTCAATTTTGGTTTCTGGTAGTTTTTTTACATACTTTAATTTTGCTTAGAAAAGATAAATGTGCAGATATATGTGTATATGCATTCTATAGGGTGGAACCATCTGGGAAATGAAGCTGTAACTGGAAATGTTAGTTTGAGGAATGCTTGATCACTGTCATTTCAGCAAACCTTGAAGCTAATGGATGCATTTAGTTAGACATGATTTTATAATGGTTTTGGAATATAGACTAGTACTGCTTCGAGTATTTTGGCCGTCATGAACAAATTTTCATGAAAAGTAACCAATTTAGATATGCTAAATAGGGAGGTAGTGAATGCTAGAAATCTTACTAGTCCTTTTGAAAATTTGTCATTAACAAGGATCAGAATTGACTATGAGGAGGTAATTTTACAAAAATCACTTTTAATCTCTGCAACATCTTATATATTAGTTGCTATATGTCATGCCAGTTACAGTGGTTACCGATGTTTTCTACTGCATGTAATGTGCAACTATGGGGAAAAATAAAGAATTTGCTTTCTACGCACTGATTACTTTTCTAGTAATTGTCATGCCTGCATTGATTTGTATCCTTGCTTGGACATAGCCTCGAGTAGGATATAAAGAAAAATGGATGATGATTAATGACAACTGTGAATTGCTCTCATTTTGCCAGTGTCAATCCTTGATTTTAACTCTTTTAACTCTTTCAACTTTTTTTTTTCTCTCTTCAATGTCTTTTTGTGTTTTAGATAATCTATATTTACTTTTTTATATATATCTCAGGGTGCGCAAGCAGTTGGAATGGGAAAGGAGGCTCAGAGTCTCCCTGCTGCTGCAGAGTTATACAAAAAAGCAAATGATATATTAGGGTAGCTTGCCTAAAACTGTTTAATTTTCCGATACCTACAAAGCATTTCTTTTTTATATCTTTTCTATAGAATTTGGTTATATGTTCGGCTCAAAGTTTATCGTTTTCTGTCAAGTTATGTTAATATGTTTTTTGTTTTTGATATTGTCCATGTTTTATACAGGTTTGATCTTCTAGAAATTTGTACCAGTGGACCAAAAGAGAAGCTTGATTCAACTGTTATAAGCCAGGTACTCTCGTTTATATTATGATTGTCTTGGCTAGAATTTATGATTTCATATGCCAGCAAAAGGGGGAAAAACTGTTGTAGAAATAGTTATATAGTTGTGAGCCGACTCTATACTTATAATGAACATGTTAGTCCTCATTTTCATTAGAAATACGTCTCTATGTTGAAATTCTCGGTCCCCAATTGTTGATCTTTGGTAAGAACCAATCGTCTTGATTGATCCCATTGTTGATTGAATTTTATGCTGTCTATCAGTGTTGATTTTTTGAATTGTGTTCTTTTATCCGTGGAATAGAAATGTTGTTAATTAGCATCAAATTCTGCATCTTTGCAGCCTGCCATCTACGTCACCAGCTTAGCTGCAGTGGAGCTGCTCCGAGCTCGTGATGGAGGCCAGCAGATAATTGATTCTGTTGACGTCACATGTGGTCTGAGTTTGGGTGAATACACCGCTTTAGCCTTTGCTGGAGCTTTCAGGTAATCATTCCCCTTAACAAATCAACTTATCATCTCCTTGCTTCTATACCATGGAACCATTCTTCTAATTAATCCTAAACATTGAATCTGTGATGTGAGTAAGCATGTCATGAAATTTCGAATGCTAATTGCTAAGTAACTCGGAAAATATAGATCTTATTTATAGAAAACCTTCCATTCCATTGTTCATGTTGTTCATCAATTACTCCAGTTAGATCTATCTGTCTATCACTGATATTGCCCCCTTTTATTCCTGGATTTGGTTCCAATTACAAGCTTTGAAGACGGACTCCGGCTGGTCAAACTAAGGGGAGAAGCTATGCAGGTAAACTTTATATGATTGGATAATGAATATTGTAAATTTATTGTTCTGGCACAGATGCTTCATATATGTTTTTCAACTACCTCCAGGAAGCTGCTGATGCTGCTAAAAGTGCCATGGTCAGTGTGATAGGATTGGATTCAGATAAGGTTCAACAGCTCTGTGACGCAGCCAATCAAGAAGTCGATGAAGATAACAAAGTTCAAATTGCAAATTATCTGTGTACTGTAAGATACTAGATAAAAATCTAGATGGGTGTTTTGTTTTCACTTAGCCTGGTATGTAAATTGAATTCAACATGGAATGTTTTCAACTTGGATAGGGGAATTATGCAGTATCCGGTGGTGTTAAAGGAATAGAAGCAGTAGAAGCCAAGGCTAAGTCCTTCAAGGCTCGAATGACGGTACTTTTCTCCTCGATTCTTAGTTGAGTGTCTAGTTCTATCCGCGCACAGCAAGTATCTCACTTTCGATATTTCTCAGGTACGTCTAGCTGTCGCTGGTGCATTCCATACGGGTTTCATGGAACCAGCTGTGTCAAGGCTGGAGGCTGTATTGGCATCAACACAGATCAGATCTCCAAGAATACCTGTTATATCTAATGTTGATGCACAACCACATGCAGATCCTGAAACTATTAAGAAGATATTGGCACGCCAGGTAAGCGAATGGATATTAAAAGGTCTCAGTTTCTCCTTATATCAAAGAATCAGTAATCGAACTCGAAAAATCGATATCACAGGTGACATCCCCCGTTCAATGGGAAACGACAGTGAAGACTCTTCTCTCTAAGGGGTTAACGAAAAGTTACGAATTGGGACCAGGAAAGGTAAGATAAGATTAAGGGTGGAAGATTTTACATCTTGTTACCCGAATTCGTAAACCAGTTGTCTCAACCTTATGAGCATATTCTAATCTTGTTTCAGGTTATTGCTGGCATTTTCAAGAGAGTGAACAAAACTGCGGAGATTGAGAATATCGGTGCTTGAGAGGGCGATCAAAGGTTGCTCCTCCTCCGCGATTTCCTGCTCTTTCCGGCAACCAACAGAGTTCAAACTTCAAAGCTTGAATTTCTGAGTTTGAGAGACCATTTAGAGTATTGTTCGAGTCAAAGATTACTTTTTGTAATGGCAGACTTTGTTTCGCAATCATGTGTAACACTAACTTGTATTTGATCACAATAAAATTCCATTCAAACAAATTTCAACTCATGATATATCTATCAGAAATCACCAATTACAGTTTCAGTCTAGTTTTGAACATTAGTAGAAGAAGCGGTTGGTGGTAGCTGTCTGATTCTTCTGAGCTGATCAATCCAGCGATCCTCAGGAATCATATTGATCCAATCGGGAGCCGAGCCGCCGAACGAGACGCCGCGCATAGCATCCATCACTCTCGTTGCATTCTCCAGAGTCAACGGAGCGTTCCTTCGATTCTCGTCCTCTCTAAACGCTCTCGCGACCGCCGACTCATCATGCTCCTCTACTTCGTCTTCGCTGCTGCTGCCGCTCTTTTCCTCTGATACGTCGTCGTTTATGTGCATCGACGACATTCTGTCCACCGTTTCTTCGACGACGTGATAGCCGTTTGGGAGATTGTGACCGTCACTATCACCCGCGTCCGAGGTCGCTGCATCCGGATCTGAATCTTCGTCGTTATGATCGACGGCGGAGATCGGCTGGTAGTATTCCTGTGAATCTTCGGGACTCGTGTCCGAGTCGCTTCCACCATTGATCTCTGCAAATACAGACACATAACCGCAGATTAGTTAAACAAAATTCAAGAGAACAGCAGAAAACAATCGAGGAAAGAAAAAAGGATTTGCCTTGATTGAAATCAGTTGAAGCAGCGTTCATTGTTCGTCGAATCTCCAAAAAAAAACAGTTACAGAGGAATGTTATATAAATCCAAAAAAATGAAACTTTAAAATCAATCAAATCAAAGATGGTTTTTTCAGCCGAAGAAGAAAACAAAAAAACAAAAAACATGCACCAGCCGGGAATCGAACCCGGGTCTGTACCGTGGCAGGGTACTATTCTACCACTAGACCACTGGTGCTTGATGTATGGTTGAAGCGATAAATTGATATTGATCCACATTGAACTTGACGTGGCACGATGGCTCAAGTGCTCAACTTCAACTTCAACTTCAACCACACATACACAGCTCTGCAACTGCAAAAACTGAAGTTACAGAGAGAGAGAGAGAGAGAGAAAGCGAGACTCAGACCAATTACGAAGTTGAAGCGGGAAAAATGGCGATTCCCATTTTCAGAGCTTCAGTTTCTTCATGTAGACCATTCTTTGATACCTCACAGTCCCAAAAAATCGTACCTTTTAAGAGAAGTAGATTGCACTCTTGTACTTCCTCTGAACTCAACCCACTTCACTCACGGTGAGCCACCATGCATATTGACTCTTGATTGTGTGTTTTGGTAATATATTCTGATTATTTTAGTGGCCTAAAATTGTATGCAAATGACGGGGACAAGTGGGTTGATTTTTTTTTTTTTTTTTTTTACATGGCTGTTAGGTCAGAGTTGTCCATTTGTGTTGGCACTCACCTTATTCCACACCCCAACAAGGTAGTTTATTTACACTTGCAAATTCTGTGATAATTTTGTTGCTTTGCTCCAAATGAAACTTTGGTGAATCAAATTAGCAAACTTGTTTGATGTTCGTTCTTCAAGTTTTGATCTTTGTTTGAAGGTTGACAGAGGCGGTGAAGATGCTTTCTTTGTTAGCGGCTACAATGGGGGAGTTATTGCTGTTGCTGATGGTGTCTCTGGGTATGGATTATGGAACCACAAACAATATGATTTTAAAAGAAAAAGGAGCAATAATAAACATCCAAACTTTGTAACAAATATAATAGCAATCAACATTATCCGTAATTTGGTTCACCAATTTTGAAGCATTACTGACATTAGAGATTTCTTGAATTCCAAATTAGTGTTTTATGTATTCTCTTTTTGCAATTTCCAGTTGGGCTGAACACAATGTGGATCCTTCTTTATTTTCTCGCGAATTGATGGCTAATACTTCATACTTGGTGGAGGATGAAGAGGTACTGTGGTTATTGTTTCATTTGATATTTCCAGCTCGATTTATGTCAAGAATTTGATTGTCCAATTCGTTTTTTTCTAATTGAGTAGATAGGTTTGTGATATCTTTTTGTTAGCTCGCATAGCTGAGGTATTTTTACCGTTCACCAGGTCAATTATAACCCTCAGATTCTCATACAGAAGGCACATGCTGCTACTTCATCTATTGGTTCAGCGACGATGTAAGTTAATTAAAGGGCTCCAATTCCATCGGTGCTCTTTTGTTTTGTTCACATACATATACATTCGACCGGTGATACCATTATTTAATTCAGCTTTCCTCTTAACTAAGTAGAATTGTTGCCATGCTGGAGAGAAATGGAACTTTGAAGGTTGCTAGTGTTGGGGATTGTGGATTAAGGATTATCCGAGAAGGTTATAACAAACTGCCTTTCACTTATTCGAATTTTGGGAAAATTACAGTGCTATTACAATGAGATTCTGTGGTTGCTTTGCTCAACAGGTCGGATAATTTACTCTTCTTCTCCACAAGAACATTATTTTGACTGCCCTTATCAACTAAGTTCTGAAGTGGTTACCCAAACATACCTTGATGCCGATGTATGGTGTTTCTCTTATTACCATCCACTGTTATATCATGTGCTAAACATAGAATAAGCTTTTGTTTGGTGTCAAAACTCAATCAAGTCCTAAGACCATTACATGACTTTAAACAGGCTTGCTGTTATAATTGGTGTATCAATGCTGAATTTTTATGCGGATGCTAACAAAAGTTGGTGTAGACAGGCAAAGCAAAACTATGTATTTTGTGTCAAGTGTGTCACTACTGTAGATCGAAATGTGAACATCTTCTGTTTTGAAAAACAGTGAAATCATCAAATTTGAACTTTGAATTGCAGATTTTGGAATGTCATGATCCTCTTGTCATCGTGATTTTCAGCTAATCTCTCTCCAAAAACAGGTCAGCAGTGTGGAAATGAGGGAGGGAGACATCATTGTGATGGGCACGGATGGGCTTTTCGACAATGTTTTCGACCATGAGATTGTTTCAACAACAGCCAGATTCAGTGGTGCTGCTGAGGCCGGTATATGTTTTTGTTATTTGATTCATTGATCAGAGATTTAGCAACTCTGCTACATAATAACTTACTGAGATCAAATTTTGATGCTAGCAAAGGCATTAGCTAAACTGGCACACGATCATTCGAATGATTCCAACTTTGATTCGCCCTATTCAATAGAGGCTAGGGACAAGGTAAAATCATCTGATTGAATCGACGAATGTCATGTCTAATGGATACATCTTGTTAGCAAAGATATCAAAATGACGAAAATTTCCCTTTTGCAGGGATTTGATGTTCCTCTGTGGAAGAAAATCCTTGGGATGAAGCTCATAGGCATAACTTATCCGCTTTTAAATAGGATTTTGTTTCTTCTTGTTGTCTCAGCTGACTCTATATGTTTGTTCTTTTGCAGGTGGAAAACTTGATGATATCACTGTAATTGTTGGCCAAGTTGTGAGCTCTCCAGACATTACAGTCTTGTAGATGAAGTTGAGAGAATGAACAAACTGTTTGGGAAAAGAGAAACTTCATGTCACAAAGAGACCTTCAATGGAGGAGTCTATTGAGTCTATTGAGTCTATAATTTCTCTCCATCTGATGTAAAGATAAAAGAATTCTCAAAATCAGAATATTTAAAATTTAAAATTCATTTCAATGTTAATTCTTCACTATTAATCTATTATATACTATTCTTTACTAGTATAAAAATGAAAAAAATAATTTGAGTTAAAAATAATTTTTTCTTTTTCATCTAATACATGGAGATTAGAGAATGTCTAAAACAAAAGTTTTTCTTTTTCTTTTTCTTTTGTATATTTAGTTTAACAATGTATATAGAAAACTTACCAAGATCAAGCACCACAAATGTGATCTGGATGTCTTCTTCTATAATCGGAAAAAAGTCGGTTTACAATACGGTTTTATACATACCGTTTTGCTTTTGAAAAAAGAAGAAGGGAAATTATCATTCTCCCCCCTGTAGTTTACCGTATTCTCTAGTCTCCCCCCTCTAGTTTTAAAATTCTCCAATTTCCTCTTTCCCATGCCTATTTTTATAGGATAAGGATCCGATCCGATCCGATCCTCTCCTCACCTTATCCTCACCTCACTTAATCTTATGACACATAAGCATTGTAATGAATGAATTGTTAATATGTGATTGACATTTTATTAACAATCAATCACATGCTTTGAAAAGGTGAGGAAAAGGTGAGGATGAGGTAAGATGAGGAAAGGATCTTGGTCCATTTTTATATGGTGAGATTGGTTGTATTTATGCATGGGAGGGGGGAAATTGGAGAATTTTAAAACTAAAGGGGGGAGACCGGAGAATACGGCAAACTATAGGGTGGAGAATAATAATTTTCCAAACAAAAAAATGTACGATAATGAATTGATCAATCAAACTGCTCAATGTGATTCGATGGTAATCGTAGGTGATTCAACCTCTTGTAGCAAGATTGGATTTGTAACATTGTAACTATATCAGAATTAAAGGAAAAAACTTCTCGAAAGTTTATGGATCTCATTTGGGTCCTTATTTAAAATGTGGGTCAGAGACAGAACATACTCTCACTAGTCAAGCTCAAGTTCAACTTTAGTATTCTTGCTGTTCTGTGTTTAATAGCATATCTGTCTGTCAAAGTTTGAAACAACTTGAACAAACAAACAAAAATGCGAAGCCCCAGGGAAAGTGAAGGAATCATTTCAAAGTATATTCAAACGAAAATGCCTCCTCCTAATATGACTAGTCTAGTCCTCCTCTTCATCATCCTCTCAGCTCTGGCTTCAATGGGATCAGACTCAGTGGCTGAAGCCATAGCTGTGAACTGGGGAACCAAGGCATCGCACCCACTGCCACCAGCCAAGGTGGTGGAGCTCTTGAAGTCCAACAACATCACCAAAGTGAAGCTCTTTGATGCTGACCCACTTGTCCTCCAAGCCCTCTCTGGGTCCAACATTGCTGTCACTGTTGGCATCCCCAATTCAATGCTCAAAACCTTCAACTCTTCCATGAAAACTGCCCAGAGCTGGGTCCATGACAATGTCACCAGATACTTCTCTTCTAGTGGTGGCAATGGAGTGAGAATTGAGTATGTTTTTATTTTTTTCTATCGGGTTTTTGCTTATATGGTTGTTTTGGAAATGAAAATGTGGCTAGCTTAAGATAGGGTTTCTGGGTTCTTGATTTTTTTGTTTGTTTCTTTGCATGTGGGCTACTGCTGGTCTGATGTTTGATTCGTTCAATTCTTTTCAGTTGTTTTGTTTTCAATTTATGGAAGCTTTTTGATATTGTGAGAGTTATTAGACTTGTTGTTTCATATTGATATTAGGGTTTTGGTTGATCAAATGGCAAGATAGCCAAAATTGATTCTTAAAAACATTAGCTCATGAGTGAAATGCATTAATCAGCTAAGGAAGAGAACTTCTTGGAAACTGATGCTCTTGTTTCTGCACTTTTGATTTTTAACACAAAAATAATGTTTTACACACATCATTTAAGTTTGGAAGCATGAGATATCGTAACGTTTGATTGTGTTTTTCTGGGTTGCTGTTGATAACATTGCTAGTAAACTATAAAAGATGCCAAGATCTTAAAGAAAAGAGAAGATGGTATGAGTGAATAGGTTTAGTGATCTGATATTGAGCTGATCATATACTACAAAGACAAGTTTTAGTTTGTTGTGATCCATTTCGAGAATAAAATTCAGTGATGGAGCTTGCACTTTTTCCTCATTTTGTCACATTCATCTCAGTCGAAAATGGAAATATAATTATATTTCTACTTAGAAAGGAAGAACTGGCTGTAGAAAACAATACTATGACTGAATCAAAGAGAGATTAGCTCCCGTGCAACGCACAAACCTAAGAAAAGTAGCGGATTATTATCAGAGAACACTTATCTTCTGTGTTCTGGTTCTGTTGATATATTTTTCGTTCTTGGCAAATTATCTGAAGCAAAATGAATTCTGCTTTTTCGTAAGAGTGTTTCTTAACTTTATACAACCAGCTAACTTGACTATTTGCAGATATGTTGCTGTTGGGGATGAGCCATTTCTCGTAAGCTATGGCGAGCAGTTCCGTCCCTTTGTCATTGGAGCTGTCATCAACATCCAAACAGCTTTGACTAAAGCAAACTTGGCAGGTGATGTAAAAGTTGTGGTTCCATGCAGTTTTGATACGTTCCAGTCAGAATCCAGCCTTCCGTCAAAAGGACACTTTAGGCCTGAGCTCAACAAAACCATGATTGAACTCCTTGCCTTCCTCAGCAAGCGTCACTCGCCTTTCTTTGTGACCATCTCACCATTCATAAGTTTCCGCACAAACAAGAACATTTCTCTTGACTTCGCTCTATTTAAAGAAACAGCACGCTCTCATAACGACAGCCACAAAAAGTACAAAAACAGCTTTGACTTAAGCTATGACACCCTGGTCACTGCATTATCAATGGTTGGATTTCCTGAAATGGATATTGTTGTGGCGCAGATTGGATGGCCTACAGATGGAGCTGCCAATGCTACCTCATCTACTGCCGAAACCTTCATGACAGGCCTGATAGATCACCTTCATAGCAAGTCTGGAACCCCACTTAGACCTCGGAAACCACCACTAGAAACATACATTTTTAGTCTTTTAGATGAGGATCAAAGAAGCACAGCCACTGGAAATTTCGAGAGACATTGGGGTGTCTTCACTTTTGATGGCCAAGGCAAGTACCATCTAAACTTTGGGCAGAACGCAAAAATCCTTGTGAATGCACAAAATGTCGAGTACCTCCCTTCCAGGTGGTGTGTTGTGAACAATAACAAGGACTTATCTAATGCTACTGCAAGTGCTTTAGAGGCTTGTTCCTCCGCTGATTGCTCCGCACTCTCTCCTGGTGGATCGTGTTACAATCTCAGTTGGCCCGGGAACATATCGTATGCATTTAATAGCTACTATCAGCAGCATGATCAAATCCCCAATAGCTGTAACTTTGGCGGGTTGGGTCTGATCACTACAGTTGATCCATCAGTGAATAAGTGCAGGTTTTCTGTTGAACTTCGCATCTCTCATTCTACTTTCCTTCACGGGTCCTATATTTTCCAGTTGATGATACTTCTGACAGCCAATGCATTTGTTTGCATACTCATCTTTACATAGTAAAGAAAAAATCTGCAGCCAATTCTGTTGCTCTTGGTCTTCATCGAACTACTGTTGTGCATGTCTGTTGTTGTTATAGGCTTTCCATGTGGATTTTATGATGTAAAAGAGAGGAGGCGATTACTGATAGGATCCATTTTTGTAATTTGGTGGTTAGGATCTACATACATATCGCCATTTCTGGTTGAAATGAAGGAGATTTTGATTGAAATTTTTCAGCAAAGAGATGCTGTATATTGTAGCACACAATATGGTTGAACAAACCCTGCTATTGGAGCTGATGTTGAAGGCTTTTAAACATTCAAAGATATTGTTCCTTTTGCTCTACAGAGGAGCCATTGGCACGGTAGAATCATGAAGTAGTGGGACTATCTCACCAGTCACTTGTGTTATTGTTCATCGTTTAATCAAAATATACTATACAGTAAAGAGGTTAAATTTGATTAGAGATAGAAAATAAATTGTAAGAAATTATTATGGCATCTGATTGGGCAATCATACAATGGTCTCACGGTCCATTTAAAGGGTTGTGTTAATCTATGCTACATCTAGAACATAACTATAAAAGGAAATTCAATTAATGCAAGATAGAAACAAGACAATAAATATGGTGAACGAGTTGAATAAGTTTTTCCTTTTATAGTTATTTTTTAGACGTTAATTTGTACCTTAAGGACACATGTTAACACTACCCTTACCTTTGTTTTTATCGGTTATCATGTATTTCTTTGAACTTAACAACAATTTATAAATGAATTTATTTTTTTCTGAATTTAAACAAAAGAATAAATATCAAAACTATTATTTAGTGAATTTTTTTTAATAAGATATAAATATTCAGATAATTTATCTAAAAATTGCTAATCCTTGTCTTAGACCAAGACACGTAGTCCTTCCTGTTGTGATATAAGTCAAACTTCTGATCTTCGACAGATTAGAAGGTCAGTCAATCGGACGGTGCAAAGGAAGTCGAATCTTTCAATCATGGGCCCACCTGCTTTAACAAAAAAAGATTGGACGGTTAGATTTATCCCATATAGATACAGTATATATAAGCCATATTTACACGTTGAAGAAAACATAAAAACC